>OY856412.1:722451747-723021747 GCA_963693085.1 Alisma plantago-aquatica
ACACACATATATATATATATATATATATATATAGATATATATAATCCTACGATCTTTTGCCGAATTTTTCCCGAATCGTTGACCGTATTTTTACCGTACGTTGACCGCTTTTTATCCGAATTTCCCGCATAATTCCCGAATCC
The DNA here is from genome assembly GCA_963693085.1 of Alisma plantago-aquatica. Lineage (NCBI taxonomy): Eukaryota > Viridiplantae > Streptophyta > Magnoliopsida > Alismatales > Alismataceae > Alisma > Alisma plantago-aquatica. The sequence continues at coordinate 722,451,891 of OY856412.1, forward strand.
CGAATTTTTCAACTCGACCGAACGTATCCCGAATACCGAATTTGTGACTATGTATATTAGATACATATACATGTGTTATTCACACATATATAGATTATGCTCGTGTTTATGAGGCTGTAATTGAGGTCTAAACCGAGGCTTACGACTCCTAAGTGCCTAAATGTCGTTGATAGACCTTGCCAAAACAAGGCACACGTCCTAAGACACAAAACGGATTGCCTCACATCGAGACGTGCCATTTTTTCCACACTCACAAATCAGAATTTCTTGTTTTACATTGATACATTTATAGTCCGCATTCACATCTTTGTCAATACTGATCTTGAACCTCAACTTGTAATGATGATCTTATTGAAGTTGTTTGGAGTTGATGTGGAAAGTATTCATGGTATGGAGGAATGGGTTTGTTCATAATTATATTGTAGCTAACACATACATTCTTATATTTTATAGTGGTGATGGTCATAGAAGATACTAGTGTAGTGCAGTTGTCATAAATACTACTGACCTTATTGTTGAGCTATCTCTATGTTCAACTAATTTTATGATCATCTCATTTCAGATTTAGGAGTGCATACCGTATAATTCTAAAGTTTGCTTAATCATTTTTACTGGTTCATTCATTTTGAATAATTCATGTATGTCTTTGACTTTGGTTTGGCATTTGACAATAAACAAGGTCTTTTGTTTCGTCCATATAGGTTGTATTGACATAACATTTCTTATGAATCAAGTACTCAACAAATTCTAATGGACCAAGGAGGCTTTTGTGTTTGGCATTTCTTGAACACTAGTACTTATGCATGTAAGTGTCTTTTTAGTTGTTAGAAATCAATTCTGAGGAATCTTCTATTTGGAATTATATATTCTTTCAAAGTTTGTTACCATCAAATGCTCTAGTGTTTTAGATTGGTATATGTTTATTAGTTGTGCTTATACAAGGTGTAGAAATGCCAAATCTTTGTCATAAACTTTAAGTTCACCCAAATCAATGAAACTATTTTATTGTATAACTGGTGAATAATTGAACCTTCAAATTATTATATTCCCTTTTCTATTCTTTGAATTATCAATTTTTTTTGTGTTGATTTATTTGAATTCTCACTACATTGCATTATATGAGAATGAAAAGAATTTAAAGAATAAGAAAAGATGGTACTCATATCCATATTGCAGAAACATGGATAAGCCTTATATATACATCTTGACCTTCTTGTAGGTTTCTTGGCATGCCCTGTATGGCTGTATCAACCCACTATTCACACGCTCTATCAATTTTAGAGTGAACGTATTCCTTAATATATTTTCACACCACATTATAGAATTATTCATTTTTATATGCATTTATTTGAATCGGCTGACCCTAAGCATGCTGGTACCACCAAGATTATTTCTATACTCAAATGGGTCTTTGTGTTTGAATGAAACAATGATTAATGAGTCTACTAATAGGTGTTTGAGATGTTTGATGATAAAATTAATTTTATATTAGCTTCTGACATATATAAGAATGCATATCAAACTATAACATACATTTATATCTCAAGCTTACTCTATCGTTTGAAAATTTATGTTGCATACTAGACCTACTACAATAGCAAGCACATTAGTTTCATAGGATTTCTAAGATAGTGGAGAACCCAATAAATTGTTGAAGAGTAAGAAACTGGATCCAACCTAGTGGAATACCAAACTATAACACGTACCTCTTTTCACCTTCAAGCATAGGATGTTTTCTTTATTCTTGGTAGCACCCCATCTCGTCCCATGCCTGCTTCGTCGTAAGATAGTCCATCATGGTGTGCAATGTGTCTTCAACCTCTGAGTCGCATTGAGAACAATTTTTTTTTTGTGATCGAGAGAACCCACCTGGGCGAGCCCAACGTGGTAAACTCTCGAGGCATGATATGGTGTGGTCCAATCACCCCCCTCCCGTGGCAAATCAGCGTGGATTACCGTTCTCAAAGTGCCTTCATTGAGGTTCGAACTCCGGTCCTTCATTGGGACTTACCGAGCTCTTACCACCCGGGCTACTATGGTCAGACATTGAGAACAATTGTTATTGTTGTCATGTTTCAATATCGTCCTCTTATTTGTCATAATGGCGTAGTGAGCATCTGACCGTATGCACTTCTTGATATTTTCTAGTACCTTGGCCTTCCAAATATGCTTCAAGGACCCAAACCTCTTCACTTCCTTATCCTCTCTTATAAATTTATAAATTGAAGCAGTATGGAACAACCTCTTTTTCCCACTTTGCCATGTCCATGAGTCTTTCTCAAACTCGATACAAGGAGCGACATGACCTTTGATGATGTTCCAGATAGGTAGAGGAAGAAACTCCTTTTGAAATTCAAAGTTATGGTTTCCATCTAGGTCTACTAGGAAAGAGACCTTCATGTCATTAAGTTCATCTGGTATTGGTTGAATAACATGATCCTTCAAGCTAAATTCAGCATCGACCCAACTCGAAGATATTTAAGACTCGGTTTCCTTCCTCTCCATAACTCAAACGGACTACTTTCTGAATGTTTATGGGGAACTCTATTCAGAATATGGCAAGCCGTATTCAAAGCTTCCCCCCACATAAAGTTGGGTAATCCAGATATTTGGAGTAAGGTATTTACCATATCTATTAAGGTTCGGTTTTTACGTTCAGCTATCCTATTTGATTGTGGTGAATAAGGAGCAGTTACCTCATGAACTATACCATGCAATTCGCAAAATTCCAAAAACAAATTCGAGGTATACTCTCCTCCCCTATCAGACCTTAATCGCTTAAGTACTTTACCGGTTTGAGTTTCAGCTTCTTTCTTATAAATTTGAAATTTATCCAATGCCTCATCTTTACTTCTAAGTAAAAAGACATAACAATATCTACTCGCATCGTCAATAAAAGTTATAAAATAACGCTTTTGATCCCTCGTAGCAACACCGTTAAATTCACAGATATCTGAATGAACTAAATCCAAAATTTCCGAATTCCTATTCACAGAATGAAAAGGCTTCCTAGGCAATTTAGCTTGTACACAGATTTCACATTTATTGTTGCTAACATCAGATTTAGGGATCAAATCTACATTCATCATACACTTCATTGAGGCAATATTAACATGTCCCAAACGTGAATGCCATACATCGAAAGAAACAAGATTCATGCAAACAGAACTATAATCATTCAAATTTAAAACGGAATTTGAAATAGGTTCAACATGAATCTTAAACAAGTTCTCCACATCACATAAGTATCCCTTGCCAAAAAACAAAGAATCACGAAGGTGTGTAATAATAGCCTTATTATATTTACAGTCTACTCTATAACCTTCTCTAACTAATATGACGCCACTAAGGATATTGCGTCGAATGGTTGGAATATGTCTGACCCTGTTAAAAGTCAAAACCTTCCCCGAAGGGAACTTCAATTCCACCCGTCCTTCGCCTTTGACTTCTGCAGAGCTGGAATCGCCCAAAGTCACTGACTGACCTCGAGAGGCCTGATAAGACACAAACAGGGATTTATCAGCACACACATGTACATTAGCCCCAGTGTCAATTATCCAATAAAGTGGTTCAAAAATAGAAAGAATTTCAGGTTTAATAGACACGTACCCATCATTGAGGTTCAAGGATGCAGTCATCATATTGACCACAGCCTCCTCAGTTGCAGATGCGGTAGCTTTCTTTGCCTTCTTTATAGGACAATCCTTGTTCCAGTGGCCAACCTGTCCACAAGTCCAACACGGTTTGTTCTTCGGTTTCTTTTGGATCTTTGCCTTGGGTTTATGTGTATTCTTAGATTTCTTATCTTTGGTGTTTTTCGTAGAAGTAAGATTAACAATTGGATTAGCATCAGTAGGAACCTTGACCCCTTTCTCCTTTAAGTGTTCTTCTTGTATATTAATATCCATCATTAATTCATCCATGGTGTGTGTCCCTTTGCGATGCTTCAGAGACATACCAAACGATTCCCATGACTTAGGAAATTTTTCTATGATAGACATAACAACAAATTTCTCAGGCAACACCATCTTGGCATCTGAGAGTTCATGAACTAGGAGTTGTAGATCGTGTGTTTGATCAGAAACTGACTTACCCTCAACCATCTGAAACTTAAGAAATTTAGACACGCAGTATTTTTCAACACCTTGATTTTCAGTGCTAAAATTCTTAATTAACAATTCCCATAAAACCTTGGACGTAGTGACTGGCGGCTTGGAGTAAGAATCATACAGTTTGTTATTTAAACCAAACAGAATCAACCCGCGGCACGTTTTATCACCCTTCTTCCAGTTAGCAATAATGTTTGCATTATCAGGAATTGTGTCATCAGATACAGGTTCAGTTTCAATTAAATACTGATCATATCCCACAATATTCAGCCAAATTTCCATACGACTCTGCCAACGGGCAAAGTTCGTACCAGTAAACTTTTCAGGCATATTGGTTGTATCAATCTTACATCCCGAACTACCCTGACCGGCCATTGTTAATTAACGACAGAAATCTGGTTTCTTTAAGACTGTTGTTAATATAGGTTATCGTCGTTCATGCAACAACGACAGGTGCAAAATAATTAACAGTGCAGGCAGATGCAAGATAAGAATCGAAGAACAAACAAAGCAGGAGAATAGAAAATAGAAGTTAGATTCGCAAACCAGATCGTTCGTTGAGAAACGAACGTGTCACTTAAAGAAACCAGTGCCTGGCAATCCTCTCAGATAGGCACCGTTCTCCCAGTCTCGATCCGGCACGAACCTGGAAGTTGCACGTCTTGCTCGCGCACGTCGCACTGCTACCAGTGCAGCACAGCCACCGCAGGTACCACCGCCTGATAGCTGCGTCTGAAGGGAAGGATGAGTCGCGCTTCGCACAGGAGGACAACTTCGCAAAGCAACTCCGGGGACGACAACTCTCGCTCTCGGGATTAGGGCTCACAAAACACACGGCGGCAGAAAAACTATTTTCGGTGTGTTTAACCCTAATGACCGGAGTCATATATATAGTCACGCGCGTCCCTAATCCTATTCCCAGTTAGACACAACACTCGGTTGCTCTCGTACACAATACGAAATAATCCGTAAAAGAGAAACACTTTCTAATTAGGATTTAAGAAATCTAATTACACGAAGACGGAAGACATTCTCCACAATCCACAAGCCCGAGCCCGAGCCCGAGCCCGAGCCCGAGCCCGAGCCCGGCGAGGCGAGGCGTGGCGTGCGCGTGCGTGCGTGCATTGTGATGTGGCAATCTCACCCACCAAGGAGGTGAGCATACCTCCTTCCTAGGACTCCTTTGGACACTAGTGCCCCATGTGATCCTACATATGAGGACCACAAAAGTTCTAGGTGTGAGCAATATGGGATAAAACTTCTTTGCCATTTGCACTAGAAACAACACTACATTCTCACATGTACTTGCTGCACTACATTGGGCTTAACCCATGCTAAATAAGTGATTACCACAATAGCCTAGCTACAGTAACGAGCTGCTACAGTAACTAACTAATAGCTACAGCAGCTACAGTAACTAACAACTATCGTAATCAGTTATCTAACAGTATAAACATCCTAAATAAGATAAAATTGATGTCACAAACATGTACTATATTTTTAAATTCCATGTTTCGACTCTTCATATCCAATAGCATAGGAATATAGACATTAGAATTTCTTAGACTTGTCAAATTTTACATCTTTAAGAACAGAAATGTAGTATTAAAGGAACACCGTCTCTAGACAATATCGTTCATATCACAAAATATGAAGGTAACAGTACAAACCCTTTAATTTTTAGAATGCTTGTAGAATTCCATACAAATTTATGCCTTGTGCACAGAATCATTTCTCACGTACAGGAGACAAGGGAAAAAATCCAAAACAAATCATCATCAGCTCGTATCATCCCCTTGGTAAATGTCTATAGCAAACAGAAGTTGAATCCCTTTAGCACTTCAGCCTCATGTTGTGTTATTAATTAATCAGTCCACACAACCCATCATGTTGCTTAGTCCAGTATGGCTCAGGCAGTGGAATTGGCTGATATAGCTGCATGTGTATGTTGTATCTAGCAAGGTAGCAGAACCAATGTGCAGATCGTGGCTAAGCTGCTGATCGCTTTCTCGAAGTTCAACTTCACATCCACTCAACAACTCGGCTTCCTGTAAGCTATAGAATCGCCCACTTCCATCATCTGATACGGGTGAACCATCGACCAGCTGAGGAGGGACCACATTGTTCTTCCCTGTGTGTTCACCGAGGTACTTATCCAAAACAGCTTCCGCAGAGGGTGTACCGAAGCTGAATGGCCGGCCGCCGGGTGAGAAAACAATGATGGCGATCTCCACGCCACATAGGGCGGAGAGATGGGCCGCCTTCTTGAACATACCCGACTTTCGCTTCGAGAAGCAGACGTGGAGCTTTTGGTTATCTTCGATCCTCTTGATCATCCGATGCCGTCGCCTCTTGCTCGAATTCTTGCCGCCTGTTTCCATGGAAACGATGACTCTCGCCGTTGAGAGCAGATGCTTGGCACGCTGCAATCCTTTGTGGCGGAGGGAGACTGTCAAGGGCCTGTCGCTTGCCTTTTATAAGACAGCCGCCCGCCTTTGTTTCCTCGAGATTTTAGTGCGAGTAGAATAGGAAATCCAGACCAGTCAAAAAACGATGCGGAAAACAAAAGTTCGATGTGCAGGAAACCAAGTTCTCCTAAAATCGCCACGTACTGCGTTGTTTTTGCTTTGGCAATACAGCCGAGTTTGGTTAAACCAAAATACCAGTGTGAGTAGGATTTAAACATCCACAATAGGAAAGCAGAAAATAAAAGGGTGAAATGGAAACCGTGTGTATGTAGCTCGTACATGCTTGTTGGTAATCCAATCCGTACCTAATTACTCACCGCTTATATGTGAAGCTAATTTTTAATCAGTTTGCTTGTTATCTTCTATTCTTTGAGATATAAATCCCAACATTATTTCCTGGAAGTTAAATTTACTGATGGCATTCAGGATTCGAGGTATAAATATTTAGAAGAAAAAAATCCATCTTTACACGCTTCGATAAAGGCTACGCTCTGGATAACACCTGCTAGAAAATAATGAACTGCCTCAATGGACATTGGTGGGCATGTTCGACAACTCCAATTCATCAAATTTATTTGTTCATTCTTTTTTGTCTAAGTCCGTGTATAATAAGTAAGCGAAGTTAGTAAAGTGCCACGACAAAATCTTTTGGGTTTCTTAGTAAGAAAGCTTCGACTACTCATCTTTATTTTGTTTTTATCTATATTATATAAAAAAGCTTCTCAAGAATTTTTTGCACAAATTTTTTCAATTTTTTCAATTACAAAGTAGTACGTCTTTATATTCGAATTTATATTGTATCGAAAAGAGTGTGAGATGTACTGTATATAATATGTTGTTATGTTTTTCGCTATAAATTCATCTTTTAGTCTAATAAAGTATTCATGTGGCTAAAGATGTGACACCCATTTGGTAAAAATACTGATGTACAAGTGAGAAAACATTCATGTGAATAGTGGCCGAGTCACGTTTGGACCAAGAGAGGCCTGTGCCTCGTCGACCATGCGTACAAACAACGTACGGTTCTGCATTTAAATTTTCTTCAATTTAGGTAATTGTTATCTTCTCGTGCTTTGATTATCCAGAAAAGAATGAGAGGGACACAAAAGAGACTTCCATATGGACGGTTACAACTTGTGAATACTAGGAACTATAAGAAAAGTGAAAGAATATTGAAAACAGACAGTCATGTGTACGTCTCTTTTCCAGAGCGATTAGCTGTGTCTTTGATTGTGTGCCATTGTCCTATTCTTCTTAGAATCTGAAGGAGCCATGCACGTACATGGATAAAAGGACGGTCATATCTAAATACCCAATCGATAACTTACGATAATTTTTCTTCCATATCTATTTCGCCAAAGCGATGTTATTATTATTTGTTGTCTCATCTACATGTCCTAAATGAGGATGTGCGCCTGGATCCTTCCAAAGAGTATGAATTTACTATCATCTAGAAGATAATCTAAGTTGTAAAGTAGAACTTAAGGAGACTTTGGCTATAATGGACATGATGGTGTCAATGTCAGGGTTGCAATAATGACTTGACCTTGATGCATGACGAAAATAACGAGGACATAATTCTTATTACGTATACTCCTGAATTCCTCTCACTTCTTTATTTTTTTATTTTGTTTCATTCTTTATGCATATGGATTTCTATGATTCTTTGCGTGATGTGTTTCATCTAGCTCCACTATGTTAGTTTGACATTTATATCTGTAGTGTAAATCAAAGTGCAATGCGACACATGTTCTTGAATTTGTTATATAGAATGGCATCGACCACCATATATATTCATATGTCAATTGTATATTACAAGGAGTAAACATATCTTTTGATTGCTTCTTAGTTTTAATTTTAGGATTTCTGCTTCTAATTGAGTTGAATATACTTGGATTGGGTTACTACAAACTAGTCCATATTTACGCAACTAAGGTTATATGAAAGGAGTAAGAAAGGTTACTGAAAGTGTTGCATGCAATTTTTACCTTTAGGCTTTGAAATACTTATTTGGCATCGTGTATTCTGATAAGGTTATATGTATCATCACATTACGATTGACTCTTACAAATCTCTACACGAGTGCCATATTTTTACATTTGATAGGATTAAAAGTGTAGTAAAACCAAGGTCAGACCGAGGAAGTGAAGGATGTGGTTGTACTAATCTGACATCAAAAGGATTCTCATGAACATGTTGTTGACAATGGAAGTTGTTATGATTATTTCTATCCCCGCTTCTCACTATGGTGATCTTCTTTCTTAACAAAATGTTTGGCATACATTAGTTGAAATAAGTTCAACATATGTCTTTTCTTACAACATGCTTTGCTCTCGAGCGAATTGCATACTAACTCTACTATTGTATCTCTTTTTCCTTACCTAGATAAAGTGATGTGATACATGATTTACAATCTTAAAGTAATTGAATTCTCAAACTGTGAAAGCCATGAGATATACCTAATAATATAATAATATTTCAATATATATTTTCCTCTATTTTTCTAAATTAAAATTTTGTCTTGTATTCTAGTCTACATTTATAGGAAAGTGTGTGTGGTATCGCATGCAAACACTTTTATATTTACCATTACAAATCAATCTTTTATTTTAACTAAATAGCCATGTAGAGTATGAGAGGGTTTGGATGCAATTTTTTCCTATAGTTGCTATGAGTATTGATTGGTCCTTATTTATTGAATAAGGATATATGAAAAATTGACTATAATTTGTACATTTAGTTTCTTTAATTAGATATTAAACCTTATATTACTATAAAAATGGTTGTGAAATAGGACTACAAATTGAAAAGTAGGTCAGAATTGCATCATACACACTACAACAAATATAAGCTTTATCGGCAATTTATTTCGGCATATTTAGAACAGACTGCCGTAATTTTTTCTCGGCGCGCATCCGCTTCCATATCTCCCACGCGCGGCTCGGGCCTCTGATCCAGGTATGTTTTATTTTATTATCTGAAAACAAAACAAAATAATGATTATCGCTTCCCCTTCTCTCTCTGCTGCCGTGTCTCCCATCTCGTCTCCCCGTTCCCATCTCCCGCTGCCCATCTCCTCTCCCTTCTCCCATCGTCTCTCCCCTGATCCCTTGTCTCCAGTTTTCCTCGTCTTCGATCCCTCTATTTCCTCCTCTTCACATCCCCTCCCGTCTCCTCTCCCTTTTCAGTTTTCTCGTCCCACACCCTTTTTCCTAATACTCTCCGGTTTCCACCCCCAAATATATGTCATTGATAGCTCCGCCCGCTTAACCTTATGGATGATCTCGTCACTGGAGATAGGCTTTGGCTTGCACGCTCCTACTCCTACCTTCGAGAACTCATTCTCTGGCCGGATGGACAGACCGATCTCCTGAGATGACTGGTTGGCTGTGTTGATACATGACGCTCCATGCTTTGCGTGAAGAGTGTTTTAGACTCCCTGCTCCACATGCTTCCGAGGCAATTAACATCTTGTTTGAAAAAGTCAAGAATGCCAAACATTGATCCCAACTGTTGGCATGACGATAAAGGTTTATGTTCCCTGGTACGTATTCTTTTATATGCTTTTTCCAAAATTAAAGTACTGATTTCAGCTCGCAAAGCATCTGGAAAGCTAGTGGTACTTTCCTTTTATTTTCTTTACATGTAATGATATATGTATTATGGAAGGAGACCAGCCACCCTTTCTAACTAATTGATTGGTTCTTCCTTCCTAGGCAAAGCTTTTCGACAGCCCATAAATATATATATCCCGTTCAAATTTGGTATAGCTTCTCGTTTAAGACTATAAGCATAGGTTGTTAGTATCTTGCACAATTAGTTTAGACAATTTCTCATATTGCAAAATTTGTGGCATTATGGGAATCCATGATTGGTAATGGATTCAAGTAAAAATATAGGCAGATACCAAGACATTTATTTCTATGATAGATTAAATGTTAAATTTTTTTATAGTCTCGAAACTAAGGTTATGATGCATTTTTTTCGAGTGAGGAGCATGTATATGCATAAACTCACATATATATGTGTGCGTGTGTGTATACATATATATGTCAATATTTATGTGCACATGCATACATTACATATACACAGACTTACACAAGCAAACACGTTGTACAAGATAATACACATAAATTTATATGCACGTAAATATTGACACAAACATAGGTACATTGTGCATATACACATAGGAATAGTTATTTATTCATATACATTATATAAACAAATACATATATAGACATATATACATGTAAAACTTTACATGCATATGCAACTATATACATTTACACATAGACATGCACAAATATACACATGTAGATGTATGCAACCTACATCGTTCCGTGTATGTACTTATACACACATAGATATATCAACAAATACCTATATACATATACATATACATACCTACATATATCTATGTACGTATACACACAACCATATATACTAGCATAGTCACAATATACTCCGACTTTTTGAAAAAGTCGCGTTTAAAACACGATTTTTTTCCTAGACGTATCGAACAGACGAATAATTCCCAATTTGAGCATAGTCACAATATACTACGTTTTATTCCCGTATTATTCGCGAATTTGACGTTTTCTTCCTGTTTTCTACTTTTTATGTACTTTCTCATTTTATACTATTTAAGACTAACTTGATTTGAGTGTGTGTGTGTGTGTGTGTGTTTGTATATGTAAATACACACACAAATATATATATATATATATATATATATATATATATATATCATGTATGTATGTGTTATATATGTTGCAATAGATGTATAGATATATATATCGTGCACTATATGTATTGTGTTATATATATGTTTAATACACATACACACACACACACACACACACACACACATATATATATATATATATATATATATATAATCCTACGATCTTTTGCCGAATTTTTCCCGAATCGTTGACCGTATTTTTACCGTACGTTGACCGCTTTTTATCCGAATTTCCCGCATAATTCCCGAATCCCGAATTTTTCAACTCGACCGAACGTATCCCGAATACCGAATTTGTGACTATGTATATTAGATACATATACATGTGTTATTCACACATATATAGATTATGCTCGTGTTTATGAGGCTGTAATTGAGGTCTAAACCGAGGCTTACGACTCCTAAGTGCCTAAATGTCGTTGATAGACCTTGCCAAAACAAGGCACACGTCCTAAGACACAAAACGGATTGCCTCACATCGAGACGTGCCATTTTTTCCACACTCACAAATCAGAATTTCTTGTTTTACATTGATACATTTATAGTCCGCATTCACATCTTTGTCAATACTGATCTTGAACCTCAACTTGTAATGATGATCTTATTGAAGTTGTTTGGAGTTGATGTGGAAAGTATTCATGGTATGGAGGAATGGGTTTGTTCATAATTATATTGTAGCTAACACATACATTCTTATATTTTATAGTGGTGATGGTCATAGAAGATACTAGTGTAGTGCAGTTGTCATAAATACTACTGACCTTATTGTTGAGCTATCTCTATGTTCAACTAATTTTATGATCATCTCATTTCAGATTTAGGAGTGCATACCGTATAATTCTAAAGTTTGCTTAATCATTTTTACTGGTTCATTCATTTTGAATAATTCATGTATGTCTTTGACTTTGGTTTGGCATTTGACAATAAACAAGGTCTTTTGTTTCGTCCATATAGGTTGTATTGACATAACATTTCTTATGAATCAAGTACTCAACAAATTCTAATGGACCAAGGAGGCTTTTGTGTTTGGCATTTCTTGAACACTAGTACTTATGCATGTAAGTGTCTTTTTAGTTGTTAGAAATCAATTCTGAGGAATCTTCTATTTGGAATTATATATTCTTTCAAAGTTTGTTACCATCAAATGCTCTAGTGTTTTAGATTGGTATATGTTTATTAGTTGTGCTTATACAAGGTGTAGAAATGCCAAATCTTTGTCATAAACTTTAAGTTCACCCAAATCAATGAAACTATTTTATTGTATAACTGGTGAATAATTGAACCTTCAAATTATTATATTCCCTTTTCTATTCTTTGAATTATCAATTTTTTTTGTGTTGATTTATTTGAATTCTCACTACATTGCATTATATGAGAATGAAAAGAATTTAAAGAATAAGAAAAGATGGTACTCATATCCATATTGCAGAAACATGGATAAGCCTTATATATACATCTTGACCTTCTTGTAGGTTTCTTGGCATGCCCTGTATGGCTGTATCAACCCACTATTCACACGCTCTATCAATTTTAGAGTGAACGTATTCCTTAATATATTTTCACACCACATTATAGAATTATTCATTTTTATATGCATTTATTTGAATCGGCTGACCCTAAGCATGCTGGTACCACCAAGATTATTTCTATACTCAAATGGGTCTTTGTGTTTGAATGAAACAATGATTAATGAGTCTACTAATAGGTGTTTGAGATGTTTGATGATAAAATTAATTTTATATTAGCTTCTGACATATATAAGAATGCATATCAAACTATAACATACATTTATATCTCAAGCTTACTCTATCGTTTGAAAATTTATGTTGCATACTAGACCTACTACAATAGCAAGCACATTAGTTTCATAGGATTTCTAAGATAGTGGAGAACCCAATAAATTGTTGAAGAGTAAGAAACTGGATCCAACCTAGTGGAATACCAAACTATAACACGTACCTCTTTTCACCTTCAAGCATAGGATGTTTTCTTTATTCTTGGTAGCACCCCATCTCGTCCCATGCCTGCTTCGTCGTAAGATAGTCCATCATGGTGTGCAATGTGTCTTCAACCTCTGAGTCGCATTGAGAACAATTTTTTTTTTGTGATTGAGAGAACCCACCTGGGCGAGCCCAACGTGGTAAACTCTCGAGGCATGATATGGTGTGGTCCAATCACCCCCCTCCCGTGGCAAATCAGCGTGGATTACCGTTCTCAAAGTGCCTTCATTGAGGTTCGAACTCCGGTCCTTCATTGGGACTTACCGAGCTCTTACCACCCGGGCTACTATGGTCAGACATTGAGAACAATTGTTATTGTTGTCATGTTTCAATATCGTCCTCTTATTTGTCATAATGGCGTAGTGAGCATCTGACCGTATGCACTTCTTGATATTTTCTAGTACCTTGGCCTTCCAAATATGCTTCAAGGACCCAAACCTCTTCACTTCCTTATCCTCTCTTATAAATTTATAAATTGAAGCAGTATGGAACAACCTCTTTTTCCCACTTTGCCATGTCCATGAGTCTTTCTCAAACTCGATACAAGGAGCGACATGACCTTTGATGATGTTCCAGATAGGTAGAGGAAGAAACTCCTTTTGAAATTCAAAGTTATGGTTTCCATCTAGGTCTACTAGGAAAGAGACCTTCATGTCATTAAGTTCATCTGGTATTGGTTGAATAACATGATCCTTCAAGCTAAATTCAGCATCGACCCAACAATCATTCCACACATTAGTAGCGTTCCCAAATCCAATGCATTTGAAACTTTGATTCTTCAACACTCTGGATTCCTCGTATGCTTCTATCAAGAAGTTATAGCATATCATGAACTTTGTTGGCCATTTTGGATTACAATTTCTCGACATCATCCTATGCCAGATTACATTTGTAGCATTAACATCTTCTAATTTGGTTTTAGCAATGAATATTGTGTTCTAGTCTCTCATTGCCTTAAGCCCAAGTCCTCCATTATCCTTGATGGTAACAACATCCCATGACATTAGGGAAGTGTACTTTGAACATGTGTCTCCATTCTATAAGCAGTGGTGCATACTTTGGTCCACTCTTAACATATATAGATAGTGGAATCATTGACGTTTGCATTGTGTATATATGTAGTGTAGTGAGAACTCATTTGGCAAGACATATTTGTCATGCAAATGGTATTGTCCTTGCATTTACGCTTCGTTCTCTTTGTTCTCTTTTTGGTTTGGAAGTTTCACCTGTCATCTTGTACATGTCCCTGTGATCCGACTTAGAGATAAGAAACTCATCAGAAGTTTTATCCATCCCCTTTTTTGTTGGAGTTTTTCCATCCCGGATACAAAAGAATTGTTAGACTAGAAACTGATTTGGAAAGACATATTTGTCATGCAAACTTATGTTGCATACTATACCTAAGCGGTCCAGACACCCAACTTGGATATAGAAGAATTGATTAGAACCGACAACCCCACACTATCATCACTAATGTCTTCAGCATCCAGGGTCATATCGTTCCTGTAAGAGGATCCACCAACTGAGAAGAACTAGATTTAGTCTTCTAAGATTTTGGATGTGTACCCCCTAAAGACAAACAAAGTTGGTCTTGTTAAATGAAGAAATTATGGTTCCCCAAGCTATCGCTTGTTTTCCCCTTTGCACCATGTTACTCCCTATAACACTTTGTCAAGCACCTTGCCTTTTCTTCCTAAATCAAAGTTGTAACTCTTCTATAGGGTTTGCATCACTATTTTCCAGTGGACAAGACACAAGTTGATGCCCAAAGGCTTTTCTACATGATTACATGTTTGGCTTGGCAATGCACTCGATCCTCACCATAGCTGGACCGCCATCAACCAAAGCCACAATAGCTTTAGGTAGAGTTGGGAAAGCATGAGCCTCCATGCAAACCTTGCCTATATCAAGTTGCCCAACAGTAAGGGCAGAGTCCTCGTAGTCTAGTGACTTCCCCACCATGTTGGCTACTCTAC
The DNA here is from genome assembly GCA_963693085.1 of Alisma plantago-aquatica. Lineage (NCBI taxonomy): Eukaryota > Viridiplantae > Streptophyta > Magnoliopsida > Alismatales > Alismataceae > Alisma > Alisma plantago-aquatica. Next base: position 722,467,188 of record OY856412.1, read on the forward strand.
CTAATCTCTCCAGGTTCCATAAAACTCCTGTGGAGATGTTAAACAAAGGGGGTGGAGGAGAGAACTTGATGTCCATTCCTGAACCATAACAAGACCCCCATCGAGAGTTCACAGTACAACTCTAATACTTCACTCCTCCTTCATAGTGGGTAATCTCACCACATATCCATCTCTGTTCTGCCATGACCTCAAGTTTCCCACTAGACTGCCACTGGTTGTAGATCCAACCTGTAACTAGACCTCAAAATGGTTTCTTTTTGGAAAATCACGCTGAGATGTGGGCTTCCTATGTAGGAAGGTCTTCCACCACCCTTGTGATATCTACAAACCTAACCCCATCTTGCATAGGAGGATCCAAAACAAAATGATAGCGATATATGGTGCCTCATGACCTGGGAAAAAATACAAGTGCTAGTGCGTCTCTTGTGATTTGGTAGCTACACTTCTGGATTATATTGCTTCAAAGAATTTGGCTCACCATCCTTATGAATGTGAGAGGATGAAGGAGAGATCAAAATTTTGGCTCTCCTGTATGACTCCTCCCTCTTGGTGGTGGATCTTGGAGCCGAGATTGTTGGATAGCCTTCTTGTCTTGTCTCATAGAGATCAATTGCAGTTGCTGACGTTGTCAATTTATCTTGATCCTTTCCCATTCATTCTCCTCATCCCATCCTGTCACTAGGGATTCATCCTCTACCTTGCCCTTGGTCTCTCCCTCACCCCCTTCCTCTCATCTTCCCATTGATAGTTGTAGTGACCTAGACACTAGATCGAACTACAATTCTAACTCGTCAACACCTCATGTATTCTAACTAAGGACAATGTAAATAAGATCTCTGTCACTAGTGGTTCTATAGGTTCCATAAAGAAAGGAATGGCTGTCATGATTTAGATGAAAAACACTTCTAGCCACTAGAAGCATGGACACATATTATAGGAAAATCTAAATACAAGCCTGGGACATGTATAGGAAATAAAATTTTGAATCATGTGCTTCAGTATATTATGAATATACTAGCCAATGCTCTTTTCTTGAGGAGTGACAATAAGGCAGTTATCTTCTCTAAGATGGTTACTAAAATGTGGAAATTATAAAGAACTCAAAGTTGAACATTGGTAAATATGCCATTGTCCATTTTTTTGTTTACTCATAGGAATGGTCACAAATATCGAGATCATTGGGTTGGTTAGTTCTTGTTCAATAGACATGCAATTCATGAGTTTCCAGTTGCAATGCATGGGTGACCATAGCATTATCAGCTTCTTGTTCTTACATTCTAGATGTTCCTGGGACATGTATAGGAAATGAAGTTTTGAATCATGTGCTTCGATATACTTTGAATATATTAGCAAATGCTCTTTTCTTGAGGAGTGACATTATAGCAGTCATATTTTGTAAGATGGTTAACAAACTGTGGAATTTCTATTGAACTGAAGGTGAACATTGGCAACATATGACCTTGTACATTTTTTTCTTACTCATAGGAATGCTCATAAATATTAAGATTATTGGGCTGATTAGTTCTAGTTCAATAGACATGCAATTGATGAGTTTCCAGTTGCAGTTAATGGGGTGACCATAGCATTATCAACTTCTTGATCTTACTTTCTAGATGTGCTTTTGATTTCTTGAGTATACCTCTTTGTATCACTTATGTATTTTTAGAAAGATTCAATCAATATATTATGTGGCACATACTTCTGCATATATCTGGACTGTCCTAAAAGTTTGGGGAAAATCGATGAACATGAACTAGAGACAATTGTCTTCTCTAAAACACACAGTTTGAACTATGTATATTATTACAACTGAATTGGATTTAGATTCTTAATCTTTGATTCATACATGAAATGTGTTGTATGGTTTGATAGCTTAGCTTTATTTATAACATAATAGCTCCCAATAGTTTATGTTCATTACAAGCTAGGTGGTTGAATTTGACTGGTATATAAATATATCTTCTCGATACTCGTAGATACTCCCTTTATGTTTGGGATATTATTTTCATTATTTACCAAAAATATGGTGTCATTTAGTCCATTATCATAACAATGACATGATTAGAATGTGTGTTATGATCAAGAATGATCTGATATATTGAACATGATATCCAAAAAAAGCTCAAGTTTCATAATAGAAAAATGCCAAACTAAATAAATGCACACATCACTCATGAGTTACTCTTATTTTGTGCATTTGACGGATATTAAAGAGTGTTGTTTTCTTATTTCTACTCCTTTGTAATTATGATGCAAACTGAAGATTACCTTTAACATAGATAGAATGTATTTCTTATGAGTTAAATGCCCCTACATTTTATTGTCAGTTTGTCACCATGATGCAGGACTGAAGGCTATCATTTCTTTGCCTATAGTTTTGGAAGGCCTAGCCCTAAACAAGTGGAGGACGGCATGACATATTCTTTTGAAGGGCTTCGGGGTTTAATTTGCTCTGATGTGGAAGTATTGTTGCTTCTAGACCAACACTCCACCCCTTACTTGTGTACAAACATTTGTGAAGCAAGTTTTTGAGAATTACTTTCTTTTTTAGGGGGGATTGTTTCTGTCTAATGATATTGTAGACTTCTGGTTATTTTATTTCCGACTGAGCTTTCTTTAATGCTAGACAAATAAAGAAAATTTCTTTAACGGGTTTCCTTTTTTGTCCGTTTGAGAAGAAATGAGTTGGCTAAGCATTATCTAAGACTTTGGTAAGGATGTCGCATCCAGCTTGAAGTTATTTGAGATTGTTTCTTATACAATTTATTTGTTTTGCAGCAGATCTCAACCACCATTAAAGGCTGAATCATTTGTACATTGACCGAGCTTTCTTGAATGTTAGACAAGCAAAGAAATATTCTTTAACGGGTTTCCTTTTTTGTCCGTTTGAGAAGAAATGGGTTGGCTAAACATAATCTAAGACTATGGTAAGGATGTCATATCCAGCTTGAAGTTATTTGAGATTGTTTCTTATACAATTTATTTGTTTTGCAGCATATCTCAGCCACCATTAAAGGCTGAATCATTTGTACATTGACCTTACATCTTTAATGTGCATACGTCCTCGACAGCAAGCACCACCATTTACATCAACACATGTTACAACTTTCTGATAACATGGTTCTTATTTTCAGAAAGCTCGTTGTCTTTTATTTCTTGTAGTTTCTTTGTGATTTCCAGCTATATAGTCAAAGGTTAATTTGTGATATCCATACTGCTCTACATTTTACATATCATTAGAAGTGGAGCAAAGAAATGAATGCTCCCCCTGATTGTCTTTGACAAGGAAAGCATTCACGACAATTCTTTACTTTGCTCCATGTATGTTTATGCACTTTCTAGATCCTGTCTTAATCACACAATACTTAAATCCTAACACTGTCCATATTCTAATGTGCGATTTCTTGTTGAGAAGTTAATGTTGATCACGTTGACTTCGTTGAAATGGTGATAGTGTACTTAGCTCACAAGGATGATGAAATCACTAATTGGTTTTCTGTTTGTCAGGATTTCAACTACTTCTGCCAGCATATGAAAACCGTCTTCAATAAAGGCATTGTGAAGGCCGTTCTCTTACAATAGATTGTCCAGATTGCTTTCTTCCAACTCACAGTCAATGGTAAACTCATGCATGCTGCAACTTTTAAGACGCTGTTTTTCTTATACGCATGTAGCATAATCCAACTGAATCCTTCTCAATTACAGCTCAAAGACAAGGGTGTATATGACATCAAGATGCAATGTGTGTGAAAGACATCACATTACTACTTCATGTACAAGCTCTTCCTTGCTAATAATTACATGAACAAGACCTTCCACTCACGCCACCAGCAGTAGATCGTGCTCAACAGATCATCATGTACTGCAATGGAGCCCACTACAACAACCAAATAGAGGGCTTCCTCGGCAACATCATTAGCATAAAATCTTGGCCATAAAGATAGTCAAGGACAAATGGATCCCGTGAAATCCCTTCCTTTGCCTCTTGACCAACAATCATTTTCTAGGATGCCCACCAGTTTGTTTAGAGTTCAGCATGAAGGACAACCTTATGACTTCTTCCTCAATGTGTGGAACCATGTGATGGGTACATATAGTTGTGATATCAATGGACCCGTGATATAAAGTAAATGACAGAAGGCGGATACGAAATGCACTGGCTCCCTATTGGTTCATCTATCACCATGCTCATATTCATTCTCCATCTCTTTTGCCAATGCTGCTGCAATTTTAAGAACTGATCGTGACAATGTACAATGCGGAAGATGAATTTTACATCGACATATTCTATTCAGACAATTTTGGCATCACTAGGTGTCTTTGTATGTACTTCACATTTTGATTGGTTTGTATATTCATTTCAACATCAGAACTCAAACAAGCAGAATGTCTTGTACTATTTTATTCGACAATGTACGTTCATAGAGGAGAACATGTACTGTAGTTGTATCAATTGAAATGGAAAAAAATGTTTATGTGAATATATTATATAATTTATATAGCCTTGAAATGTATCGCGAGCTTTCTAAAGTCTTTACCCAACTAATATTGAATCTAAAATAATGATACGTTAATTTCCCGACATCTTAGAAATGTTGGGTCTATTTCTTTGAGGCAACTTTGTAATGTCGTTCATGCTATTTATCGACGTGTATGTAATGCCGTCTATAAACGACATCTTCCCGGCATATTAGAATGTCGGGTTTGGCATCATTTTCCGGCGATAACCATTTATCCCCGGCATGAACATAATGCCGATTTTGATACTATTTACGGCAATTCTTAATATGCCGTGAAACTTTTGACGGCACGCTTTTCAACGGCATTTTCCGGCATATTGAAAAATGCCGAATAAATACAATACCGGCATAGTTATGCAGTTTTTACAGCATGTCATTATGCCGGGAAATCTAATATTTGTTGTAGTGACAATCTTCTTTGGGTTGTGAGAGTGTGACACAACTCATACTAGAGGAGGTCGAAGACATGGTCACGTTGACATGAAAAACAAAAGGATTCACATGGTGTTAGTTTCACAAAATGGTCATCACTCTTTTTCATTCCTTAATCTTTATTAGCATATTTCTTCTTTAACACGATATTGATAAAATATTAGTTGAAACAAATTGCAACATATATATCTTCCTTTGAACTATCTTACTGAGAACATAGTTGTCTTTTTTTATATTTAACTAAGTATGATGTTAGAATAAAGTATAAATAGTTTCAAAGTAATCTAATATTAGAGAAATGATGAGTGGGTAGGGTTTGGTGGTGGCAATAGCGGACGATCGACCAACATCGGGGAAGATCATAGAGGCAGACTACCAGAATCAGAGATCTTACCTAATATCTAGGGAGGGACGAGTGGGGAACCGTCAGTACCCTTGGGGGGCATCCCCATGAGTACTTTAAGGGACAAAAGTAGAGGACTGAATTAAAAAAAATACTAGAAAACATAGGGCTAAACAAAACTACAATAGACATCGCAGAAGCATGTGCACTAAGAGAGAGGAACTTTTTACAATGTTGTCATGGAAGTGGAATCCCCACCAGAGGCCACCCAGTTTCCTGATCTACAAAAGCAGATGCCACCGCAAGATCAAACCAGTAATGAAGGATGGCATTCCCACCAAACAATGAAGGCTTGGAATTGCATACTCATACCACACGTCCAACGTGTCATATAAGGATATAGTGTATAGTTCACAAAAAGAAGGCCCTTTTAATGCCTTTGACATAGGCACTCCATTTAAACCCAAAGACATCCTAATGAAGGATGGACAAGGGGTACAAATGTTCGATATCAGGGATGAGGCGGTTGACAGACTCTTGAAAACATTGAAATTTGCCGTCATAGTTACTTATCTCATGAGAAATCAGATACCCCACTCTAAAGGATAAGATCATATTACTACGGTAACAAACCGGTCTGCTCAACCTAATTACCCTGTAAAATGAGTATTTTCTTGTCCAATTGCAATTGGAGGGAGATTACTTGGGAGCTCTCTCACGGGAGGCCCATGGCCATTTTTTGGGTCCTACTTGTTGGCACAATGATGGAATCCACTCCTCAATACAAAAAGCACCAACCCAGAGAAGATGATAGTATGGGTCTGAATTCCAAATCAACCAATATATCTGTATCATGATGCTTTCCTCAATGTTGTGGGGGTCATATAGGGAAGACTATTAAAATTAATACTAACACCACAATGTAGAGAAGGGGTCAATTTGCAAGATTGGATCTCAAAATTGTTACATGGAGGTCGCTTATCCCTAAGATTAATCATCTCATGCAGGAAAAATAATGTGTAGTACAAAAACATATCATACATATATATATCAAATGTGACAAAGTAGGACATATAGAATTTGAATGTCCATCTAGAGTGTGGGTTGTACCTATGGGGAAAACTAATGACACAGATCCAAGCAATCAGATGGATATTGCAGTGGCCAAATAAGTATTTTCATTTGGTATTCATGCATGACCGTTCTTTAAGAAACCTAGAAAGAAGGCAGATGAACAAGGTAACCTCAAAAAAAATAAAAATGTACAACTCAAGAATAGATTTTAGAACATGCAAGTGTCAGAGGATGAAGATGAGGTTCAAAAATTGCACATGACCAAACTGGAAGACAATATCATTATGGACCAAGCATTGACTGACAAGAAGGAATGAGGAACATAAGGGATTAAAAAATAATAAGGAAAAACACCCACATACCGAGTCTCATAAGCACTACTCTTGGATGTGAAGCCATAAGAAATGAAATTATTGGAAATGTATTTATTATATACTTTTAGGCAACCCTTTCATATTAAAGTGTTATCAAATAATGCCCATCAAGGACACCCGATATGGAATCTTTCCTATAATTATCATTGTCACAGTTGTGCATCTCCTTTTCTCCCCATATTATTATTTTTCTCTTCGATCATTTATTGTAAGGTTAAATAGATGGAAAGTTGGACATACAATTTGAAATTGAAAGCCTAGAATAACAATATTTTGTATATTAATTAGTAGAATATATATGACATCTCTTGCAATGTCAAAGAAAATGACTTCAGAGACTAGATATTTAACTATATATGTGGTTGGGTTTTTCAAGAATTTTATGTATATGAAATTATTCATAAACTTAAAATCTTGTTGTACAAGAAACTGAAAATATGTATATCTTTTGATTGTTCTAACCCAAGAACCTATAATCATTAATCTACTACTACATTTGAAGGATCAATTTTATCACACAAAATTAAATTTATTGTTCCACCAATTAGGGTTCAGGTCACATTCCATCTTGGTTTTATTAATAGAAAATTATTCTACTAATTAGTTCACAATTGCAATTGGAGGGATATTACTTGAGAGCTCTCACAGGAAGTCCATGGCCACTTTTTGGGTCGTACTTGTCAATACAACGATGGCATCCACTCTTCAATACAGAAAGCACCAACCAAGAGAAGATGATAGTATGGGTCTGAATTCCAAATCTACCAATATATCTTTATCATGATGTTATCCTCAACATTGTGGGGGATCAGATACGGAAGACTATTAAAATTGATATTAACACCACAATGCTGAGAAGTGGTCAATTTGCAAGATTCACTGTCAAAATTATTACAGGGAGGTCACTTATCCCCAAGATTGTCATCTCGTATAGGAAATATAATGTGCAGTATGAAAACATACCAAACATATGTATGAAATGTGACAGAGTTGGACATACACAATGTAAATTTTTATCTAGAGCGTGGTTTGTACCAACGGGGAACCCTAATGACACAGATCCAAGTAATCAGATGGACACCACAGTGGCTAAACATGTATTTTCATTTGAGATTATGATCGGTCATTCTTTAAGAAACCTAGGAAGAAGGAAGATGAACATGGTAACCTTACAGGAAATGGAAATGTACAAAATAAGAATAGATTCCAGAACCTAAAAGAGTCAGAAGATGAGGTTTAGGAAATTTCTCATGACCAAATAGGATGACAATATCAGGCAGAAAAGAAAGAGGAACACAAGGAATTCTGAAAATAATAAGGAAAAACACCCAAAAAATGAGTCTCGTAAGCACTAGAAGAGATGTGAGGCAACACATTCGAAAACTACTCCACTGATTGTAAGAGGGAACAAGGGAAATGTCACTCATAGAGTAGTGAATCTAACAGGTGATGGTGTGTTTGAGGGGGGTTAATTTCAAATTATAATAACTTTCATAACATTAGGTTCTCTATGGGGGAGTAAAATGCAGCGTGGAATCATAAAAAAGTAGCAACATGCAAATTGGAATCCATCTAAGGAACAGAAAAAAGGTAAATCCGCTAACACCATAAGGCCAAATACCAAAATAAGAAAAAGATTCATTAGGAGTACCTAGAGAAGGAAGCAAGTGTGGGAGAAGAGAAATATCCATCCAGAAACTATGATCCGAGAATTATGTGTCAGAATGTAAATGGTATTCTAGATAAGGTTACCCAAAACATAGTAAAACAACTTGTTAATAAGTATCACATCTTTGTCGTCTGGCCATCATTGAACCGTGTGTGAGTGGCGGTATTGCTACTTAGATTATCATATCATTTGGATTTGCGTTGTAATGAACCCAAACTTAAAAATAATATTGTTTCCTTTTATCATATGATCTTTTACCTAGAAGCCTCTTTTTGTTTAGTTTGAACTAGGATGCTAATATTCAACTATAAGAGTTTTAGCCAATAACATGATGATTTAAGGCTTATATACAAGTAATAGGGAAACATACTAATTTGGGGTTAGTTGTGCAAAATTATCAAATTGAGGAATTAAGTTTAAAATTATTCTTCTAGTCTTTTCCTATGTATATGTTTAGGTAAGAGAGAGTTAGATATAAAATTTGGTTAGTAAGTAATATAGGAATACATTAATATGAAGAAAATATACTTTTTCTCAAATTGTGTGTTTTGAGTATTAAATTTCTCCAAAACACAAAATTGACTTTAAAACTAGATTCTTTGGGTCCTTATTAGTCTATCTACCTCATATAAATTTATTTGGACTTTGTCTTCTGATTCAATTTGATTGAGAAAGAAAAAAAAAAATCACTTTAGTCCAAATTTGGTTTGGAAATAAATGGGTTACGCGGTCGCAACTTAAGTAGATGTGTAGATTTATCTTGACCATGTGCATCATATGGCTTGCGCCTAGTGTTCAACCTCATGCAAACAAGGAAAGGAATAGATGGGAATGCAACACATTAAAACATGAATTTCTTCCTCTACTATCAACCTTTACTGGACATTCTTTCTTTAACTATTTTCTTATCAAATTATTCAGTCATCCATATTCTACTCAAATCCTATTCTAGAGTACTAGGGAAATGCCCAGATCTTGGGGCTTAAGCTTCTCATTCCTATAGCACAAGAGCCCTAACCTGAGCCTTATAAATATCAAGGTTCCCTAGGGTTTCGCTTCGTCACCAGCATTGGTTGTATAGTCTTAATTTTATTGTGGATTTGGTGTGTGCTACCACCAAACTCATTTGCCTCCCCAAGTTTCCAATCATTATGACGGTGCTCTACCTCACGAAAGATTAATCAAATCGCACGGTAAGACTCGTTGAACTCACCCGATGATTTCTATCTCCATGTTTTCACGAATTCATTGACTGGTGGAGTTTCCCCCAAATACGACCATCGTTGTTGCTTCTTGCTTGTGATCATGCCATGGTCAAGTGAGGAAGAAGATGGTTGGATTTTGATTATTCGCTTTCACTCCCATGCTACCCCTAGTATTATTTGGTTTTCGTTCTGTAATTAACAATGCTCCATCTAATTTTAGTGACATGTATATGTATATGGAAATTGTGATGATATTGATTATCATGCTATAAGGTTTTGAGAAGATAATGCAAGGTCATTTTGGTCATTTGCAAAACATTTTTTCAAAATTTTTATTAAATATCCTAATACTTGTAAAAAAATCATATCTTCTTACTGGAATCTCCAAAAATTACAAAAAAATATGTTTGGGATCGTGATAATTTTCTCTACCTTCAAATATAGTTTTTATTTCCTAATTTCCAAGTGTTAAACAATGGATTTTTAGGGTTTTGATTTCACTTATTATCTTAATAATAATTAATGGAAACATTATAATTAATAAAATTAAGATTTTGAGTCATGATATTAATAATAAACCATGAATCCAATGTTAGGTCAATAACAAGAGGTGACTTAGGGTTTTGCCGAAGGATTTGGATTTCTAAGGTTTCACGTAATATATCATATATTGAGCCCTAATTGATGGACCAAATATTATTTGTAGGTTTGAGTTGACTTTAGACTTGGAAGAGCAGGATGGATATCTGACTTAACACTCAAGTCAAGGTAAGTGCATCTACTCTATTTAAATTGGGCATACTATCATGACCAAATATCTTTTCCCATGTGAGGCATTGATTAAATTGTGTACATTCATATCATCTTGTGGAAGTACTCTTCCTTGAGAATATCTCCCTGATTCGTTAACATTGATATGTGAATACCACATTGATGGTCTCCTGACCAAATCTTGTTAATTATTTGGGTGCTCTGACCGCACTTGGTGAAAACTTGATATTTTCATCCTTTGCATGAAAATAACTATACTTTGTTCTTGTCTACCCTATTAGACGTGTGGATAACTAGTCATAACTATAAGTAGTGACACCATATAGGAACTGGTTTTATTCCCCTGTCACTTTTTTTATAATTGGGGTTCACAATATTTTCATAAACAAAATGATAACAGAAACATAGTTTTTGTTTTGAGGTACTTGCATTATTTCCTTAAATTTAAGTAAGTAGTGGTCCCCTCTCGAGCCCCATTCCTTACATATGTAGCCTCATCTTGCGGAAGATCAAGGTTTCTTGGGGGATTTAGGTGATGTGGAAGGATAATTTTGTGTTCATCGATATCTTTAAATCACATAGGTAATATTATGTCCATTGTAGGATTGATGAAAAGGTACAAGTTACCTTCATCTATGGAAGAACCCTACTGTTATAACCCCAATTTTTGGGTTCAAGTGGTGAGAAATATAATTTCTCATATTAAAAATGTTTGAACAAGTAATCATATATTGGGTTGAGAATATTGGATTTCGTTTAAAATAGCCTTGTTGTTTGATTTGTGGGATTTATTGGATATTGGGCCCAATAACAAGGAAATAACAAAGAAAATTCAATTAGTGAATGAATAATTGAGTAATTGATAAAAGAAATTTGTGGAAACCTCTAGAAGGCAAATCCAAAGAGGATTTCGTGCCTCTTGGGTTCCTTGGGTTCCAAGGAGTACAAAGTTGCATAAAGAAAGCAATAAGAAAAGAAAAGATTAATTAAGTATTCCTTTATTAAGAAAGAAATTGGAAATAATGTTAATATGTGGAAAACAAGTGAAAAGAGATATAATTGAGTTATCCTTTGTGGAATTTCGTATCCCAATGATTACTAATGATAAAAGGAATACCAATGAGGAAAATAAAAGAGAAATAAAAAGAAATCCTCAAAAAGAAATATTTTAATGAGAAATAAACAAGATAGTGTGAGATAATGCATAAAGATGCATCTCGAAGGATAATAAATATCCTTGGAAAAGGATTTCGAAATAATGGAGTATTTTGGGATCCAAGGAGTCTGAATAAAGAGGAAAGAAAGAGAAAATACTAAAAAGGCAAAATAAGAGGATAATGTAATACATTATTAATGAATTATGAAGTATTGTTAAAAAGAAAGTAATTTTGATTGAAGGAAATAGAATTTCGTGTCAATGGATTAAAAAGCAAGGAAAGAGAGAATAAGTAAGAAGAAATTCGAATTCTAATATATCAAGGATAAAGGATATCAAAGGAATAATAAAGGAGAGAGAGAAAACTTGCTTTCTAAAGAAGGATTTGGTTTCCTAATGGGATAAGACCTTGCAGCTTGATAGATGCACATCTTAGGGTGTGACAACCCTCCCCTATAAAAGGGGTAGAGCTCAGAGGCGAGTCCTGGAGAGTTGCACGTTTCCTTTCTTCCCTCTTCTTTATCTTCTTAGGCAAAACCCTAACCATGGGAGTGAGTGCAACCCAGAACGATGTGGAGTTGTAGACAGAAGATGGATGGAAGCACGATGATCCCAAGACCTTGGGAAAGGAGCCCGACCGTCGTCCCTTAGGTCTAGCATCAGCACATGCGCCGCAGGATGTCTGCAGGTCAGCCATGGCGGCGGACCTGCTGGGCGTGTTTCGGGCTGACCAGCCACATACCAGGAGCACCGTTAGGTGCGTGGGGGCATGGCGGGGTCATTACGACGGTTGCTGATGGCGATCGAGGTCCGAGGAGCAGTAGAAAAGCCGGCGCACAACTGCAGATCGCGGCTAGGGCGGCGCGGCTGTTGTTGCGCGAGGTTGAAGGAGGCCAAGGGTGCGTTGGACAAAATTGCCCCTCCGCGGGATGAATGAGCCAGCAACTTACCGAGGGTAATAGAGTAATTTGGTTATGTTTTAAACCAGCCGTGCCTACGATTGCATGAGATGATGACGTGGCGTTTCTCTATTGGCCAAGTAAGTATTTTAATGCAAAATTCATAGATAAATATCGGTAGCTCGGTTGGGGACATGTAATATATGAATCTTGCTCAGAAAAATGAGGGGAATCTAATAAAAATATAATTGAAGCCTGATTCCTTATGCAATTCGAAAAATAATAGAATCTATCAACTTTAATGTATTAATGTTTAAAGAACCCTATTTTAGTACGATTAATGTGATTTATAGGGTTTAATTGATGATTAAAATTGATAATAGCCTGTTAATGTAAAAAGGAACTTCGAGTTCAAAAAGGAAGAACTTTACACGTGATTAGTCTAATTTAGGGTTTATGTGATTAAATATGCATGAAATTTGAAAAGGGCATAAAGTTATCATCTTTATTGATTCAATTAAGGAAAAACCCTTAGATTTTATGATAGATGGATAATTCAAGCTGATATTAACCTGTTGTTAATGAAAGAGAAAATAGGATTTAAAAATATGATCTTTTTATATATTTGGTTTAATTTAGGGTTGCGTGCATGATTATGCATTAATGAGCTTGAAAACCCTAATTTTAATGAATATGTCTTTTAATTGGTTTAATTGTGTAAATCCACGAATAAAATAGAGATGTGATGATCCTAAGCCAATTTGAGCATAAAAGATCCTTAATGTGGATAATTTGAGTAATTAGGGTTTTTATGAGTGGAAAAGTTGTTTTAGGACTTAAAAAAGATAAAGTTTGAAAAATTGATCTAAGAAACCCTAATGCATCCTAATGAGACTTAGAAACCTTAGAAAGGTGTCCCAAGTCAATAAGGTGTTGTTTGGGATATGCTTGTGACATTTAGACATCATACATGTTTTCAGGATCAATGTTTGCTTGATTGATTGATTGGCTTGCTTGATTGGACATCTAGTTGGATTTGGATAAATTGTTTCTTGAGATCTCCAAGACAGGTATGTGGTTAATTATGAATAACCTCTTTAGTTTCCCGATGGATTCCTGAATGTTTAATAGCATTGAATGCAACTAAACTGCTTAGATGTTCATATTGTAATTATAAAGTGACTATGACTATCACTTAATGCATTTGCCCATAAACTCAGATCCTGGTTCTCTCTGTGGCACAATAGCTAACCTAGTGCATGGCTGCCTATGGGTAGGTCCATCAGGTTAGAGAAAGGCCTCGTACATGGCTACCTATTGGGTAGGTCCATCAGGTCTATGGATGACCTAGTACATGGCTACCTATTGGGTAGGTCCATCAGGTCTATGGATGACTTAGTACATGGCTACCATGGAGGTAGGACCATCAAGTCACATTGAGTTAGATAATGGGCTACCTTCGGGTAGTGCCATGCGACTCTATTACCTAAAAGAGAGGTGAAATCTATGTCCACTGCAGGGACAGCCCAGAGTTCGAGAATATGTATGGATTGAGTTGTATGGCTTAAAATGTAATGTGGATTGTTAAATGATTAATTGAATGATTATATTGTTAACATAGTTGAACATTATCTGTTTCCTCCACATACCAGCTTCGGCTGACCGACGTTTTGTTTGTCGGCGTTTTAGGTACAATGAAAAGAACAAATAGTAAAATGACACCTTGTGAATTCAAGAATTAAAGAACAAGGAGGAACTAGTTAGAATAGTTCAGCTGAGGTTAGAAGTTTAGTTTGTTCCAATCTCTTCAAAGGTATGCAAAGAAAAATTTTATTACCATTTTCAGTATAGTCTGTTAGAATTTAATAATTGTTTATGGTTTTATGTCGAACCTTTGATCCGGGATTAATGGGTGCGGCTTCAACCTCTTTGTCTCCCTTAATTGGGGGTTATCGGGAGGTGGGGTCGTAACATTTGGTATCAGAGCTTAGGTTCCTCAGTTAACCATTAATAATTATTAAATTTTACAAACTCCATAGAACCCAAGGGAGTTATTAGAGGAGTATCTGAAAGACGGAGGTGTCTAGAAAGGGATCACGACCGGGGGCTGGAAAGATTTTCCTCTGCACCGCTAGTCGGAATACGAGGACTCCCGGACCCGTGTGACCGTCTGGCCAAAGTCTTAGGGTATGAATCGAAATAAGATACTTTTAGGACTTCTCATCTTATTCATCCCTTCTCATCACAAAATTCTGATAAGGACCTAAAGGATTAGGGTTTTCTTTCTTCTCCTCACCCTGTTGAGGTATGGGTAAGGTTAATAAGGTTTAAGGAATCCTCCACTAAATTAATGAAAGACGTGTAAATAAGATGTCATGGACATAAGATTAATGGATTAAGCGCAAAATAAATAATATATACATGCTTAGGACGTATGGCATAAGATGTCATGTCCTCAGAAGAGACCTGAGGCTAGACCTTCTTGTCAGGAGGATAAGTTAGTCTTGGAGATAGAGATCTCCATTTCAAGTAGAGACCTGGCACATCCTCTGAGGATGATGCTAACCCTAACCCTAAGTGAAGGTTAGAGAGAGATGAGTTGGACCAGGTGTTTGAAAGGACATGCCTTTGGGATGCCATAGGATCCATGGGTGACCTAGCACCTTTGGCAACCCAACCCTGGGAAGGGTCGTGCATGTTAGGGTAAAGGATAGCTCCTTAGATGATGATGTTAGTGAAGGACCATAGAAACTCTATGGGCTTGTACAAGTAGGGCATAGCTGGCACCTAGGGCACGTCATAATGTTAGTAGTAGGATGAAACCCTGGATAAGGAATTATGATGGAGCGTAAAGGGTTACAGATGATATTGAGCAACCATAAGTTCGAACTTAGGCTTCACCCATGTAGGGTATGCCTTGAGGTTGATCCTTCATGAAGAGAGAACCTCTAATGGTGAGGTTGGACGTAGGGTTAGCTCTAGAGAAAGCAGGAAACCCAGCAAGAAGGTGGGAAGCCTAAAATAATGGATGATAGTGGTTGCCTCATGATCGATCACTGAAAGTTGATGATATCTTGGTTATCTTTAGGAGGACCCAACCCTAAGTGTTGCTTGAGTTGAAGGATGACAAGAAGTGCATGTCCTGCCTTTTGCGTGCTTGGTTCGTAGTTAAGAGATAGAGCATGCAGTTGGACACCTACAATTAAACCTAGGGTTCCTAGGCCTAAGAGGGGAAGTGGTATACCTGATGCTCATGATGAGAATTGAGTTCTTATAGAAACGAGCATGATACTCCTCATGTATAGAGGAAAAGGGAAGCCCTTTAAGTTTAAGGTATGTTTGATGAACCCCTCACAACTAGGTTGATGATAAAGAAAGGTATGATCTTGATCCAACGTCGAGGAAAGAGGACAAGTATGACCTAGCATGGTTCGGTAAGTGATCTGCTTGTGCCTTAATGACTTGCTAGGGTTAAGTAGGCTCGTGTGGATGTAAACCCTAGACGTAAGAGTTTTTGTGACCTTAGAGATAGTTTTCCTCCCATCCTGGGAGAGGGACCCCTTTGGTAGGGTGTATATCAGTTTTGTTGGTTTAAGGTGACCTGGATCTTGAGAAGTTAAGTGAAAAGTACATGGTATGAGAATGAACCGGTACGCCCATATATATCCATCTCTATGTGCATATGGATGTGTTACCATGGAGGTAACCGATATGGGGCTTGACCAAGGTAGGAAGGTTGCCATGATGCCTATGAACGGATGAGAGTCAGCCCATGAATGCAGAAAGAGAGATGATGAAGACCGGGGTAAGGTTCTAAGTGAACATGTACTGTAATGGAGAATCCTAAGTTTATCCTAGGGTCAGGTAGGGATAAGACCGATGAAAGTAGGAGTTGCCTAATTCCCCAGTTGCACATGGCCATAGGGTCGGGAGGTAACAGCTATCATTGTTTGAGGGCCATGGGTTAGGAGATTGATCACCTTCATGAACTCATGGGACCCAAAGGGCAGATGAGTAGAGCACTCTCTTGATGCACAAGGGAAGAGGGATGACCCCAAAAAAAAAGAGTCGGTACCCTATAGACCTAGAGGAGATGACCAAGGATATAAACCTCAGTAGGTTCAAGACTAGTTGATATCATGATGTCTGTGATGAAGAGACATATGTGACACGTTGCAACTTAGATTTAAAGATGTACTGGCAAGGTGGGATGTACCATCTCTACTCTTGGAACAGGAAGAACTCTGTATTTGGACTGCAGCCAAATGCTTATTTCCTCTTGTTATGGGGGTGAGAGATAGGATATTACGCATGCCATACACCAGGGATAAGAGATGATGTAGGTTAAAACGTTGCCATGAGAAATGGGGATAGAGAAGATAACCTACCCTGGTAAAGTGAATGATACATGGATGGTTTACTAGCACTTAGAGGAATGATGTAGTCACCTTATGAGGATGTGGAGCTTACAAGTTATACCATGTTGAGTTTGGTCACCATGATGATGAAATCAGAGAGTGTTCTTAATGGATATAGACATGGAGTTGGAGGTAATATGATAAGTGAAATACATGAAAGTGTAATGTTACCTAATACCTAAGGATGTGAAGTGGTAATGGATGCTCTGGTTGAGATACATAGGACTTGTTTGACCAGAAGTTAGAAAGGGTTAATTGGCTAACCTTAAGTTCGAAAAGGAGAGGTGTTTGGATAACACTCAGATGTAACAAGATACATTGAAAAGTTATGGTTGTTTGGTTCGCCAGTCTAGTCCTGGATGCAAGAAAGGATGGTGGTAAAACCTCAGATGTACTTCTTGGAAGAGAAGGTGATGAAACCCCGACTAGAGTGGTTTAGGAATCGATCTTGGAAGAATCATGACATACAGGAAATCATGATACACCATGGAAAATAGCACTTTGGATGCTTAAGATGAAGTTGCATGTGGTTTATGACTATGCAAGCTAGGAGGTAAAGGACGAACCCCAGTAACCTAGTGTATCGATATAGAGGACAAAAGAATCCCTGAGAGGGAATGAGAGCTCAACACTATGGATGTTGTGATAGGTCTTCCCTGGACCGAGGAAGGTCGAGATGCAATATGGGTTATGGTGGATCGCCTTACCTAGATGACATAAGAAAGAAAGAGTTCTATCAAGGGATAGATCTAGTTGAACTACCCATGAGAGAGATGGTTCAACTACACCATGAAGCGAGTTCAAAGGTTCTTGAGTTTGACCTAAAGGTTCACTTCCATAAAGTGGAAGTAGGTACATGAAGAAATCAACGTTAGTATAGTTTATCACCCCTAATTATGGTTAATATGATCCAGACTAAAGGGTCTGATGAGGGCATGTGTGCTCGTTCAGGGTGATATCTAGATACAGTTCTTATCCTATGCAAGATGTGACAATGACCACCATAGCCAGTATCGGGTTTTATATGAAGCTCTGTAAGGGAGGTTGTGTCGGTCACCACTTCAGTAAGGTGATGTTGGTGAAAGGGCCACATGATGGTTAGAAAAGGACCACAGTGTGTGTAGATGAAGTCACTTTGATTGCGCAAGGGCTGAAAGGAGCCTAGAGACGATGAGAGTCGTGAGCAGATGCAAAGTAGACTGACATACAAGTTACTGTGGGAGAATATGTGACATGAAAATCCGACCCCTCTAAGTTATAACTAAGAGAGCTGAGTCCCCGATACATGGGTCCATTAGAGATGGATGGGTGGAGAAGGTTAGGTTTGACCATACCCCTCAGGATAGAGTAATGGGAGATGTTTTCCATGTGTCCAATTTAGAGCACTATGTGAGGTACCCCGACCATGTGCTGAGCAATGAACCTAGTGAGCCCCAAGGGAGGCTGAAATGGCCTGAGTCACCTGTGTAGTTTATAGACGCCAGGATGAAAGAACTCAGAGAAAAGAATATGTGATGATAAAGGTTCTTTGGAAACGCCATGAGTACGGTAAAGCCACATAGGGGCCAATGATGCACAAGGAAAAGTCTTATCCTGAATTGTTTGTTTGCTTGCCTGAATTTTGAGGACAAAATTCCTATAAGAGCGGAAGGATGTTATAACCCCAATTTTTGGGTTCAAGTGGTGAGAAATATAATTTCTCATATTAAAAATGTTTGAACAAATAATCATATATTGGGTTGAGAATATTGGATTTCGTTTAAAATAGCCTTGTTGTTTGATTTGTGGGCTTTATTGTCTATTGGGCCCAATAACAAGGAAATAACAAAGAAAATTCAATTAGTGAATGAATAATTGAGTAATTGATAAAAGAAATTTGTGGAAACCTCTAGAAGGCAAATCCAAAGAGGATTTCGTGCCTCTTGGGTTCCTTGGGTTCCAAGGAGTACAAAGTTGCATAAAGAAAGCAATAAGAAAAGAAAAGATTAATTAAGTATTCCTTTATTAAGAAAGAAATTGGAAATAATGTTAATATGTGGAAAACAAGTGAAAAGAGATATAATTGAGTTATCCTTTGTGGAATTTCGTATCCCAAGGATTACTAATGATAAAAGGAATACCAATGAGGAAAATAAAAGAGAAATAAAAAAGAAATCCTCAAAAGAAATATTTTAATGAGAAATAAACAAGATAGTGTGAGATAATGCACAAAGATGCATCTACAAGGATAATAAATATCCTTGGAAAAGGATTTCGAAATAATGGAGCATATTGGGATCCAAGGAGTCCCAATAAAGAGGAAAGAAAGAGAAAATACTAAAAAGGCAAAATAAGAGGATAATGTAATACATTATTAATGAATTATGAAGTATTGTTAAAAAGAAAGTAATTTTGATTGAAGGAAATAGAATTTCGTGTCAATGGATTAAAAAGCAAGGAAAGAGAGAATAAGTAAGAAGAAATTCGAATTCTAATATATCAAGGATAAAGGATATCAAAGGAATAATAAAGGAGAGAGAGAAAACTTGCTTTCTAAAGAAGGATTTGGTTTCCTAATGGGACAAGACCTTGCAGCTTGATAGATGCACATCTTAGGGTGCGACAACCCTCCCCTATAAAAGGGGTAGAGCTCAGAGGCGAGTCCTAGAGAGTTGCACGTATCCTTTCTTCCCTCTTCTTTATCTTCTTGGGCAAAACCCTAACCATGGGAGTGAGTGCAACCCAGAATGATGTGGAGCTGTAGACAGAAGCTGGATGGAAGTACGATGATCCCAAGACCTTGGGAAAGGAGCCCGGCCGTCGTCCCTTAGGTCTAGCATCTGCACATGCGCTGCAGGATGTCTGCAGGTCAGTCATGACGGCGGACCTGTTGGGCGTGTTTCGGGCCGACCAACCACGTACCAGGAGCACCGTTAGGTGCGTGGGGGCATGGCGAAGTCAGTACGACGGTTGCTGATGGCGATCGAGGTCCGAGGAGTAGTAGAAAAGCCGACGCACAGCTGCAGATCGCGGCTAGGGCGGCACGGCTGTTGCTGCGCGAGGTTGAAGGAGGCCAAGGGCGCGTTGGAAAAATTGCCCCTCCACGGGCTGAATGAGCCAGCAACTTACCGAGGGTAATAGCGTAACTTGGTTATGTTTTAAACCAGCCACGCCTACGATTGCATGAGATGATGACGTGGCGTTTCTCTATTGGCTAAGTAAGTATTTTAATGCAAAATTCATAGATAAATATTGGTAGCTCGGTTGGGGACATGTAATATATGAATCTTGCTCAGAAAAACGAGGGGAATCTAATAAAAATATAATTGAAGCATGATTCTTTATGTAATTCGAAAAATATTAGAAGATATCAACCTTAATGTATTAATGTTTAAAGAACCCTAGTTTAGTACGATTAATGTGATTTATAAGGTTTAATTGATGATTAAAGTTGATAATAGCCTGTTAATGTAAAAAGGAACTTTGAGTTCAAAAAGGAAGAACTTTACACGTGATTAGTCTAATTTAGGGTTTATGTGCTTAAATATGCATAAAATTTGAAAAGGGCATAAAGTTATCATCTTTATTGATTCAATTAAGGAAAAACCCTTAGATTTGATGATAGATGGATAATTCAAGCTGATATTAACCTGTTGTTAATGAAAGAGAAAATAGGATTTAAAAATATGATCTTTTTATATATTTGGTTTAATTTAGGGTTTCGTGCATGATTATGCATTAATGAGCTTGAAAACCCTAATTTTAATGAATATGTCTTTTAATTGGTTTAATTGTGTAAATCCACGAATAAAATAGAGATGTGATGATCCTAAGCCAATTTGAGCATAAAAGATCCTTAATGTGGATAATTTGAGTAATTAGGGTTTTTATGAGTGGAAAAGTTGTTTTAGGACTTAAAAAGGATAGAGTTTGAAAATTTTATCTAAGAAACCCTAATGCATCCTAATGAGACTTAGAAACCTTAGAAAGGTGTCCCAAGTCAATAAGGAGTTGTTTGGGATATGCTTGTGACATTTAGACATCATACATGTTTTCAGGATCAATGTTTGCTTGATTGATTGATTGGCTTGCTTGATTGGACATCTAGTTGGATTTGGATAAATTGTTGCTTGAGATCTCCAAGATAGGTATGTGGTTAATTATGAATAACCGCTTTAGTTTCCCGATGGATTCCTGAATGTTTCATCGCATTGAATGCAACTAAACTGCTTGGATGTTCATATTGCAATTATAAAGTGACTATGACTATCACTTAATGTATTTGCCTATAAACTCAGATCTTGGTTCTCTCTGTGGCACAATAGCTAACCTAGTACATGGTTGCCTATGGGTAGGTCCATCAGGTTAGGGAAAGGCCTAGTACATGGCTACCTATTGGGAAGGTCCATCAGGTCTATGGATGACCTAGTACATGGCTACCTATTGGGTAGGTCCATCAGGTCTATGGATGACTTAGTATATGGCTACCATGGAGGTAGGACCATCAAGTCACATTGAGTTAGAAAATGGGCTACCTTCGGGTAGTGCCATGCGACTCTATTACCTAAAAGAGAGGTGAAATCTATGTCCACTGCAGGGACAGCCCAGAGTTCGAGAATATGTATGGATTGAGTTGTATGGATTAAAATGTAATGTGGATTGTTAAATGATTAATTGAATGATTATATTGTTAACATAGTTGAACATTATTTGTTTCCTCCACATACCAGCTTCGGCTGACCGACGTTTTGTTTGTCGGCATTTTAGGTACAATGAAAAGAACAAACAGTAAAATGACACCTTGTGAATTCAAGAATTAAATAACAAGGAGGAACTAGTTAGAATAGTTCAGCTGAGGTTAGAAGTTTAGTTTGTTCCAATCTCTTCAAAGGTATGCAAAGAAAAATTTTATTACCATTTTCAGTATAGTCTGTTAGAATTTAATAATTGTTTATGGTTATATGTCTAACCTTTGATCCGGGATTAATGGGTGCGGCTTCAACCTCTTTGTCTCCCTTAATTGGGGGTTACCGGGAGGTGGGGTCATAACACCTACAATTGGGAAGAAGGTTACTATGGAACTGTCTTTGCAATATCCAAGCAGATTGCAAGGTGGCTTGGGTGGTGTGTAGGGACTTCAACACCCACATATACCCACATGGGGAAAGACTTTGAACTTTTCCAGCTGAAGAGAGTTTGTGGAAGTGTTAGGCAAGTGTGGCCTAGTAGATCTACAAATGAATGAACCTCTGATGAAGTTTAAGAGGGCCCTTCTCCAAATGAGGAAAGATTAGGTAGTTCAGAACCAAATCTATCGTAATGCATTACTTTTGACCATGCACCAATTTTTCATATCAACCCCTCTGAATAAGCCTCACATAGAAGAAGATGCAGAATGTACGACCACTAAAAAGAACACCAAGCGTTCCAAGGAGTACTTGTCAATCACTAGGACAATAACAAAACTCTTATGAAGAACTCAAAATGTTTCTTGGAAGAAGCAGTAAATGGGACCAAAAGGTGAGAAACAAGAAATGGAAGAGGAAGAGAACACTATAGATTAAATTACGGACTACCTAGAAGCAACTAGCAAAGTGCCCAAAATTGAAAATGTGGTCATTGATTTGTAGGCCTTAATATTGCAAGATATGAGAATCAAAGAGATGGAGTGGAGATACAAGACCCTCTGTGAAAGGTTGAAGCTAGGAGATAACAACCACTACTTCACACCTATGTTAAAGCATGTCACCTTGAGAACAAAATCACCAGATTGAAGAATGATGCAAATGAATGGATACATGATAAAATTTCTCTTGCGAACATGGACTATGATCATTTTTCAGGAATGATAGATCCCAACATGGGATCTCAATCTATTCTTGCATCTGAGTTTATAGGTGATTTCCCTAGATTGACCCACAAGAAAATACTCGTGGTCGACAACACCCCCAATACGTAGGAGATTAGAAAGAGCCCTTATGTTATGTCATCACTGAAGGCACCAGGGCCATATGGAGTTGATGTTGGGTTCCTCTAAAGAACTGGAACAACATCAGGACTAGCTTCATGGAGTTCATTCAAAAATCATTCAACGGGGGCTACTGGAAGAGACAAGTGCAAATTTGAATATTGTATTGATCCCTAAAACCCAACATCCAACTACTTTTAATAACCTTCATCCTATCTCCTTGAATAATACGTGTTAAAGTGTTATCTAAAATCACGGTACACAAAATAAAGCCCTTTCTGGATGAATGGATATCCCCTGTCTGTTTGAGTTTCATCTAGGGAAGGTTGCTACAAGATAATGTTATATTATTGTGGGAAATTGTTCATTCCATGGAGAAGCTCAAGCACAAACAACAATCAATGGCAATAAAAATTGATATATCCAAGGCGTACAATAGTTTGAGCTGGGACTTTATCATATAAACTCTTCAGGGGACAACAATACATGATTCTACAATTCATATTATAAGCATGTTCTTTCAGCGAGGAGGTCCTTATTCTTTGGAATGGTGAATCACTCAAGTTTTTCAAACCATCTAGAGGTGTGAAGAAAGGGGATCCCCTATCCTCTAATGTGTTCCAGTTGTGCATGGATGGCTTGGACCATGATATTTAGATGGTGGTGATGGATGGATGATTCCAACCAACTCTCTTTACCAATAAGAAAACAACATTCTCACAACTATACTTTGCAGATGACCTATTTTTATTTAGAGAAGCCTCATTATTGCAGACTAAGTCTATTATGAAATTTTTGAATCACTTTGGAAGGGCGTTTGGTGTACAGATTGCCCGAGAAAAATCATTGATATTCTTCTCCGAGAACACTCCATTTGACTCTGGTAAAGCGACAGTAGGAAAATCAACATGCCACGGGTACAAGATCTTAAGAAATATATGAGAATCCCTATTGTGCATAAACAAAATGTGAAGACACTACACTTATATTCGCTCAACAACTTTCAAGAAAAAGTGAACTTCTGGGATAATAAAACTTTGTCGCTTGTTGGTCGAGTCACCTTGGCCAAAACAACCTTGAATCCTACAACAATCCACATTATGCAATCCTCTAAATTGTTGATTTTTGTTTGTGACAAACTTGAACATATCACCAAAAACTTCATTTGGAGCGGGAAATTGAAAAAAAAAGACTCATATCTTAGTGTGGGCAAGCTACTGGTAAAACTCTAGGGTGGCGGGTTGGGTCTGCGCAGCACTAGGGAATTCAATGAGGGTATACTTATGAAGATAATGGATAAGTTGTTGAGACGAACTAGAAATGTCTAGAAGAAAAAAAAACTTTTTTAGAAAAATATAAGAAGATGGAAGCACACCAGGGAGTGGGATCAATGACATGGTGATGGATTCACGGCCTCCTTCATCAAGCAAAATAGATGATGGTAGTATCAATCTCCAATGGACAAGATACACCAATTTGGGAAGATTAATAGTTAAAGTTTGTCTGAACTCCTACTGTGAAAAATGGGACGGTAGTTCCAAAAGAGCTAGAAGACATAAAGATGCCAAGCCTTGTGATAAAATAAGGCAAATGGGATGATGAGTTCATAAACCATTACTTTGAGGATAACATTGCATGGGGTATCCTGTTAAACCCTATGCCAATGATAGAATTAGGGGAACATGATACATACTAGCCTCAACACTTGCATGGCAAGTTCTCAACAAAGGTTATGTACAAAAGTCTTATTAAGAACAAGGTCTCAATGATGGCAGGTGACTGTGATAGCATATGGAAGAAGCAAGTCCCGAAGAAATTAAGTTTCACATGTGGTTACTGAATCATGATAGACTCCTCACTAATGCAATGCAGAGGGTGAGGAAAATGACTGACCATGGAATATGTGTTTGGTGTCAAGAGGATGAGGAATCATGCCTCCATGCAATGTGTGACTTCCCAAAGATAAAACCCCTATAGAGGTCTCTTGAACCTAACATAAATGTTGGATTTTTTCACAGAGAATAACATCCAGGTTGATTAGAAGGAATCTTCTATAGATTGGGACAACATGGAACTGGTGCAGCACTTTCATCATTGCTTGTTGGAAAGCATGGAAAGCCAAAAGTCCTACATTTTTCAAAAAAGAGAGTCAAGTACAAGACAACTTGTTGTTGACATTAGAAGCTATGTGAAGAACATTGAGCTCTCCCGAAATGACACCTCCCAGAGGCAATAGACAGTGCAATCGGCACGGTGGACAATGCCTCCTAGAGGATGGATCCAAGCTGTAGTGGACACAGTTATACATAGCCCATCAAATTTATTTTGTATACGTTTTAATGTGAGGGATGATCAAGGAAAATGGATCACATGTGGCACTTAAAGGCACAGTGGATGTGTTCCACTGGAGGGTGAACTACTTTCCATATTTAGAGGAATGTTTGTAATAGCTGACAATAGTAATGGGAGGTATGAGGTTATCACAAACTCAAAGATAGTAGTTGACTTCATTCAAAAAACATCACTGAGACCTACTAAGTACAGAGCAATTGCTAAAAGAATTTATCTTCTCAGGGGTCACTTCCATAGAGTTAACATTGTGAAGATAGGAAGAACAGTGAATGAGACAGTCGATAAACTCACAAAGTGGTTCCTAAAAGCACCAGGTGGAGCTTATGTGACAACATAATGCCTGGAGTTCCTACATGATTTGCTCACCAAAGATAAAGAAGGCTCAGAAGGCCAACCGTAAGGATGCCTAGGGTTACCAAAAAAATAACATAATATTATCTAACTCATGTAGAACACTAGATATACCAAATCTTTGTTGAAGAAGAAGACAATATATGACTGTCATGTTATATTAAAAATGATAAAAATATGGATAACACATCATTGGGAATAATGAAAATGGAGAAGTCACATTAACTTACAGTGAATCGAGAATACAATATGATGCATGAAATATATAGTTCATGTGTAAGTCTTATACATTATGAAACTCCATATTCTATAATATGGGGCTTTTTGGTCTTTTAATATATGGAGTGTAGGTACATATGGAACATAACTTGATTATAATGAAAAGGAAAATTTTGCCAAACTATATTTTAGTTCCTTACTCTAAGATGACATATTCAACTATGAGTATTTCATCAAAAAGGAATTGCATCCCCTTTTCTTTGAAGTCTCCTAAATGATCTACATGTAACCCAAAGTATACATCATGCCGTCAATGTTTGAATGAGATGAAGGAAATTTATCTACTAAATTATACTCGGTAGATACTTGTTCTTGTAATAGAAACTAAATTACTAGAGATGACGAGTTGGTTAAGAATAGAAATAGAAAAAGGCCATATTTGCACATAGGCCCGCTAAAGAAATGGTGAAAGAAGCTTTCGTTCATTTAAATTTTATCATATATAAAACTAACCTGAAGAAATGTGTTGCACATAGAAGAATAAGAAACACACACAAAAATTAATCCAATAGGAAATTTGTAACATAAGATATGTCTAAAGGAGACTAACTAAAAAAATTATACAAAATTCTTAGAACATAGAGTAGGTGAAAATAGAGGGTTAAAGTTCTAGAATTGGTCATAGCTTAATAAACTAATGAGTATTGGACATATCACAGCTTTCCAGGGCGACATTGAGTCAATTGGTATCTCCAACAAGTATCAAGGAGGCTAATTTCAATCTGACCTCATATGGATGGACATGTAGTGATGTCCATGATGATTCTCAAGGGGAAATTAAGGAGAAAAAGGTGATCAAAGGTTTCAGAGGTTGAGCGATGGTAAAGGATATGTTAATTACATATGAGATGGTTTAAGATGTGGTTGCCATGTATATTGAAGTAGGCACAAGAAAGTAGATGGGGATTTCTAGGAGTATATCCTGCAGCTTACTCTATAATCTTTCTTCTTATTTGTGATTGAAAGATTATGTCAAAAACATCAAGATTGAATTTGGGGAATTAATAGTAGTAGTATGGGAGAACAGACGGGACAGTCTTTGCTAATTGGACTCCTGAATCCTATTGGTGTCGATAGAGGATGGCATTTTAGAGGTTGATCAGTGGTGTAGGATATGTTAATTACATATGAGATGGTTTAATATGTGGTTGTCATGGATATTGAAATGGGGGCAAGAAAGTAGATGGGGATTTCTAGGAGTCTATCCCTGACCTTACTCTATAATCTTTGTTCTTATTTCTGATTGAAAGATAATGTCAAAAACATTAGTATAAATTTTTGGAATGAATAGTGGTGGTAAGGGATACCAGAGGGGACAAACTCTTTGCTACTATGAATGTGACGCCCTACACCGCACAAAGCAAGATTACTCAAAACAAAAGCATGGAATAAGATTAAACCAACAGATTACTGGAAACACTAAAAATTAAAACCGTTTAGATAAAATTGTCAAATAGTAAGAACCTTTACATATGAGTCCTTTCATGCCTCAAAGCACTTACTATGTGTGCCATCAACCTATCACCAGAGAACCTATTCCCAAGCATATATACATACATCCACTACAACTATATATAAAAGGGCACACAAGCCAAATACATATCGAAGGCACATCCACAAAACATCTCCAAAACCTCCCCAAGGACCCGAGTGTACAGGGATGACACTAGGACTCTATCAACAAAAGACATCCAGCAACACTTCCAACCTTGTCACCTATTGCTCTTTTGATTGTTGCTCAACTGTTGTAGCATGATCTCTACCTCCTCATGCATGTCTACCTAAAAAGGGTGTGGGAAACCCATGGGGTGAGATTCCAAATCTCAACGGGAGATATAACTCTCCACCAACTCTATTATTATCATTGATAAGATAAATAAAGTAGAAGTAAAGTTACAACTATAAGAAGCAGATAATCATTGTTTACAGGATGAGTAATTACTGTGGAATTATGGGACATCTTAACAAATTAAAAGGAATATAAAGAACATGTATTACTTCTATCAACAATATTGTATAAAGATCAAGCAAGGCCTCATCCAATGTTTCTGTATTTGATTTTATACAAATACACTGTACGGATGATTACATATTTTATTATGCCCCGAGGATTTTGGTCATACCACCCAAATCCAACTGACCACTTGCTAAGTCAAAATCAATGCCATACCAAGTCTAGTAGAAGAGCCGGAATCCACGACCTCACCTTCCTCGGTCAGTACGAGTGAACATGTAGTGACATTACCAGTCAAGCTGCTTTCAGTGACATATAATCCAACTATGCAAACCTAGCCCGCCTTGGTACTAGTCATGGCACTAGTAAGACTGAGTTACGGCTCACAACCGCACTTTTCCAAGTATGGCCCGCATCCAATCCTGTATCACTTATAATTGAGCTATGCTTAAAGGCTACACTCTTCTAGGTATGTCCCATAGCCAATTCTATGTCACTTATTCTTGAATGTAAGGGGATATTCATCCTCACCCCCGCATATTCAACAATATGTGCTTCAAGTTAAACTCGATTCACCGTTCAGCAAATACTAACACAGAATGGATCTATGGCACATGGAAAACTACTAGATTAAGTTCCACTTGATTAGCTAGGTCATTTAAGCATCTTTTAGCATCCATTAAGTTACAACGTAAAGCTTCTAAAATAATCCTACATAAAAGAGCATAACACATCACCAAAACATATTCATGCATAGTAGGTGTGATCTCATTACATTATCACTTGATGCTTGTCATTCACCATTTTTCTCATCACAAGGATCACATATCGTGGGGTAACAACCCCTCCTCTCATCACTGAGGAAATCATCATCACATGCAAGGCAATAAGACATCATTAGGTCATAAGACCATTTACCTCCTCTTTTAAGGATGTCAACAACACTTATGCTACACAAGGCCCATTCAAACATATCATAAGCAACATAGCTCATACCAAGCTATGCTTATCAACTAATGCCACTTGCATGGTTAGAGACTTGTAGCAAGAAGAACAATACATCATCAATACTACCATTTCACAAGATTCATGCCATTCACATTACATCATTTGAGTTAGGGTTTCTCTTTAATTAATTAAGGTTTACAAGGTTGAATCAACAACCACCTTTAGATCATTGCTTCCATCATCATTACAAGGCATATCATGAGGTGAAGATTAAAGAAAACAACACTTCTTATTATTCACATAACCACCCCATAGGGTATCACATCATAACATGCAACCCTATCATCAACATGGTGTAACATAGACACATTTACAAGGTATCGGTTGAGACCATCATGTA
Source organism: Alisma plantago-aquatica (assembly GCA_963693085.1). Taxonomy (NCBI): domain Eukaryota; kingdom Viridiplantae; phylum Streptophyta; class Magnoliopsida; order Alismatales; family Alismataceae; genus Alisma; species Alisma plantago-aquatica. The sequence goes on from OY856412.1 coordinate 722,496,280, forward strand.
GTATAATGGTTAGCACTTGCCATGGGGTGTCAACTTGTCATCCTCACAACATGTCAACTACCACTATGCAAGGCACAAAAGATAACCTTACTAAGAGTGAATCGGTCTACCACTTCTTGAGAGTGAGACGGTCAACACCAACTTAGGTGTGATGGGCAACACCACTCCATGGTGTATCGGCCAGCACCAATTGAGGGTGTGACGGGCAACACCACCCATAACATATCAGCCAGCACCACCTAAGGGTGTCGGGCATCCAAGCCATATCGGGTAGCCCTACCCTAGAGTGTGATGGGCATCAACACCTAAGTTGTGACGAGCAACCATAGGTATGTCAAGCAACACTAGGGGTAATGGGTTGTTAGGGTTAGGGTTTAGTTGGACATCATGGTCTAAGGTGTATCGGGTAACATCACTTCAAAGTGTGTCGGCCTCCACCCAACCAGGGCATCACGGGTAGTCTTTAAGATAGACCAACTCCTTGAGGTACTCACATAGACATGACATGTTAACATCTTCAGGGGCATAACGGTTGAGCAACACCTTATCTCTATAGGTACTTCAAGAGCATGATGACTAACGCTCACCATGCATAACAGTTTAGCCATCACATATTGGTTTAGGTATTTCTAGGTCATGACGGGATATCTTCCCAAAACATATCATCCATACCGGTTAGCAACCACCATAAGCCAAAAATAGCTAACCTTCTCAACCCATGTCGGTGTTAGCACATCCAAGGCATGATGACCTAGGCATCTTCAAGACATGTCGACCTAAGCCTCACCATGTTGTGATGACCAATCACATGATGTATCGACATCTTGCACTTACAAGTTGTGACGACCACACACCACTATGTTTTGACCTACTCATCTTCAATCTTAGTAACTCATATACATGTCTACCTTCCATCATGTCAAGAAGGTGCAAGACATGGCAGCAACTAAACAAAACTCCATCTCCAAATAGATCTCAAAACCACCAAGAGAACTACTAATATTGTAAGAGATAAACGGTCTAGAGATGAAAAACAACAAGAACATATAAAGGGTGATAATAACAAAGGAGGTTTAGATTTATATAACTCGTCTCAAGGATCACCACCAAGATCAAGCTCCAAGGTCAAGCTCCAAGCTCACAAGCTCAAGCTAGAAGAGGACCCACCAACTCGATCACCACCACACCTCCAAGGAAGAAGATTATACCAAGGTTAAGATGGTTCAAGATGAAAGGAAGGTATCCAAGATCCATGGAAGAGAAGGAAAAGAAGAAGAAAGAAAGGAGTAAAGCTAGGAAACATAGTTTACCAAGGTAGGAGATGAAGGATGCTCACAACTTGGAACTCGTCCACCAAACTCCAAGAGAGATCCTCTAGCTCCTTAAACTAATCAAGGTCGTCCACCAAGGAAGATGGAAAGAAAATATGGCCAAAAGGGTCCTCTTGCATGGAGAGAAAGGAGTATATATACAAGAGGGATGAGAGAGGGATCATGGGAGATGTAAGGACCTTGACCTCCATTTAGGGCTTATCCTGTTTGCTTTGCTTAACTGTAACATCCCTGACCTGGGTTATGAGTTAACCCTAGGTGTTTTGCCTAAATATGTAATTAAATCCTTGTGATTAACTTTGGGCATGTAATTAAGTTTCTCAGAAACATATGTTTCAGTTTTTGCTCCTTTTTATATAAAGTTGTAGCATTGTTTTGTAATATAGGGACTTATGTGCAAATTACCCAGTTAGAAGGGTTAACTTGCAATTTGCACATGTTGAGATGTTCCTCTGATGTTGAGACATCATGAGAATGATGATGGTAAGGTTTGAGGGATTTCCCAAGCTTGGGCACCAAGGTGCAGCTGTGGAAACAATCCCGGTGCTTGAAAACCCAAAATTGGAGAAGAGTGCAATTTACCCAATTTGAGGGGTGCAACTTGTAAAATACATCATCTAAAATATCTTTTAAGACTCTTGTCATCATTTATAGAAGAAATGATGAAAGGTCACTTCAATTGATTAATCAAGTTATGAAAAAACACCTTTGTGATTGAATAATCAAGGTGTATGTGCTATAGCCCTTTTATGTGTATACTTAACTAATAAGTTGATCTTCTTTGCCCTCATTTCTCGACCTTAGAAGAAGGTTTGTCCTTAGAATTAATATTAAGGGACGAGCATAGAAGGATGGAGGGACTTAGTTGAAAATATGAAGAACTTATGAGTTTATGTTAAAACCTCACCCCAAGTATATATACTCTCCACCTCTCTAAGCAAGGGAACTTTCCCTTCGTTTCCTTCACTGTTCTATTCAACCAAACCGACTAAAGAAGAGATGTGGAGCTCAGGAGGACGACCAAGGAGTGCAAGGTAGGTTTGAATCCTCCCTTTTGCTTAAGTTCATGGTTAGAACTCGAAATCAAGGTCAAATTGATGGCTAGCTCACATAGCTCTACCTTTCTAGCCATCTCTTCTCGACTTTCCCTGGAGGTTTCACCTTGGCCGACCTGTGGAAGCTCAAGGACGCCATTAAAAGCTTGGAGCTCAAGGAGCAAGCTTTAGGCGGGTTTTATAACTCTAAACCTATGCTTTGTTATATACATCTCGTTTATGCTTTTAAATGATAGTTCTTCTTCTTCTCTACCTTCCTTTGCTACCTTGCAAGCAAATCCGTGAGAAATCCTTGCTGTTCTTGAGCTAGGAGATGAAGACGTTATTTCCAAAGTTAATCCACTACTTTTCACTTTACCAAACGGTCTCCACAAATTGCTCTCTCGGTTTGCAAAACCGTGTAGTGAGCAAACGGTCTTAGGACCGTGTAAGGGCAAACGGTCTTCAAGACCATTTAGCCGCATTGACCGAGCGTGGACCGTATAAGATTTCTGTTCATAATTATGTAGGCTAATCACCCACAAAATTTGAGATGATAACTCCAAAGGAATCGTGAGATATGGTCTTTTTAATCAACAACTTTAATTGAATTTACTCCTGATTTCCAATCTATTGAAATCGCCCTTTTTGGGAAAACGGTCTCAAGACCGTGTAAGAACGTTGACCAAGCGTTGACCGTATGAGATTACTGTTCAAAATAATGTTGATTAACAACTCACCAAATTTGATGGAATAATTCCAAACGAGCTAAGAGTTGAAGGATGATTACTAGGATAAACCCTAATTGAAATCAGTACTGAAATCTCAATGAATAACTTAGTGTTTTTGGGTTGATTGACCCAAACAGTCTCAAGACCGTTTGGGGATCAATCAAATGGTCTCAAGACCGTGTGTGGAATCACCCAAGACCGTGTGAAGGTCTGGGGTCAAGTATAGTTGACCAATTGAAAGCACAAAGATACCAAATTACATTGCAATTAAGTATGGATATGATAATCAACTCAATAGATCCAACCTTGAAGAACTTACACTAGAATACAAAAGTTGGATGGGCAAACGGTCTCAAGACCGTGTGGTGACAACCCAAGACCGTTTGGAGGTCTAGGGTTAAGGTAATTTGATCAATTGAGGGTCCAATTGCAATAGGTTATTGAATTAATCAAAATACTGAATTGAGACTCAATCAAGGTTCAACTCCTATCAAATCACATTAGATTTTGATGAAATCTTGGGCAAACGGTCTCAAGACCGTGTGGAGTTCATCCATACGATCTCAAGACAGTTTGGGCCAAGTTTGGGCCCAATTGGAGCTCAATTGAAGGGTTCAACCTTGTGTTGATTCACATTGTTGAGTGTTGATGGTTGAACGTTGATGGACCTTAATTGAACCAACTTCAACCCTAATTGGATAACAATTGAGGGTCAATTGAGTGACCAATTGGTTAAGAAAACCCTAATTAACTCAATCCATAAGTGGTTACCATGGCTTTGACCATTTGGAGGCTTCAACATTGATAATCATAAACTATTGAAATCTTTGAACCATGTTGGAGGTCCAAACGGTTTGAGACCAAGTGGACCAAATGGTCTCAAGACCGTTTCAGGCCTCACGGTCTCAAGACCGTTTGGACTCAAACGATCTCAAGATCGAGAGACATCAAACGGTCTCAAACCGTGTAAGCCCTCTCGGTCTTGAAGTCAAACTTGTTAAACGGTCTACACCCTCACACGGTTTGGGCAAACGGCATTGAAGGTCACACGGTCTTGGAGTCAACCCTAGCAAACGGTCAACTCATCCAAACGGTCTCAAACCGTTTGGAGGTTGAAGGTTGAAACCGTTTGAGGTTTTCAAAGGTTGTTTTCACTCAATCACTTGAAGATGTAAATGGTTCAATGATGCTCTAATCTAAACCCTAATGGTAACCTAGGACATTAGGGGACTAAGTGGATAATGAATTAACCCATGATGGTGATCAATGGGGTGAATTACCAAAATACCCTTGAGGGGTTCAATTGAGTAAAACCTTGTTCAAATCAAACCCTAATTACATGATAGTGGTGTTTTGGCTTATGTTAGCCCATGAGGACTTAACCCAACCTGATCTAGAGTGGTGTTATCACCATCTACTAGTATGAGGAGAGAGAAAGTATCTTAAGAGAGAGAAAGTACCTTAAGAGAGAGAAAGTACCCTTTTTAGGTGGACGTCGGAGACGGAGGAACCGGTCTACAGGTGACCAGTCCCAGCAGTAGCAGCAGCAGCACCAGGAGCAGCAGTAAATCTCAGGTGGAGATTTAGCCTGCCATGTGGTGTAATTAGAGTCAGTCCTATGTGTCCTCTGTACTCTTAGGTCTTGGAGTCTTTTGTTATGAGTTCTTGAGATTTTGTGTCTTGTTGTATATAATTACTCAAGAAGTAATTATCATGAGATGTAAATAGTTTATCTCTTGTTATGAAAGAAACTTTTATGGATTCAAGCTCTTGTTTCGAAAAGTTTTAATTTCCCATGATTTTTGTCTTCCGCTGTTAATCGAATCGCTTCCGCTAAGTTTGAATCGTGTTTATATCATGGTTTGGAGATCAGAGCCCACAATTAGTGGTAATAGAGCTCTAGGTCAGTTGAGTCTACAGAGGCATAGGACTTAGGATATCGAGTCTATCTTTAGTACTCCTTCCTTATCTAATAGAATCTTCTACTCCTCAGGAGGAGAAGATACATAAGGATGGCTGAGCCTCATGATGAGTACGTGGCAGAGAGTAGTGCTAGTGCACCTCAAGGTGGTGCAAGGGTTCCAAGAATAGAACAGCCTGCACCAGAGTCACCAAGAGAGCCACCCCAGTTTGACCCAGCCGACATGGGTAACCCAGCTGTACAGACAATGTTCGGGCAGTTCATGACTGCCATGACACACATAACCGATAGGATGCCCATGCCTACACCTAGGGCACCTGTCCAACCTGAAGGACAAGGTATCGGTAAGACGTTCAAACGACTTCGTCGTGTCGGAGCTACCGAGTACTTTGGGACTGCCGACCCCGCAGATGCTGATTTATGGCTGACAGAGTTGGAGAAGGCTTTCAGGATTCTTATTATCCCGGAAGCTGAGAAGGTTAGACATGCTGTCTATCTTCTCAAAGGCAGTGCTGGTCATTGGTGGAACATGGAAGAGAAGAAGAGACCTGGAGTAGAGTTCTCATGGGAAGAGTTTCGTCGGGAATTTATCAATAGATATTTTCCAAAGACCTTCCTAGATGAGAAGATCTCTCAGTTTGAGAGATTGAGGCAGGGCATGATGAACATTAGTGAATATGAAGCTAAGTTCATGGAATTGTTGCGGTTCTATCCGCACATGGCTGCCACAGATGAGGAAAGAATCAGAAGATTCGAAAAGGGTTTGAATGCTGATATATCAACCTCTGTGTCTGCCTTAGAAAACCGAGAGAGATTCTCTACCTTCGTTGAGTCAATCCGAAGGATAGAGAGATCTGTGGTTGAGAAGAGGCAAACCCAGAAAAGATATCCACAGTTCTAGGGTTCTTCATCTAGGGATTTCAAGAAACCTAGATTCTCTGCACCTAACCCTCCACCACCCAGATCGAGTTCTCAAACTCAATGGTCACCAAGCAGAGGTAGAGGACGGAGTCAACCGCTCCAAGGGACTCATAGTTCTGCATCGATGTCAGTTACTGGACCACCCCAACCACAACAATAAGAGAGGAGATGCTACAACTGTGGTAAGGTGGGACACTTGATGAAGGATTGCCGTTCTAGGCCTGTCAGTGTGACACAGCCTCCGAGACAGAATCAACAAGGATCTCAGAGAATGCAATCTCAAGGAGCAGCTCGAGGACGTGGACAAGCGTCTCAAGCTGGATCATCAGCACCACTTCAACACCAGGCAACAGCAAGGTTCTATGCTATGAACCCACCTGAAGTAGTGGTCAATCCACGGGTAGTGGTAGGTCAGATGAAACTTTTATATTCTGATATGTCTACCTTCTGTGTAGTATCTGTTCTGATTGATCTGGGTGCTACGCACTCTTTCATCACTCAAAGAGTGATTCGTAACTGTAATGTGACTGTTAGTCATAGGGCAGATAGTTTGTTGTTGGAGACTCCGTTGAGTGGGTCTACCATTTTGCAGGAGGTATTCTCTCCCTGCATCCTTTTCTTTTCCAACCATCGCATTCAAGTGGATCTTATACCACTTAATATGCAAGGATTTGATATAATCCTCGGGATAAATACCTTAGAGAGGTATAGAGTTGTCTTGGATTGTGAATCCAAGTTGGTTGTGTTTGCTGATGAAAGCAACACATGGATCTTTCAAGGAGAAAGAAAGATTCTGCCCACCTGTCTTGTGTCAGCTATGGTTGCTGATAAGTTGTTGAGGCAAGGATGTTATGCATTCTTAGCCCATGTGGTAGATGTTACCAAGGAAAGGTCCAATCCTGCTGAAGTTCCCATAGTCAGGGAATTCGAGGATGTGTTTCCTGAAGAACTTCCTGGTATACCACCACCTCGGGAGATTGATTTTGAAATCAATCTGATTCTAGATACGAAACCCATAGCCCAGACTCCGTATAGGATGGCGCCTGCCAAGATGGAAGAACTCAAGAAATAGCTTCAAGAGTTACTTGAGAAGGGTTTTATCCGATCGAGCACTTCACCTTGGGGTGCTCCGGTCTTGTTTGTTAAAAAGAAAGATGGGTCAATGTGGTTGTGCATCGACTACAGACAACTCAATAAAGTAACAATAAAGAATAAGTACCCTCTGCCGAGGATTGATGACCTCTTTGACCAGTTGCGTGGTGCAACCGTCTTTTCCAAGATAGACTTGAGGTCTGGATATCATCAACTCCGTATTAAGGATAGTGACATATCCAAGTCTGCCTTTAGGACAAGGTATGGTCACTATGAGTTCCGGTTATGTCGTTTGGACTAACCAATGCACCAGCTGCATTTATGGAACTCATGAATAGAGTTTTTCGACCTTTCCTTGATCAGTGTGTTGTCGTCTTCATAGATGACATTCTGATCTATAGTAAGGATGCTCAGCAGCATGAGCGGCATCTTCGCCAAGCTTTGACCTTGCTAAGAGAACACAAGCTGTATGCTAAGTTTAGCAAGTGTGAGTTCTGGCTGCCGGAGGTATCTTTTCTTGGACATGTGATATCTGCCTCGGGAATTCATGTTGACCCTACAAAGATAGAATATGTTCTATAATGGGAACAACCGAAGATACCGACGGAGATTCGAAGTTTCTTGGGGTTAGCTGGCTATTATCGAAGGTTCATTAAGAACTTTAGTTCTATAGCCTTACCTTTGACCAAGTTGACCCGGAAAGATGTTCCTTTTTCTTGGAGTGATAAGTGTCAACAGTCTTTCCAGTTGTTGAAGGAGAGATTGACAAGTGCACCTGTGCTTGTACTACCTGAACAAGGAAAAGTATATGTAGTCTTCTATGATGCTTCCAAGAATGGACTAGGATGTGTGTTGATGCAGGATAAACAAGTGATTTCTTTTGCTTCCCGACAGCTTAAGAAACACGAGGAGAATTATCCGACACACGATCTGGAGTTAGCTGCCGTGGTTCATGCCTTGAAGATCTGGAGACATCATCTCTACGGAGAAACATTCCAGGTTTTCACAAACCACAAGAACCTTAAGTATATCTTCTCTCAACATGAGCTTAATATGAGGCAACGTCGTTGGATGGAGTTAATCAAGGACTACGATTGTACAATTGATTACCATCCGGGCAAGGCCAATGTTGTTGTAGATGCCTTGAGTAGAAAATCAGCAACATCAACCATGAATAGAGCACAACTAAACTCTTTAGTATGCTCTAGGAGAGATATGCTTATCTCTTTAAGGCAAGACAATGTACAGTTGAAGGTGTCATTGTTAGCCGGGTTGTTAGCTGAGATGCATATTAAACCTACCCTAAGAGAGCAGATTAAGGAAGCACAACTAGGTGATGTTGCAGTTCAGCAGATTAGATCTGAGTATGGAAATGAGAAGCGAGATGGTTTCCATGACTCAGATGACCAAGTAGTCTGTTATAATGGAAGGATGATAGTGTCGGATGTGGATAACTTGAGGAAGTTAGTCCTGGAAGAAGCTCATTCTTCCATGTATGCTATGCATCCAGGGAGCACCAAGATGTATCGGAATTTGAAAGATCTGTATTGGTGGCCTGGAATGAAGAAGGATGTTGCAGAATTTGTCCTGAGGTGTCCTGTGTGTCAGCAAGTTAAAGCTGAACACCAGAAACCTGCAGGAACAATGCAACCTTTACCCATACCACAGTGGAAGTGGGACCATGTGACCATGGACTTTGTTGTTGGCCTACCCAGGACAAGCAAAGGACATGATTCCATTTGGGTAGTTGTTGATAGGTTGACTAAGACAGCACATTTCTTACCTGTCAAAACAACCTATTCTGTTGAAAGGTTATCAGAATTATATGTTCAAGAGATAGTGCGTTTGCACGGAGTTCCTGTCACAATAGAATCTGACAGAGGTCCTCAGTTTACAAGTCGTTTTTGGGAACAGTTACACAGAGCCTTAGGCACCAAGCTAAGGTTTAGTACGGCCTTTCATCCACAGACTGATGGACAGTCAGAAAGGACCATACAGACTTTAGAAGACCTTTTGAGAGCATGTGTTCTCCAGTTTACCGGGAGTTGGGATCTACACCTAAGCTTGATAGAGTTTGCCTATAACAATAGCTATCAGCATAGTATTGATATGGCACCTTATGAAGCCTTGTATGGTAGACGTTGTAGATCACCTCTGTGTTGGTTTGAGACTGGTGAGCGTCATTTGTTAGGTCCTGATCTTGTGCAGCAGACCACAGAGAAAATTAAAGTAATACAACAAAAGATTAAGACTGCACAGGATAGGCAGAAATCTTATGCTGACAAGCGTCGTAGACCCTTAGAGTTCCAGGTTGGAGACAGAGTATACCTCAAAGTCTCGCCTTGGAAAGGGGTCCTTCGTTTTGGAAGGAAAGGGAAGTTAGCTCCTAGATTTATGGGGCCTTATCCAATCATTGAACGGATTGGAAAGGTAGCATATAGACTAGAGCTGCCACCAGAGTTACATAGGTTACATCCTGTGTTTCACATTTCTATGCTGAAGAAATGTCACCCAGACACCGAGTCAGTTCTACAACCTATGGAGGTAGAATTGAATGATGATATATCCTATGAGGAGGGACCAATGTCAATCCTTGATAATAGAATTAAAAGGTTAAAGAAGAAAGATATAAGTCTTATGAAAGTCCTCTGGAACCACCGTGGTGTTGAAGAAGCCACTTGGGAATTAGAGGATGAGATGAGAAAGAAGTATTCTGCCCTTTTCTCTTAGTATGTTTTATCGATTTCGGGGACGAAATCCTTGTAAGGGGTGGATAATTTGTGACATCCCTGACCTGGGTTATGAGTTAACCCTAGGTGTTTTTCCTAAATATGTAATTAAATCCTTGTGATTAACTTTGGGCATGTAATTAAGTTTCTCAGAAACATATGTTTCAGTTTTTGCTCCTTTTTATATAAAGTTGTAGCATTGTTTTGTAATACAGGGACTTATGTGCAAATTACCCAGTTAGAAGGGTTAACTTGCAATTTGCACATGTTGAGATGTTCCTCTGATGTTGAGACATCATGAGAATGATGATGGTAAGGTTTGAGGGATTTTCCAAGCTTGGGCACCAAGGTGCAGCTGTGGAAACAATCCCGGTGCTTGAAAACCCTAAATTGGAGAAGAGTGTAATTTACCCAATTTGAGGGGTGCAACTTGTAAAATACATCATCTAAAATATATTTTAAGACTCTTGTCATCATTTATAGAAGAAATGATGAAAGGTCACTTCAATTGATTAATCAAGTTATGAAAAAACACCTTTGTGATTGAATAATCAAGGTGTATGTGCTATAGCCCTTTTATGTGTATACTTAACTAATAAGTTGATCTTCTTTGCCCTCATTTCTCGACCTTAGAAGAAGGTTTGTCCTTAGAATTAATATTAAGGGATGAGCATAGAAGGATGGAGGGACTTAGTTGAAAATATGAAGAACTTATGAGTTTATGTTAAAACCTCACCCCAAGTATATATACTCTCCACCTCTCTAAGCAAGGGAACTTTCCCTTCGTTTCCTTCACTGTTCTATTCAACCAAACCAACTAAAGAAGAGCTGTGGAGCTCAGGAGGACGACCAAGGAGTGCAAGGTAGGTTTGAATCCTCCCTTTTGCTTAAGTTCATGGTTAGAACTCGAAATCAAGGTCAAATTGATGGCTAGCTCACATAGCTCTACCTTTCTAGCCATCTCTTCTCGACTTTCCCTGGAGGTTTCACCTTGGCCGACCTGTGGAAGCTCAAGGACTCCATTAAAAGCTTGGAGCTCAAAATCTTGGAGCTCAAGGAGCAAGCTTTAGGCGGGTTTTATAACTCTAAACCTATGCTTTGTTATATACATCTCGTTTATGCTTTTAAATGATAGTTCTTCCTCTTCTCTACCTTCCTTTGCTACCTTGCAAGAAAATCCGTGAGAAATCCTTTCTGTTCTTGAGCTAGGATATGAAGACGTTATTTCCAAAGTTAATCCACTACTTTTCACTTTACCAAACGGTCTCCACAAATTGCTCTCTCGGTTTGCAAAACCGTGTAGTAAGCAAACGGTCTCAGGACCGTGTAAGGGCAAACGGTCTTCAAGACCGTTTATCCGCATTGACCGAGCGTGGACCGTATAAGATTTCTGTTCATAATTATGTAGGCTAATCACCCACAAAATTTGAGATGATAACTCCAAAGGAATCGTGAGATATGGTCTTTTTAATCAACAACTTTAATTGACTTTACTCCTGATTTCCAATCTGTTGAAATCGCCCTTTTTGGGAAAACGGTCTCAAGACCGTGTAAGAACGTTGACCAAGCTTTGACCGTATGAGATTACTGTTCAAAATAATGTTGATTAACAACTCACCAAATTTGATGGACTAATTCAAAACGAGCTAAGAGTTGAAGGATGATTACTAGGATAAACCCTAATTGAAATCAGTACTGAAATCTCAATGAATAACTTAGTGTTTTTGGGTTGATTGACCCAAACGGTCTCAAGACCGTTTGGGGATCAATCAAACGGTCTCAAGACCGTGTGGGGAATCACCCAAGACCGTGTGAAGGTCTGGGGTCAAGTATAGTTGACCAATTGAAAGCACAAAGATACCAAATTACATTGCAATTAAGTATGGATATGATAATCAACTCAATAGATCCAACCTTGAAGAACTTACACTAGAATACAAACGTTGGATGGGCAAACGGTCTCAAGACCGTTTGGAACTCATCCAAACGGTCTCAAGAACGAGTGGTGACAACCCAAGACCGTTTGGAGGTCTAGGGTTAAGGTAATTTGATCAATTGAGGGTCCAATTGCAATAGGTTATTGAATTAATCAAAATACTGAATTGAGACTCAATCAAGGTTCAACTCCTATCAAATCACATTAGATTTTGATGAAATCTTGGGCAAACGGTCTCAAGACCGTGTGGAGTTCATCCACACGATCTCAAGACCGTTTGGGCCAAGTTTGGGCCCAATTGGAGCTCAATTGAAGGGTTCAAGCTTGTGTTGATTCACATTGTTGAGTGTTGATGGTTGAACGTTGATGGACCTTAATTGAACCAACTTCAACCCTAATTGGATAACAATTGAGGGTCAATTGAGTGAAAAATTGGTTAAGCATAACCCTAATTAACTCAATCCATAAGTGTTTACCATGGATTTGACCATTTGGAGGCTTCAACATTGATAATCATAAACGATTGAAATCTTTGAACCATGTTGGAGGTCCAAACGGTTTGAGACCAAGTGGACCAAACGGTCTCAAGACCGTTTGAGGCCTCACGGTCTCAAGACCGTTTGAGACCTCACGGTCTCAAGACCGAGTGAGGTCACACAGTCTCAAGACCGAGTGAGGCCTCACGGTCTCAAGACCGTTTGGGGCCAAACGGTCTCAAGACCGTTTGGACTCAAACGATCTCAAGATCGAGAGACATCAAACGGTCTCAAACCGTGTAAGCCCTCTTGGTCTTGAAGTCAAACTTGTTAAACGGTCTACACCCTCACACGGTTTGGGCAAACGACCTTGAAGGTCACACGGTCTTGGAGTCAACCCTAGCAAATGGTCAACTCATCCAAACGGTCTCAAACCGTTTGGAGGTTGAAGGTTGAAACCGTTTGAGGTTTTCAAAGGTTGTTTTCACTCAATCACTTGAAGATGTAAATGGTTCAATGATGCTCTAATCTAAACCCTAATGGTAACCTAGGACATTAGGGGACTAAGTGTCTAATGAATTAACCCATGATGGTGATCAATGGGGTGAATTACCAAAATACCCTTGAGGGGTTCAATTGAGTAAAACCTTGTTCAAATCAAACCCTAATTACATGATAGTGGTGTTTTGGCTTATGTTAGCCCATGAGGACTTAACCCAACCTGATCTAGAGTGGTGTTATCACCATCTACTAGTATGAGGAGAGAGAAAGTATCTTAAGAGAGAGAAAGTACCTTAAGAGAGAGAAAGTACCCTTTTTAGGTGGACGTCGGAGACGGAGGAACCGGTCTACAGGTGACCAGTCTCAGCAGTAGCAGCAGCAACACCAGGAGCAGCAGTAAATCTCAGGTGGAGATTTAGCCTGCCATGTGGTGTAATTAGAGTCAGTCATATGTGTCCTCTGTACTCTCAGGTCTTGGAGTCTTTTGTTATGAGTTCTTGAGATTTTGTGTCTTGTTGTATATAATTACTCAAGAAGTAATTATCATGAGATGTAAACAGTTTATCTCTTGTTATGAAAGAAACTTTTATGGATTCAAGATCTTGTTTCGAAAAGTTTTAATTTCCCGTGATTTTTGTCTTCCGCTGTTAATCGAATCGCTTCCGCTAAGTTTGAATCGTGTTTATATCGTGGTTTGGAGATCAGAGCCCACATTAACCCTGATGCTTAGTTGCTTGCTAATCACCTTTGGTGGTGATTAGGGTTTGTTGGTGTTTTGTTGAGAGCTGGAGGTGCTACTTGCAATTAACCCAAGTCTAGGGTTTGTGGGCAAGTTTGCTACCTTGTGGGGTGTTCCTCCCTCTCCTTGCTTCCTCTAGTGTTGAGAGGAAGGTTTGGGCTCGTTGCTTGAGTTCCTTGGGCTTGGTTGAGCTTGTTGGGCCTTGTGATGCCTTGCCTTTGCTTCTTTGGACCTTGTGTCGGGCAAGAGTGCCTTGTGTTGGCCTAGCTGTGTCAACCTGAGCTTGTGTTGGCCAGTGGTGTGTCGCCTAGGGTGTGTGTCGGCCATGGTGTGGGTGTGTCGACCATGGCATGGAGGTGTGTCACCTATGGACCCCTTTGACCTTCTTTGACCTCGTTTGTGTCACCACTAGTGGACACTTGGTGCTTGATGCTTGCATGTGGCAATGGCCTTGGACATGTGTTCAAGACATGCTAGAGTGGTGGCATTGCCCATGGACAAGTGTCCCTAGGTGGGCGACACCTTGCCTTGTTCTACCTTGGTTTCTCCTCCATCCTTTCCTATATATGTGTTTCCTTTCCCTTGCTAAGGATCCCTTTAGTTCCTTAGTCTCCCTCTCCCTTGGTGCACGACACACTCTCTTCTTTTGCAAGCTTGGTGGTCGATCCTTCTTGGAGTCTCCTTCTTCCTCTAGTGGTGGCCGAACCCTAGAGTGCCTTGCTCTCCTTCCTTGGTGGTGCTTGGAGCTTGGAGCTAGGAGCTTGGAGCTTGCTTAAGGCAGGTTACATAACTCCTAACCCTAACTAAACTACCTTCTTTTATGTTGCGTATGATCATATCGACTATGCATGTTGCTAGTTTAGTTTCTTGCTTAGTTGCTTCTTGTTGGCCGAACCATGTTCTAGGGTTCTTGTTGAGCAACACCCCTCTCCCTCCTTTGGTCTTGAGAAGTGAGCTTGAACTCTAGTGATATGAGCAATACTCCTCTCTCGTTTGAGTTGAGAGGTGAGCTTGTGTCCTAGTTGCTTGAGCAACACCCTTCTCTCACCATGGATTCGAGAGGTGAGCTTTGTGGTGGTTGTGGTTGAACCTTGTGTTGCCCGGTTGGTGTTAAGAAGCTTGGCAAGACCCCTCTCTTAATAGTTGAGAGGTGAGTCATCTTCTTAATCCATTAGGGTTTTGGTGCCCTTGTGCTTGAGGTTGGTGGTGAACCTATCGGGTTGCATCTTGACCGTTATGATCTTGGGAGGTGCTGCCCGATATCCCTCTTGATCTTGAGCCTTGGACGACACATGTTGTGGCTGTGTCGGGCGTTGCTTTTGGTGCCTGCTTTGTGTGTGTCGGGCATCACACCTTGATAAGTAACCTGCCCAATACACTTATCATGTGAGATAGTTTAATGTCGTTGTGCGTTGAGGTATGGATCTTGTTAGCTAGTTTGTGGTGTTGTGTCGGGCGTCATGTTCCTGGTTGTTGACCTTTGTGTGTCGGGCGTCACACAACAGGTCCTTGCTGCCCGACACACCTGACCTGAGGAGGTTGTCTAGTGGTCATCTTACCTTGGATAATATGGAGCTATGTGGCTAGCTTGGTGCTGGGCGTCACGGCATAGTGATGATGCCCGATATAGTAACATGTAGTAATCCTAGCCGTTGCACGACACCGAGGTGCACAACGCACCGTTACCCGGCATGTCTTGTAGAGTAAGTTGCACGCTAGACCTTATGGTCGTTGTCCCTGATGCACGACGCATCATTGCATGTAGAGATTGAGTTGCACGTTACATAGGTAGCCCGACACCCTTGCTTAATGCCTGATCGATAGGTGCTGGTCTGCCTAACCGTTATGCATTTGAGTGTTGGGCGATAGGGGAGAATACCCTGCCCGATACACTTTTAGTGAGGGTCTTGTTCCTTATATGGAAAACCGTATGCTAGTCCTTGCCAATGCAAACACGTTTGGTTATGATGATGACCCTTGTTATGCTCCATAATAGTGAGGTGATTGATATAATGGATTACATCTATGTATCTTGCCATGATTGTACCTGTGTTTATGTTCATCTTGAATCATCTGTATATGCTAAGGAAATGGTAAGCATATAAGATACTTTGCTTAATGATATGACCTATGTCTAGGATCACAGGTTGAGGCATGGATGACAAAGTACATAAACATCAATGTAACCCTATGTTGATAAAATGATCTTTCTGTAATCTGTGATGATTATGTATACTAACCATGTAGGTGATGCATAGTCAGAAAAAGGGCTATGAGGCATATATATATGATTGAGTAACACTTCTTTGATGGTTACTCTTGATGATGAGATAATATGATTGATGTGCTTTGGTCTGAGGACCTGAGTTTGGCTAAAATGCTGGGATTGCTATCCCATGGTGACGAGGTCAGCCTTGAGAGGAAGTGGCACTATGTAATGAGGGATTGAGATACCATGGTAATGTGATGATCCTTGTGATGGATCTAATGGTTGGCAAGAGGCCACATGTAATGTTGGATCCTTGTAATGGATCAGGATGATGTTGATGACAGTAAAAGCATGATTCTGAGTTTCATGTTGTTTATTCTTGTTATAAGTTTGCATGTTATACAACTTTATTGAATCTTGCAATCCACATAAAATATACTAACTAATCACAGTGGAACATATCATGTAGTTTGCCCTGGCCATAGATCCATCATCGTCGGGAGCTGGTGATGGTGAAACGGGTTCTCCTGTGGGTTAATCCGGAGCGTATATTGTTGAGTATGCAAGGTTTCTCCTAGCCTAAAGTGAGGAGGTAAGAGTGCAACTTCGGTTGTAGACTCTAGAGTGCGGATTTAGGCCCGTAGCTCAATATGTGAAGAGCATGGTGAACAGGCCCATGGCTCAGGATATGTGATATAGGAGCATGAATGCGTTCATGACTCATAGCACAGTGAACAGGCCCGTGGCTCAGTTTTACTAGCGCCGATACCTGTACCGAGGCGGGCTAGGCAGAGGGTAGCCTGACCCTGTGGCTGAGGCCACTTAAGCATGAGACTGTGATCCTGCTTGTGTTGTACTCGTGCACTGACCATGAGGTGGGAGGTTGTGGAGTCCGGCTCTTCCATTGACCTTGTATGGCACCGGTTTGGGTTTCACAACCGAAGGTTGGATTTGAGCGGTACGGCTCACTTCCTCAGGGCATAATAATACGTAATCCAGCCGAATAGTATTTATTGCTTAAGGCAAAACGCGGAACATTGGTTGAGGCCTTGCTTGTGTAATTGCTCTTGCCATACTTTGCAGTTACTTATACGTTCCTCATGTTATGTGGTAAGACCTTATAAATCTTATCTTGTTAATCATGTTCCATAAAGAGATAGTTGGTGATATGCCTTCCGTACAGCCTGGTAAGCTTGATGGTACGAATAGCTTTACTTTATAAACTGCTCTTGTTACATCTCCTATCAGTTATCTGTTGTTGTTGCTTTATCCTTCTGAGGTTTTATAGTTTCGGTGGGGAGTTATGTTTCTCACTGGGACTGTGTGTCTCACCCCGCTGGTTTATAACCTTTTTAGGTGATCGAGCTAGACGCGGTGGTGGTCACGGAGTTGCGGCCGAGCAGCAAGAAGAGCAGTAGAAGGCAAGAGATGGATATGTTGTTGTTTTGGTTGTTTTGTAGTAGAGTCTTAGAGTCATCCTTGTACTCTCAGGTCCTTGGTGGCGTTTTGACGTTGTTTCACATTGTATAGTTGTTGATGTTTTGTATATCCTGTTGCTGGCCAGATGTGGGCCGTTTTGTATGTATAAACAAGTGATGAACTCATGTGATGACTAGACAACTGATCTCCTAAGTTTTGGACACGTATCCCGACTTGTAAATGTTTATATAACCTATTTCCTTGCAGGATGAGGACCTAAATGTAATAGTTTCTCAGTTATTCTGCTTTCTAAAATCAGTTTTAATTAACTCATGTTTTTGGTAATCGGTGGTTATGGTGATTTCTGCATGTTTTCACGTAACACCTCACTGTCTGTATGATAGTGGGATGTGTTACCACAGGAGAGGTGTCACCACCTTAGGAGCTTAGGTGCCACTTGTCCACAAATAAGAGCCATATACACAACATCATGCAAGACATGGTGATCAGGTTTAGGCAAGGTCTCGCCCACTTGGTCTCCTACCAAGTTCATGCCCAACACCACATCTCCACACAACCACAAACTGATAGGGTGCAACTCTACACACCCAAAAATAGATACACAACCTCTCCATGGCTCTCTAGCCCGAGACAACACATCTAGGTGTAAGGTGCCCTCAAACATGTGTCCAAAACATCACCAAGGATTTCACCACACAATAAAGACCCAAACAAGGTGCCCATATCTCTTTCTCCTCTAGATTGTGCCAATAGAGATAAGGAACACTCAAGAGGTGGAAAACTTGCATATCAACCCCTGCTCTGGGTGATTTTGCAAATTACAGCAAAACGCCACCACAAAACACAAACATCAACCAAACAAACTCAAATAAGAACTTCAAGCTTCCAACATGCCCTAAATACATCTCAGATGATTAGAGAAAGGTTCTAAGAATCATAATTAGGAAAAACAAATAGGGTTATCCCAAAATGTGAGTCAGGGTCCTCACAAGCCATAAACCCCTAACAGGGATTTTACCCCTAAAATCCTAAGAGAAAAGAGAGGGTTACTTCCTACTCATATCTTCCTCAAGCTCCTATGTATCTTCCTCAACACCACGATGATTCCAAAGAACCTTCACAAGCACAAGGACCTTCCTCTTCAGCTTCATCACTCTCCGATCAAGAATCAACACTGGACCTTCCACATAGGTCATATCCTCATCCAACTTTACCTCCATTGGTTGCAGCATCAACTCTGTATCTGGATGGCACTTTCTTAGCGTACTCACATGAAACACTAGATGTAATATGTGCAACTCAGGTGGCAACATCAATCTGTAGGACACCTTCCCAACTTGTGGCACCACTAGGTAAGGTCTCATAAACCTGGGAGCCATCTTACCCTTATTCCCAAACCTCAAGACACCTTTCCAAGGATAAACTTTCAAGTATACATGTCTCCTAGTTGGAACTCCAAGGGTCTGGGATGGTTATCTGCATACGACTTATGTCTGTCATGTGCTACCTTCAACTATTGTTGGATTACCTTGATCTTTTCTATAGTCTGTTGTACAAGTTTTGGACCAAGAAGCTGATACTCACCTGTCTCATACCAACACAACGGCGATCTGCAATGCCTCCCATACAACGCCTCGTATGGTGCCATGTAAATGCTGCTCTGATATCTATTATTGTAGGCGAACTCTATCAAATTGAGGTGTACATCCCAACTTCCTAAAAACTAAAGAACACAGACTCTCAAAAAATCTTCCAAGGTCTGAATGGTCCTCTCAGGTTGGCCATCTGTCTGCGGGTGAAAAGTAGTGCTATATTTTAACTGCATACCCAAAGTTGTGTGTTGTCGCTCCCTAAAACTGACTCATGAATTGGGGACCTCTATCAGACATGATAGTAGTTGGAGCACCGTGCAAATGCACTATATCATCCACATAGATCTAAACAAGCTTTTCTATTGTGAATGTCGTCTTCACGGGAAGGAAATGCGCTGACTTGGTCAATCTATCAACGATCACCCAGATGGAATCATGACCTTTGGCTGTCTAGGCAGACCAACCACAAAGTCCATAGTCACATGATCCCATTTCCATTTTGGTATAGGCAACAGTTGTAACATTCCTACAGGCTTCTGGTGCTCAGCTTTAACCTATTGACATACAACACACCTTACGACGAACTCAGCCACGTCCTTCTACAAACCTGACCACCAATACATATCCTTCAAGTTACGACACATTTTGGTGATACCTAGGTGCATAGTATACATGGATGAATGAGCCTCTTCCAGTACCATCTTCCTTAGTTCACTAGCATCAGGAACCACTATCCTACCATGGTAACAAACTGTCCCATGATCTGACTCGTGGAAACCATCACACTTCTCATTGCCAAACTCTGGTCGAATTTTTTGTATCACAATATCTGTCTATTGTGCCTCTTTGATATGTTGTCTTAGAATAGGCTTCACTTGTAGATGTTCTAGCCATCTTTCTAGAAAGGAAACTTCCCATTTAACATTCATCTAATGCAAGGAGACTAACATGTCTCGCTTGTGGCACATCAAAGAACTCAACTGGGCTTTATCTGTAGGTGAAGATAAAGAATTTCTGCTCAACGCATCTACCACGACATTCACCTTACCTGGAATATAGTCAATCATGAAATCGTAGTCTTTGATTAACTCCATCCAACGACGCTGCCTCATATTCAACTCCTATTGTGAAAAGATGTGCTTCAAGTTCTTGTGATCCTTGAAGATTTGACACTTCTCCCCATACAGGTAGTGCCTCCAGATCTTCAAGGCATGAACTACCATTGCTAACTCTAGATCGTGGGTCGGGTCATTCTCCTTGTGTTTCTTAAGCTGTCGGGAAGCAAAAGAAACCACTTGCTTGTCTTGCATCTGCACACATCCTAAACCATTCCTGGACGCATCATAAAAGACCATGTATCCTTTTCCTTTCTCAGGCATATCAGAATCGGTGCGCTTGTCAACTTCTCCTTCAGCGTCTGAAAAGCATGTTGACAGATGTCGTCCCAAATGAACGACACATCCTTCCTTGTTAACTTAGTTAGGGGTAAGGTGATAGCACTGAAATCCTTGATGAACCTCATGTAATAGCCTGCCAAACTTAGAAAATTGTGGACTTCTGTCGGCGTCTTAGGCTTCTCCCATTCTATCATATATTCTACTTGCTTAGGATCCACTCACACTCCCTCGGAAGATATGACATGCCCCAAGAAATCTACCTTCTTCAACCAGAACTCACACTTGCTAAACTTAGCATAAAGTTGGTGCTGTCTCAGTACGGTTAATGCTTGACGAAGATGTTGTTCATGTTGTTGACTGTCATGATTGTATATCAAGATGTCATCTATGAAGACCACCACAAAGTGATAAAGAAATGGCCAAAATACTCTATTTATCAAATCCATGAATGTTGTTGGTGCATTGGTCAGCCCGAACGGCAAAACTACAAACTCATAGTGGCCATACCTCATCCTAAATGTCGACTTAAGTATGTCATCCTCCTTGATCTCAACTGGTGATATCCTGACCTCAGGCCTATCTTCGAGAACACTATCACACCATGCAACTAATAAAACAGATCATCTATCCTCGACAAGGGATACTTATTCTTTATAGTCAACTTGTTCAACTATATGTAGTCTATACACAACCTCATAGACCCATCCTTCTTTTTCACAAACAACACTAGAGCACCCCACGGTGACGAACTCAGCCTGATGAAACCTTAGTCAAGCAGTTCTTGCAACTGTCTCTTCAACCCTATCGTTTCTTTTGGTGCCATCCTATATGGTGTCTAGGCTATCAATTGTGTTTTGGGGACCATATTGATCTCAAAATCAATCTCGTGGGGTGGGGGAACACGTGGAAATTCCTCAAGAAACACATCCTTGAACTCTCTAACAACCGGAACCTCCTAAATACTAGGACTCCTCACCTTGGTATCCATCACATGTGATAAGAATGCCTTGCAATCCTGTCTCAAAAGCTTCCTCACTACAATGACTGATACTAGATATGTTGGAAGAATCTTCCTATCCCCTTTGGAAGATCCACATCTCACTACCATCTATAAACATCGCCCGCTTGGACCTACAATCCAAGACCACTTTATACTTCTCCAAGGTATCCATTTCAAGGATCGCATCGAATCCATACATGTTAAGTGGTATGAGATCCACTTGAATGATGTGTCCTGAAAAGGAGGATACAGGAAGGACACATATTCGGAAACATTGTAGAACTAAGTAACGGGGTTTCTAACAACAAGCTATTCTTCTTATGACTAACAGGAAAAAGACAACTGCTAAGCACATCACAAGTGATAAAAGAGTGTGTTACACCTGGGTTAACCAAAATAGATATAAAGCAAGAAGAAGATAAATCAGAATGAAATAACTCCATCTGACCTGTCACCACTCATGGTTTGACCACCGCCTTCGACTGACTCATAGTGTAGAATCTAGCCATTTCCTATTTTCCTCCACATACTCTACTTCCCTGAGAAAACAATCAAACATGTGATGCTTGTCCATGTCCTCGTCCTCCCGCACCGCTATCCTGCTGTCTTTATGAACCCTATTGCTCTGCCTTAGTTGCTAGGTCACTTCATCATCCCTCACTAAATAATCTCGCCTTAGATGTCCCATTTGCCCACACTTATGGCAAGCCTAGTTCTCATATTGTAGCCTAGATTGCCCTATCACCAATGTTGATGTAGCAC
Source organism: Alisma plantago-aquatica (assembly GCA_963693085.1). Classification (NCBI taxonomy): domain Eukaryota; kingdom Viridiplantae; phylum Streptophyta; class Magnoliopsida; order Alismatales; family Alismataceae; genus Alisma; species Alisma plantago-aquatica. Next base: position 722,518,091 of record OY856412.1, read on the forward strand.
TCTGGGCTCATGTGGGCGGAAAACTATGGCATAGGTGACCACTGTGTTAAAGCACTGAACCACTATGATGCTCGTAGTGTAGAAAACCTTGTCCTGTTAAAACCTCCTGACAACTGCCCTTGATACTTTGCATACCTCTTGTTGGTACTTGTCTCTCTCTTATCCTTCACATTTCTCTCTATCCTTCAAACATACTCCACAAACACGAAAAACCTCTCTCGATTCTCCAAACCAGCCACCGGGATAGACAACTCAGTGTTCAACCCCTTCTCAAAACAACGAATCCGCTCGTCCTCCGTAGAAGCCATATGAGGACAAAACCTCAATAACTCCAAAAACCTTACTTCATACTCATTGATCGTCATTGATCCCTGTCGAATGCTTTCAAATTGGATGATCTTCTCATCAAGGTATGTCCAAGGAAAATACCAACTAACAAACTCATGTCATAACTCCTCCCAACCAATCACAACACCTGCCCTCTTCTCCTCCTCTATGGCCCACCAATGGACATCACTCCCCTTCAGGAGGTACACCGCATGCTTCACCTTATCCTCTTCAGGGATACTCGGGATCTTAAAGGCCTTCTCAAGATCAGTAAGCCATAGATCCGCATCCGTTGGGTCAGTCGTCCCATCATACTCCACCGCCCCAACACAATGAAGTTGCTCAAAAGTCCTCCCAACACCCGAAAATTCAGTATGGGGAACCGGTGCCCTAGGTTGAGGTATAGGCATCATGTCCGCCATAAGAGTCATAGTAGCCATAAAATGCCCAAAAAGAGATTGAAAGGTAGGGTTTTCAACCATGGTTTGGTCAAACTGGGGGACTTCAGGTACTCAATCTTCTTGTGCCTGGTTCTTTGCACCACCACCTGGTGCAGCAACGCTACTCTTGGTAGCATGTTCTTCATGTTCTCCAGACATCTTTAAGCTTTCACTTCTTCTTATGCATAAGCAGAAGTCACTATAAGATAGACTGGATTACACTAGAATAGACACAAACCCTAGTCCTAGGTCCCTGTAGACTCAGCAAACCTAAAGCTCTAATACCAACCTGTTTGTGATGCCCCACGCCACACAAAGCAAGATTACTCAAAACAAAACTGCAGAAAAATATTAAACTGACAAATTATTGGAAATACTAAAAATTAAAACCGTTCACATAAAATTGCCAAATAGTAAGAACCTTTACATATAAGTCCTTTCATGCCTCAAAACACTTATTGTGTGTGCCATTGATCTATTATAAGAGAACCTATTCCAGAACATATATACATACATCCACTGCAGCTATATACAACAGGGCACATAAGCCAAACACATATCGAAGGCATGTCCACAAAACATCTCCAAAACCTCCCCAAGGACCCGACCGTACATGGATGACTCTAGGACTATATCAACAAAAGACATCCAACACCACTTCCAACCTTGTCATCTACTGCTCTTCTGGCTGCTGCTCGACTATTGTTGCACGATCTCTACCTCCTCATACACGGCCACCTAAAAAGGATGTGAGAAACCCACGGGGTGAGATTCCAAATCCCAACATGAGATATAACTCTTCACCAACTCTATTATTATCACAGATAAGATAAATAAATCTATAGTAAAGTTACAACTATAAGAAGCAGATAATCATTATTTATAGGATGAGCAATTACTGTGGAATTATGGAACATCTTAACAAATTAAAAGGAATATGAAGAACAAATCTTACTTCTATCAACAATATTGTATAAATATCATACAAGGCCTCATCCAATATTTTCGTATTTAATCCTATATAGATATACTATATGATTGATTACATGTTTTATTATGCCCTGAGGATTTCAGTCGTACTACCTAAATCCAACCGACCACTTGCTAAGTCAAAATCAGTGCCATACGAGGTCTAGTAGAAGATCCAGAATCCACGACCTCACCTTCCTCGGTCAGTATGAGTGAACATGCAGTGACATTACCAGTCAAACTACTTCCAGCGACATATACTCCAGCTGTACAAACCTAGCCCGCCTGGGTATAGGTCACGGTGCTAGTAAGACAGAGCTATGGCTCACAGCCGCACTCTTATAGGTATGGCCCACAACCAATCTTGTGTTAATTATCAATGATCTACATTCTAAGGCCACACTCTTCCAGGTATGGCCCGTAGCCAATCTTGTGTCACTTATTCCTGGACGTAAGGGGGTATTCATCCTCACCCCCGCATATTCAACAATATGCGCTCCAAGTTAAACTCATTTCACCATTTAGCAAATACTGACACTAAATGGATCTATGGCACATGGCAAACTACTAGATTAAGTTCCACTTGATTAGTTAGGTCATCAAAGCATCTTTCAGCATCAATCAAGTTACAACATACAACTTCTACACAAATTCTACATAAAAGAGCATAACACATCACCAGAACATATTTGGTCATATCAGGTATGATCTCATCATATTATCACTTGATGCTTGTCATTCACCATTTTTTCATCACTAAGGAAATCATCATCACATACAAGTCAATAAGCCATCATTAGGTCATAAGACCATTTACCTCCTCTTTCAAGGATGTCAACAACACTTATGCCTCACAAGGTCCATTCAAACATATCATAAGCAACATAGCTCATGCCCGGCTATGCTTATCAACTGATGTCACCTACATGGTTAGAGACTTGTAATAAGAATAACACTACATCATCAATACTACCATTTCATAGGATTCGTGCCATTCACATTACATCATTTGAGTTAGGGTTTCTCTTTATTTAATTAAGGTTTATAAGGTTAAATCAACAACCACCCTTAGATCATTGCTTCCGTCATCATTACAAGGCATATCATGAGGTGAAGATTAAAGAAAACAACACTCCTTATCATTCACACAACCACCCCATAGGGTATCACATCATAACATGAAACCCTATCATCAACATGATGTAACATATTCACCTTCACAAGGTATCGGTTGAGACCATCACGTAGTATAACGGTTAGCATTTGCCATGGGGTGTCCACTTGTCATCCTCACAACATGTCACCTCCCACTATGCAAGGCCCAAAAGATAACCTTACTATGAGCATATCTGTCTACCACTTCTTGAGAGTGTGATGGTCAACACCATCTGAGGTGTGACAGGAAACACCACTCCATGGTGTATCGGCCAACACCACTTAAGGGTGTGACAAGCAACACCACCCATAACATAGCAGCCAAAACCACCTAAGGGTGTCGGGCAGCCCTACCCTAGAGTGTGATGGGCATCATCACCTAAGTTGTGACGAGCAATCGTAGGTATGTCAAGAAACACTAGGGTTGATGGGCTATTAGGGTTAGGGTTTAGCTAAATGACATGGGCTAAGGTGTATCGGGTAACATCACTCCAAAGTGTGTCAGCCTCCACCCAACCAGGGTGTCATGGGTAGTCTTCAAGACAGACCAACTCCTCGAGGTACTCACATAGCCATGAAGGATTAACATCTTTAAGGGCATAATGGTTGAGCAACACCTTATCTCTATAGGTACTTCAAGAGCATGATGACTAACACTCACCATGCATAATATCTTATCCATCACATATTGGTTTAGGTATTTCTAGGTCATGACGGGCTATCTTCCTAAAATCTATCATCCATACTATTTACCAACTACCATAAGTCAAAAAGATCTAACCTTCTCAACCCATGTCGGCCTAAGCACATCCAAGGCATGACGACCTAGGCATCTCTAAGACATGTCAACCTAAGCCTCACCATGTCGTTACAACCTGTCACATGATGTATCAGCATCTTGCACTTACAAGTTGTGACAACCACACACCACTATGTGTTGACCTATTCATCTTCAAACTTAGTAACTTATCTACTCATCCGCCTTCCATCATGTCAAGAAGGTGCAAGACATGGCAGCAACTAAACAAAACTCCATCTCTAAATAGATCTTAAAACCATCAAGAGAACTACTAATCTTGCAAGAGATAAATGATCTAGAGATGAAAAACAACAAGAAAATATAAAGGGTGATAATAACAAAGGAGGTTTAGAATTATATAACCCGCCTCAAGGATCACCACCAAGATCAAGCTCCAATGTCAAGCTCCCATCTCACAAGCTCAAGATAGAAGAGGACCCACCAACTCAGTCACAGCCACACCTCCAAGGAAGAAGATGATACCAAGGTTAAGATGGCTCAAGATGGAAGGAAGGTATCCAAGATCCATGGTCAAGAAGGAATAGAAGAAAAAAGAAAGAAGGAAAGCTAGGAAACATGGCTTACCAAGGTAGAAGATGAAGGATGCTCACAACTTGGAACTCATCCACCAAACTCCAAGAGAGATACTCTAGCTCCTTAAACTTCTCAAGGTCGTTCACCAAGGAAGAGGGAAAGAAAAGATGGCCAAAAGGATCCTCTTGCATGGAGAGAAAGGAGTATATATACAAGCTGGATGAGAGAGGGATCATGGGAGAGGTGTCACCACCTTAGGAGCTTAGGTGCCACTTGTCCACGAAAAAGGGCCACATGCACCACATCATGTAAGACATGGTGATAAGGTCTAGGAAAGGTCTTGCTCACTTGGTCTCCTACCAAGGTCATGCCCGATACCACATCTCCACACAACCACAAACTGATAGGGTGCAACTCTACACACCGACAAACTGATAGGGTGCAACTCTACACACCCACAAACTGACACACAACCTCTCTAGGGCTCTCTAGCTCGAGACGACACATCTAGGTGCAAGGCACACCTCAAATATTTATCCAAAACATAATCAAGGATGTCACCACACAACCAAGACCCAAACAAGGTGCCCATATCTCTCTCTCCTCTAGATTGTGCTAAGAGAGAGAAGGAACACTCAAAAGGTGGCAAACTTGCATATCAACCCCTACTCTAGGTGATTTTGCAAATTGCACCAAAACCTCACCACAAAACACAAACATAAACCAAACAAGCTCAAATAAGAACTTCAAGCTTCTAACATGCCCTACTTATAGAGAAAGGTGCTAAGCATCATACTTAGGCAAAACAAATAGGTTTATCCCAAAACATAGGTCAGGGTCCTTGCAATGAACTCCAAAATCCTATTATATTCGAGTGAGTATGACAAGTTTACCATCCACAACTACTCCTAATTCCTAGAGTCCATCCCCCAAAGGTGTCAAAACAAGGGAAATGAATTCGTATACATATGTAAAAATGTGATAAAAGATGAGAAAGATGCCATCTTTTAGATTCCACTGGTGAAACCAAGATAGTGAAAAATAATATTTGTAATTATGTATTGATTTTATTGTAGGTTTTTCTATTTTTATTCAAAGTATATAGGATTTTTGGTACTAGTGAAACTTGGTATTTTAGGTAAGTAGGACTTTCATATTCCATATATGAACTTAGATTTTGGTTTTGAGAGTCATAATTTCTAGACTAAGCTATTGGTATAAAACAAAATGTATTTGTTTATAATTACCCAAAAAGGTCCAACAAATCAATTTTTTTAGTGACAAATTTAGTTAAGTATTTTATGAATGTAAATTATGTTGGGTCATATTATAGGGCAGAAATGTGTAAATTGCATTTTTGAGCACTTTATGCCATTTAGCAATCCATTTAAATAGAGTACAAATGAACTAGTTAGTGTTCAATCCTTGCTAGTTTTTGTGAAATTAGATTTATTGAGTTGGGTAAAACTTTATTTGAACTAACCTTGATCAATAAGTATAATTTTGATTGACTTAGGGAAAACTAGGTTGTATGTTAATATCTAAGTTGAATATGAAATTAAATATTTATTCTTTGTGGCATTAAATAATTTTGGTGTTGGAAGGAAAAGGAGAAACAAGCAACGTCGTCATCCCTTTCAATATGGAAAAATCTATACATAGAAACATTACATCTATTTAGGGGTCATAATCTTACTATGTATAACTTTATAGACCATCTTAAGAAGCTACACAACTTCTAGTTCTAAGTTAGAAAAATCACATTTGGTTACCAATTAGAATTTTTTAACTAATACTATGTGTTAGGTTTAATCTTTTAGGTAATTTCATTATAGTAGATACCCCCTAGAAACCCATTAAAGATCTGAGTATGATAGGATTCGTCGAGTATTATCACAAGTTCATCTCACATATCTCCAAAATTGCATTGTCTTTCATTAAATTCACATGAAATTTTCTCATGCTGGACTAGCATCTAATTGTGATTCAGTTTTGAACAAATTGAAAGATATATTGACAACAATTTTCATTGTTACCTTACTATTCAAAAATGGAGGATATGTTATCTTCTTGTATGCTTCCATAACGGTATTTGTGTATGTCCTTTTCCATAATAATAAGGTTATAGCTAAGACTGAGCATCGAGTAAGATTATTGTTGGTTTACTAAAGCCCAAACCTTACCCCAACATTTACTAGTGGGCCGCGGGATGGGTTATGGGCCTAAATTTTCAAATGTAAAAGATCAACTCAACCCATGGTATATTCTCAGGTTGTAGGTCGGGTTCAGGTCCAACCCGTGTTGATATATCTACACAAAACAAAGATAAAGACATACCCCTATTTTTATTTCTTCATGAAACATTTTATGTTAGAGTGTTTACATTGCAAAATATACATGCACTTTGTTGTTCTATGTTCAAATTCGAAAATTCTTCAATGTTGGAAATTTTGGTTGAAAAATGGCATGAATGTATTGTTAGGTTGATTTAGAATGACCATAGGACATTAAAGTAATTCAAGATGGTGATTCTTCAATGAATTATTATCTTGTGAATATTGTAATAAGCAGTTATGTATAGGCATCACTTTTTCACTTAACAATATTATTTTACAAAAACTATCAACTTGTGAAATCCTTTACCCACCATTGGAAGATGAAAAGTCTAAGTGAGTTTCATGGTTAAGCGAAAAGGAGAAAGTGAGATATTAGAAAGGAAAACATTATGAGTGGTGTCAAATTTATGTAGTTTGTATAATGAAGAGTCAAAACGATTAACAAAGACATTCACACATTGTATTGGTGCCCTTTAAAAAGTGAAAATCAACAGTTATGTATATGTACTTGAATTTTATTGCAGAATATAACTAAGCTAAATCGCTATATTGTATATAAGATCTCATGAAATTGTTTCCATAGTTTAAAATTAGAAAGTTTAGATAAATACAATGGTTGACCAAAAAGGAGATAACAAATAAATTGGGATAAATAATGGGTGAGAACATAGTCTAAAATAAATATAAAATGATTAATGGGTTAGAGATATTTACAAGGCTTGTTGTCCATTGAATTGTGTCTTTGTCAATGTGGCAATCACGAGTTATGTATGAGAATTTTTATTTTTTTCTCTTAGGCTCCGATTAGTTTAGTGTAAGTCATAAGTTATATGTAACTCATTTTTCGGGAACTCTAGTTCAGTTCTAGAACTTACATTCTACTTAGTTTTGTGTGATTGGTTTGTTATAAGTGTAAACATAGAAATCATTAAAAAAATGTTGTTGATTTTTACCATGTAATATATAAATAAGTAAAGAAGACAAACATATAAACAAAGAATCATATCCCTGAATAATCATAATATTTTTAATCATAATAACCACAACATGTAGTCAGTGTACGGATGTTTCTCCTTTTAAAAAAATATATTAATGTTATATAATTACAATTTCAATAAAATTATTATGGTAACATCACATCATAATATTTTTATTTCACTTTGTATGTACAAATTATTGAAATAAATCTATAATTTATGTGTTTGTAATATAAATTTTGGTTCATCATTATTTAACAATGTGTAATATTAATTTTTAGTGTATGCTTTCGCACATTATAGGTAACTAGTGAACGCACATGTGCACATGCACATGTCATATGAGATTTAATTATTTGTATTAGGTGAATAAAAACATTAGAAGGCATGTATTATGTTTTTTTAATTGGGAAAATTATGTTAAAGTATAAATTTTATATGATAACTCATTAATCATTACGTGGAAGTGAAAGAAATTTTTTAACGAATTAAAAGGGCCAAAAACTAAGATTGATATGGTGTTACCTTTAGATTGTCTTTTAGCTATTCTCATGAATTAAAAGAAAAATAGACTAGAGTTAGAAAAAGACATTGTACGCCAGATTTTTGTTTCAACTTTACATATAACATACTTTGTATGAGATAAAAATCAAGTCTTTATCGTGGATGGTGTTTTTTGAAATAAAAGACTAATTGTTTTTAGTTGATAGTTGTGTCAGCAGATTAATTACGTACATAGTTTCATTTGAAATAACATAAAAAAATTCGGGTGAGATTTATATTGCTTTGGAATCCCAATGAGTGATGTTGGTGTAGAGCGATGAAAAGAAAATATCAATACATGAATAACATTATATTATACATTTTGACTTTACACATAGCGTAATACGTATATTTCATTATCAATGGGTGGTTTTTGAAAATTATGTTAGAAAATTCAGATACATTACTTTTTAATTTGAATCAACGTAGAAAATTTGGATGGCCTTTGGAATCTCTATGAATATTATTGCTTTGGAAAGATAACATTAAATTATTTTTATTTAAGAGAACGTCATAATAAAAAAGAGTAAGCTGAATAAATTTCAAAGGAAGTGATGTTATTGAAGTTTATTTATTTAGAGACAAATCAATATTAACATATAAGTTGTTGTAAAAGATCTATCTGTGTGCAATGCATGTCGTGGTATCTATTATCTAAGTAAGTATCTTATTGTGGGAGAAGTCATGTAGACTTGGAACTTTCCCTCTTCCAACATGTATGTTGCATCAAGTCATCTTCATAAAACAAATACTACAATTGATATCTTCTTATAGACACATTTATAAGGAACAAAGAATGAAAGAATGTAATGAGGCACATGTTTATTTTCCTCATTTGGATACTTTATTTTTCGTTATGCTCTAATAAATACTCAATTGATGTGATATCAAGAAATTTAGTAAATTATTAACTATAACAGTTTTGTATGTCTACAAAGTAACATTGTGAAAACAATTTGATAAGAAAAAAAGTATTACATTCATAAAAATTATATCTAAGAAAGATAGGGAAAAAATGAATCAACTATAAAGTAACTTGGAACAAGTCAAAAAATTTACAACAGTATATGATGATATTACATATTAATTGTGGTGTATTATGAGGGAATTTCCTACCAATGCACCATAAACAATTAGTCAAACTCAACTAAAATTATCTACCCTTTGTCCGAGAAGAAAATAATTTTCCTATTGTACTATTGAAAACATAATTTAGGCTGAAACTAAAAGTTTGAAATAAATTTATCCCACCATGAAGGAAACTAAAAAAATCTAGCAAGCATTAAAACTAATTTGATTGTTGAAGGATTGTGAAACTACTCGTCTGGGCAAGTTATTCTCCATGTCAAAAAGACGTGTCTTCCCAAGTTAAGAAGCGATAGGTTAAAGTGGAGAACACGGGAGTGGGAAAAAATCTTTGACAACTTCTTCACGTTCTTTGCTCACCGAGATGTGTATTAATAATGCCACATAATTTGTAACGGTAACTGATTTATTGAGAACCATAAAATTAGAAAGAGCAATTAGATATGAGTGGGCTACTAAATAATGTGGGAAACAATTTTGTATTGGGATATTGGTAATATATGAAAGTAATAAATATTACCTTGTAACTAATATGATCAATAGAATTCGTTTTGACCGTAACATACTAAAATTTAGATTAGATAGTAGTTATTATCGTGGGAAGTTGTCCAAAAAATTGGGGATATATAAAAGTGTTGTCAATTGTCTGAAAAACTCCTTATATTAATATAGATGTCGATGGATCAGTAGTATCATTCGGTTTATATGTTTGTGTGTTTGAATATAAAGTGGTCTGGATTCTGCCATCAATTTTATAAGATTGAATTGTAGAATAAAAGTTATCTAATGGGACATTCAGACTGTATTCCCATCTCGTCATGATATCCCCAGTTTGAGTCAGTTGAACTCTTTTGTGTTGTTGACCAGCCGAAACGTTTGCCTTTTCTAATGAGTGTATGTATTGGTAACGGAATAAAGGTAGGAGAAAGAGACCGCATGAGTACTGGTTTGGTAACTCAGAAATCGTTTCTTGTACTCATTCCAATTACCAGACTCTTAAGAGCCTGGTATTGTTATTTATTGTCACTACCTCCCCGTGTCAGGATTGGGTAATTTGCGCGCCTGCTGCCTTCTTTGGATGTGGTAGCCGTTTCTCAGGCTCCCTCTCCGGAATCGAACCCTGAAGGTAGAGGAAGTATGGAGTAATCTACTTATAGATTACCACGTGTTAATTTCTTTCTTATATGGATTTTAAAATAGTGGGGTTGAACCGAGATAGTTTTGCATTTGCAGATAATGGGCAGAGGAAGTTATTGAGGGGATAGTAGGGAAGAGAGAGGTGGCGAGAACAAGAAGAGTTATTTAGGCAGCCTTGTAACTGAAGATTGAGGAAATGAAAAAGAACAAAAACACGTTTCCTAAAACTGTGAGGTTAATTACAATTGTTGTTTATGCATTAAGTGATATCATTAATGGAGAAGGAATGACAAATTTCAAAGAGGTGGAGTTAAATACTGAAGGAGGATAATAAGATTGAACGTGACACGGAAGAGTGGGGGCAGCTTTGGGGAGTTATAAGGAATCGTGGGCGGAAGTAAGTCTTTGTCAAGTTTGTCAACAACTATGAGAATTTTAAGGATCGTGGTAAACTTTAATAACCGTCACCGTGTGTAGCGGATAGGTGTATGGATGGGGGAACAAATTTGTATGTATTAGAATGAATGAAAAATCGTGAAACACGGATAGAAGAGAGAGAATTAACGTGAGAGCCGTGTTTCAAAAATGTTGTGTTGTGATTGGTTATTGGGTTGAAAAAGTAAAGATAAGGGAATAACCGTAATCAGTTCAAACATTCACCTTTTTTATAGTAGTATAGATTATCATTTTTCACATCATTTTATTTAAACATGAAAAACAAAATATTTTACATAAATTATATTTTTGTCACATAATGCAGTGTGATTACTTTTCACTGTGGTCATATATTTTTATTTTATTAACCGCATTGATAATAGTAGTTACAATGTAAAATGTTTTACATAGTATGATTATAGTATATTGTCATATTATGTTATGGATTTGCAATAAATCATATCCACACCGCCAATAATAAAGTCAAAGAATATTTTACTTTATGAAGAATGAAAAATATAATTATGTAGGAGATGTTGTTAGTTGTTCTGGAACTCTTTTTTTGCTCTTTTTAAGAGGGAACTCAAGAATTGTGTTTTGTATGTAAATTTGTAACTCACCAGATGTCATGAAACTCAAGTTCCAACACTTCAACCCAATCATAAAAAACTGCTTAAGAAACTCCAGTTCATAAATTTTTCAGACCAATTACGATAAGCCAATTAGAGTCTTAATATATGAATATACTAAATAACTATGCTATATAATATGTGATAAATAAGAAATATTATATATATATATATATATATATATATATATATATATATATACACACACACACATATGTGAGTATGTATGCATGTGTAGATATACATATGTATGTATGTATCTATGAATATAGGGTCGGGTCTTCGATCCTCAGATCCGGATTTACCTAGACTCTAACCCGGTCCGTATTAAATTGTAGGCCTAAAATCAAGACCCTAGACCACTCATAAAAATGTAGTTTAGGTGGGGGTTGGGATCCATTGGCCGGGTTGCAGGTCACGTTAAACCCAAACCAATGCTCAATCTTAATTTTAACATATGTATCCATACAACTCAAGCGTATTGAGTTGAATTATCTAACATGTGACGGCGTGCTTGTGAACATTATATTTTTCTTGAATATATGGAGATATTATTATGCAGTACTATATTTGATATTTATATAGACCTCAAGAGCCTCATATATATTCTAAATAAAAAGACCTTAATTTGTGACAAACAAACTATTTGGAATATCTTAATGACTATGATTTAAATCACATATGAAAATGGTAATGGGAAGTCGTAGTCAATGTCCTGTGATGAAAGAGACTTGTTTGTATTATTACTCTTGTGACCATTGAGTGGAAGGTTCTAATGTCCCATCTTAATGGAAATCCAAGCATGGAATAAAAAATTATATCATTTGCATATATTCTTGTTATTTGTGATCTCCATTTAGATATTGTGGCAGCCAAAAGGCCAAGTCATGATCTTGAAGAACTTACAAAGCTAATGTTGAAACCTCAAAAACAAATTATAGTTGGCATCGGTAAGGGTAGAAAATAGCAAGGGTGTTTATAAAGGGGTATATGAATAGTTTGAGGTCAAAGATTAAGTTTGTGAGAGATACTCAATTATCTAAACACAATGTGCATCCAGGGAGAATGATGATGTATGTTGTAGGATATTATAGAATTTATTTCAAAGTTTCTTACTAAATACAAAATATTCATGACTATGTGGCCTGCTTGAACCCCTTTCTGTTCTTGATTTAGATTGGGAACTCATCATTGATTTCCTACAAAACATTGGTGACTATGTAGCCGGCTTGAACCCCATCCTATTCTTGATTTAGTGGATTACCAAGGACGGGGAACTGATACGTTGTAGTTTGGGTTGTTGTTAATTGCGTCACAAACTCATCGCACTTCTTGACTTTATAGATCACAACCAAAGTGGCATATCTGAAAGAGTTAGTATATTTGGGAGATAAACTACCTTCATCAAAATTATTTGCCTTAAAATTTTTTACAATATTATAACTCAAAATTACGATCTCACAATTATTTATGACTTGGGAACTAAAATCAGGATGAAATGTGACCTGGACCCTAATTGGTGGAATGATATTTTGTTTGACAACATTGATTCTTCTAATGCAGTAGTAGATTAATGATTATTGACTCTTAGATTAGAACAATCAAGAGATATACACATTTAAAGTTTCTTGTACAAAAAGATATTAGTTTATGAACAATTTCATATACATAAAATTCTCGAAAAAAAACAACCACATATAGTTAAATATCTAGCTTCCAAAGTCATTTTCTTTGACATCACAAGAGATTATATATATATATATATATATATATATATATTCTACTAGTTAATATACAAAATATTGTAATTCTAGGCTTTTAGCTTCAAATTGCGTGTCCAGCTTTCCATATATTTTACCTTACAATAAATGATCGATGAAAAAAAAATATGGGGAGACAAGGAGACGCACAATTGTGACGGTGATAATTATAAGAAAGATTCAATATCCAAGGGTTGCTCAAAAGTATATAATAAATAAATTGCCAACAACTTCATTATCCCGTGGCTCCACGTCCAAGAGGGAGTGTAAATAAATACGATGAAAGAAGCGGAAACGAAATTACTGGCGGACAGTAGTGCTTTACTGTATCCCTTTCCTTTAGGAAAAAGGAAATTCACAAATACCGCAATATAAACTAAACCCGTGTGGGAATTGGATTAAGCGACTCCCACGGTCTATATAAGTCCCCCCCCCCCCCCCCCATCATTGCCGCTCTCTCCATCATCCCGGCTCGCTCCAAGTTGAAGGAAACCGTGTAACCTATTGCCTACCAAAACTTTGTCGAAACCAGGGGCTCTCGGTGACAACGAATCGCTATGGCCGTGATCTCAGACTTCGATGAGGATGCTCCCGTCGTTACCAAGCCCGAGGAATATTCTCCCGACATCCCCAACTCGAAGGTAGAAGACGCTCCTGTCGACCCCAAGTCTAGGGATGAAGACGGCCCCCTCGTCTCCAAACCCAAAGAAGAGTCTACCAATGGTAGCAAAGCAGGCAGAGTTCCCAACTCCGGGAACGGTCTCGACTTTCCGAACTACTCGTGGACCCAGACACAGCATGAGACTATGGTCACAGTCCCAGTACCAGAGGGAACCAAAGCCCGTGCTGTGGCGGTGGAAATCATGGCTACCCACCTCAAAGTCGGCCTGAAGGGGCAGCCTCCGATCGTGGACGGGGAGCTATGCCTCCCGGTGAAAGCGAGTGATAGCATCTGGACCATGGAGGATGGGCCGCGGTCTGTCTCGGTGATGCTGACCAAGCAAAAGATGGAATGGTGGAAGAGTCTCCTTGTAGGAGAACCCGAGATTGACATCAGCAAGGCCGAACCAGAAAAGACCAAACTCGGAGACCTTGACCCGGAGACTAGGACTGTGGTGGAGAAGATGATGTTTGACCAGAGACAGAAGGCCAGAGGGCTGCCTACCAGCGAGGAGACGCAGAAGCGGGAGATGTTCGAGAAGTTCAAGCGTGATAATCCGCAGATGGCGGCACAGATGGCGGGACAGATGGACTTCTCTAAGATGATGATGATGTGATCAGGTCTTTTGGGTGTTGGATCATTGAATGGGGATAGGATTCTTTTTCTTTTTGAAAAAAAGGTCGGTTTTGCTTGCATGCATTGATTTTTCTTGTTGAGTCAGACATTTGTTTGGTGGATAATTTTTTAAAGAAAAGTCGTCTGTTAAGATGCATAGAGTTTTGGCGCGTCTTGTTTGTTGTAAGCAGTTTTTTTTTTTGTTACCTCTAAATTCTTGAGTGCATCACCTTCTAATCCTAAGAAAGTGTAATCCGAGTCCAAGATCATCCATACTTTGACTCCTGTTGATCAAACACTATTCAGATGTATATTAGCAGGTTTTAATCTTATGTGTTTAAATTCAACTACCAAAACATCTCCATATCTGCGTCATCACCATGTAGATGCTTAATATGTTACCGGTTGTTTAATGAGAAAACAAGGGATGGAAACCCTAACTAGAAAGAAAGAGAAGGGGAAATAGTAAAAGAAGGGGAAGAAAAAGAGAAGACTCTTTTGAAGGAGTTGTGTGGTTGGTTATATTTGTATAGGTTAGAAATAAAGAGGAGAAAATCATTTTTAAAATGAGAAGAGGGAAGAATTACTGCTTGAACTCATTCCATATTATTTATTTGTCTATTTGGCTAAAATTACTTATAAGTTGTATTGCAATTCTTTTCCTTCAAGAGCTATTATTACATAAGTAGCAACACCATGCTCCTACATATTATTAAATAATATTGTATCACTCTTTTCATGATGATACCATGATTTTATAAATAATGATCTTTTATACAATGTATCGATATTAATAGTATTTGTAGAATTTTACATCACATTTTAACCAATGATATTTGATCTTTTTCAACAGCATATGACCATAATTGATGCATCGGATGGTCATCAAGTGGTTGATATTATACCCCCAGGACTAGAACTTCTTGTTTCAGAGGGTGAATCCATCAAGCTTGATCAACCATTAACAAGTAATCCTAATGTGGGTGGGTTTGGTCAGGGAGATGCTGAAATAGTGCTTCAAGATCCATTACGTGTCCAAGGTCTTTTGATTTTCTTGGCATCCGTTATTCTGGCATAAATCTTTTTGGTTCTTTTAAGTATCAATGTTAGGATGACATGCTCCTCACCACGTCCATATCTATTATCAATGACTAATTGATGTTTGGTAGGAACTTAACAATATATATTTTTGATGCATTTGCTAATAAGATGATTTATTTGTGTGAGTGCACTTTGTCTATTTTTAAAAAAATAATTGTTAAATGTGTATGAAGACGAGAAGAGGGAAAATGTTGTGTTTATCTTAACCCATATAATGTATTTGTTTATTTCATTAAGACTACATAGATATTACATTATAATTCTTTTCCTTCAAGAGCCATTAAGACACCAACACTAGCCTCATATATATTGTTCGATTTCATATAATAATATATGACGTTCAATTCTTTTCACAAAGATACCATGATTTACTATATAAAAATATTTTATATGGTTTAACTTTATCATCATTGACCCATATTTAAAATTTTATGATACATTTTTAACCAAATTGTGTATGATAAATAAAATTGATATTTTTCAACTACATATGATTACAATCAAAGTTAGCACTGCATGCTCCTCACCACATCCATATGTATTAACAATAATCAAAATATGTATGGTAGGAAATTAACCATGTGTGATTTTGATCCATTTGCTAATAAGATTAGTACATCATATGCATGTGTCTAAATTACAAAATGTCATTTTTTATCTTAATGGAAATAGCATAAACAATCGTGATTTTTTTTCTGATTAAAATATTAGAACATGAACAAAATAATCTTAACCATTTCTATTAGGTAGTAATACAAACGATATTTAATGGTTAGATATGTAGAAGGACATTTATAAAAGAAAGACAAAAATATGAACAAATCTAGTAATATAAGATTGAGTTTTCTTAATTATAAGACTATTATAGTACTACTATGAGGAAATTAATTTGTCTTATCAAGTTTTGGAAGATAACAAGTACCCGTCTCTTAATTATTTCCTGAGATTGAGCAAACCTTTTAGTATAAAGGTAAACTTCAGGGAATAAATATGCTTTGAGAAATACATACATGAATGAATATTGTGTGAATGCATGAAACAAAAATCTTGGCAGCAATATCTATTTTCCAACCAGACCACTAGTCATACTTCCCAATGTACCATGTACAACGTAAATCATTAAATTATAAGCATTAGTTTGAGACATGTATGATAAGAGAATTAGCTACAATTTCCTAGAATGCTTTTTTTTATAACATCATTTAAATAAATTTGGAGATAGATATAATGGATGTAGCTTTCAGTTGTCTCTTTAATGACTTTCTCACAATGTGCGATGGAATTGACGACAATGTTTCTTTGCATATAAACTATGTATTGAAAGTAAAGTGTTCTTTTTGTTGTAAAAAAGAAAAATGTGAACTTTCCCAGGGTCTCTTTTAGTATCATTTACCTTGGAGTTTATCGATGGGATAAGTGAATCAACCACAAATTGGATTTTACCTATCTTTTCCCTTAAGTACATGAACATAGTTTGAATTAACATTTCAAAGTTATGTTGTGTTTGATATATTGCATAATATATAGGATGGAAAGTGATAAGGGAAATATCTAATTTATTTGAGGGATTAATCGTACAATGATTAGGGTTTAATCTCCACTTTTGTTGGCTCTCCCTCAACCTCCAATTGTGTGAGGCTCAACATCTGATGACACTATATATATATATATATATATATATATATATATATATATATATATATATATGGCTAAAAGAATTGTGTACTTGAGTATATGTACCTTGTATGTACCCATCTTCATTTAATAGATGATTGCACAAATCTCCACAAAAATCTAACCTTACAGATATGATGTATATCCCTTAGGTAACATGTGTATCAAATATCATCTCAATGGAACATTCCTAGATCATCTAATGTAAGAAAATGTATATTTTCCAATCAACAGTTAGTTACAAAAAATGCAGAAACTTTTGGATGATATATTATTATATCTCATGATACATGTTAGATATGGTTGTTATTTTTTGAACATGTCAGGTCTTGGTCAATCTGTGACTTGATCTGTCAGTTGCTTTTGGACCTCGGAAACCTTGTGATGATATATTATTATATCTCATGATACATGTTAGATATGGTTGTTATTTTTTGAACATGTCTAATCTAAACAGTGATGATTCAATCCATATAGTTGGATTTATTTAGTAGATTCCACATTTCCCATTTTAATGGATGGTACATAATGTATGTGTCAGTACACACTTTCTAACCAACCCCTTTTCTTGTGGGAGCATCTCTTTCATACTTATAACCCATTATATGCCCAAAGTGTTTTATATATGTACATACTCAGTCTTTGCTAACTTGTACCTTATTTCCTATGTTTTGGGTGATGTTCCCATCCACCCAGGTGTAGGTACATTAGAAAACAAGGACTCAAGGAGATCGCCTATAGGATATGGACTTAAGGATAGCTTCGAATGGATGGGTTACCCTCTGCATTTAGTCCTACATATTACTAAATGCATTCCTTTTACTTTGTTATACCACCTTTTATGGCGAGGAACATGTGTAAACAAATCATTATGACTTTATAATAGTTTATATTTTTGCTGCTTTATTATTACATGGCTCTTCTATTGTATCATTTGAGTGGATCCCCTTTTGGGTCCCACTCTTTACAAAGAGGATGACAACTCCATGCCTCAGTTTAAATATGGACATCTATGAAAAAGGGATTATACAATCACGATAACATTGGTCACTTTACAAGTTGAAGTTATTTTTAACTTATTCCAAGTACTTGGGTAATGATGATTTGTTTTTGGACTCAAATCATTTGTTGCCCTTCGATGAGTGACTTACACTCATCCAAATGGGCTCAAAATTTGTATATAGCTTAGTTATAGTATGACAGTTAAGATCAATGATTTACATTTTGTAAAAAAATAGTCTTGATATGCAAACGCACTTGAGTGTATTCGTGCGATCTATACACTCGAGTGTATTCTAGCCTGACTCTCTCTCTCTCTCTCTCTCTCTCTCTCTCTATATATATATATATATATATATATATATATATATATATATATATATATATATATATATATATGAGTTACTTTTTAATACCCGTGCGGGTAACATATATCACTACCCGTCCGGTAAAACACGGTGGCATATTCGTAAATATCATCCCGCACTCAGCGTTCTTCCGTCCCGCACTCAGCGACTCCGCCGATCTCCGTCAATCTTCCTTCGTTCTCGCGCACCGTCTCTCATCGCGCCGTCCCAGCTGAAAGCAAAACCCCAAATCGTCGCTTCGTCCCCGCCAAAGCAAAACTCCAGATCGTCGCCCTCCCGTTCTCGCGCACTTCCTCCTCACTCGTCGCTCTACTTGTCACCGACGACCCAAACTCTTCCGTCTCTAGTTGCTCCTCCATCTCGCTGCATCCCAATTCCGACAACCCTGAAATATGACGAGAACAAAGCAAGCGTCAAGGAAGACCTCGACAGGGCCGCCGTGGCTAAGGCGTCCACGACCAGTGATTGAAGAAGATGATGAAATCGACATGCAGCCTCATCCGGCCGAGCAGAAGATGGCCAAAGAACCAGAAGAAGTGGATAAATCACCATCGCCGGCGGAAAGGGAAATACTCGATCACACTACTCCGACAACCCTGAAAGAGGATAATAAAGAGGCTACCAAGGATGCAGAACTGGAAAAAGAGGGGAAAGAAGAAGCTGCGGGAATGAAGAAGGGGCTTGCTGCTGAGACTCCTCAGACAACTAAGACACATGATAAAGGCAAAAAAATAGGGGTTACAGCTCCCCCATGGATCAAACCTCCATCGAAAACTGCAAAGCGCAGTAATGTTGCTACTGCTGGTCGTGGAGTGAGCATAGCAGCTGAGAAGAAAGAATGTACGCACAGCAAAGCGGGAGAATTTGAACAACAAGGTAATACTCGAGTAACTATTACATACTGTTTCTTGAGTAACTGATATTTATGCTTGAGTAACCGATAGTACTGTTTGAGTAACTGAAATTAATAGTTGAGTAATTATTACAGAATACTTGAATAACATACATTAATGTTGAGTAACCGAGTTTAATGCTTGAGTAACTATTGCAGAATGTTTGACTAACCGATAATAATGTGTGAGTAACCAAGATTTATGCTCAGGTAACTATCACATAATGCTTGAGTAACCAAGAGTAATGATTGAGTAACTGAGAGTAATGCTTAAGTAACTGAAATTAATGCTTGAGTAACTATCACATATTGCTTGAGTAACTGATAATAGTGTTTGAGTAATCAAGATTTATGCTCGAGTAACTATCACATAATGCTTGAGTAACTGAATTTAGTGCTTGAGTAACTGAGATTAATGCTTGAGTAACTGAAATTTATGCTTGAGTAACTATCACATATTGCTTGAGTAACTGAGATTAATGCTCAAGTAACCAAGATTAATGCTTGAGTAACTGAAATTTATGCTTGAGTAACTATCACATATTGCTTGAGTAACTGAGATTAATGCTCAAGTAACCAAGATTAATGCTTGAGTAACTGAAATTTATGCTTGAGTAACTATTACATAATGCTTGAGTAACCAATAGTAATGTTTGAGTAACCGATAATAAGCGATAAAACAAAATTGTTAAGCTAACTACTACATTATTGGAATAACTTTATTTGTATGCAGGAGAAGAAAGCAAAGGGGATGAGGAGAGAACAACTGCAAGTCAGAAACAGAAAGAGACGGAAAAGGCTAAAGAGAAAGGTAAGATTGTATGGATTTGTAATAGTTTTAATTTTCAGTTACTTACAGTTTATTAAATAGCTTTTACAAAATAAACAATGAGCTCTAACGATAAATTTTGATATGTTTGCAGTGGGAGTAAATAGATTGTACCACAGGTGCTCCTTAAAGAGCTACAACAATACAAGCAAGAGCATGGTTTATACAAAGGAACAACTTATGATGCTGAGCTCAACAGCCTTTGCAACCCTCATAAATATGCCAAATCTTGCAGTTGACATAGGCTTGTTAGAGGATTTAATTGATAGATATGTCGATGAAGACATATTTTTGCTGGCCGAGGGAGAAGAAAGAAGGATGACAGTAGATGACGTGGGGATAATTCTAGGTATCCCCAGCAAAGGTATAGATATAACACAAATAAAAGATTCTGCCATAGTAAAGTCGATATGGCAAGAGTTTGCGAAGGAGACTTGTAAATATAGAAATGAAGGTGAGACATCAAAGAAATTGAGAGAAAAAGATGTCCTGCATAAGGACAACTTAACAAAACTTTGGCAGGAATATGCCAAGACCAACAATCCAGCAGACAATACAAATATGTGTCGTGCGTGGATGTTGCACCTGCTGGCAACATTCCTAATCCCAGACACTAGCTATTGCGCACCAATCTACATTATCCACTACCTAGATAATGTAACTGCCACTGGGCAGATGAATTGGGCAAAGCTGGTGCATGGGAGTATCTTCAAGAATATGAAGATGCTAAAGGAGAATGTCCAGCTAAGAAGGAAAGGAGAAAAAGGGTCTAAAAACACCCTGTACACAACAGGGTGTGTCATGTGCCTATGCGTGAGTGAATAAAATCATTTTCAACTACATTGATACAATATTGACTATGGGGTTTCAGTAACATATGCATTATATTTTCTATATATTACATGCAGGTTTGGGCATATGAGATGACAAAGATGGCAAAGCCAACATTCCTTGACTCCAAACCAAGGATAAAGAAGTGGGCTGCGCCGGTCGAGAAATTGATGGAATTAGCGAAAGTGGAGCCTAAGGATGTAAGATTATCTAATCTTTCTTACAAAATCTAATATACAACACTGCAAGTAACTCAAAATAGCCTGCGAGTAACTCAAAAAACACTGCGAGTAACTCAAAATAGCCTGCGAGTAACTCAAAGTAGCCTACGAGTAACTCAAAAAACACTGCGAGTAACTCAAAAAATTCTGCGAGTAACTCAAAAAACACTGCGAGTAACTCAAAAAACACTGCGAGTAACTCAAAAAACACTTCGAGTAACTCAAAAAACACTGCGAGTAACTCAAAATAGCCTGCGAGTAACTCAAAAAACACTGCGAGTAACTCAAAAAACACTGCGAGTAACTCAAAAAACACTGCGAGTAACTCAAAATAGCCTGTGAGTAACTGAACAACCATCTGCGAGTAACTCAAAATAGCCTGCAGTAATACATAATTTTTTTATATGTTGGACAACCCTCTACAGTAACACATTATTTTTTTTATATGTTGGACAACCCTCTGCGATTAACACATTATTTTTTTTTATATTTTGGACAGGTATGTCAAATGATAGTGGTAGACAAGGGAGATGATTGGCATACTGCAAAATCATCGAATGACATCCCAGAAAAAAGTACGCCAACAACCACTGAGGCACCAGCAAAACCAATCATTGAAGAGGGAGACACTATTTACACCTCCACCCTGGAGACAAGAATAAAAATGTTGGAGGAGGAGCTCAAAATACATAAGGAGATCTGCACAAGAATAAGTGTTGATAAATTCACAGAACTGCAATTGGAGAATAAAAGGCTAGAAGAAAGAATAGCCAAGTTAGAAGAAGAAAACAAAAACCTAAAAAGAAAGTGGGAAGATGAGGGTAATAAATCACAGTCACCTGGAAGTGGATTCCAGGAATTTTCTGAGGGTTTTGTCTCGGTGAATGTAGATAAACAAAAAGACTCACCGACAAAGGATGTCGCCCAACCGACAAAACGAAGAAGGCTAACCCTCAGAAGAAAATACGTAGAATCAGAAGATCATAGTGAGGACGGTAAAAATGTTGATGAATATGAGAACAAAGAAACAAAAGACAATAGTTCTGCAGAAGATGCAGACCAAAAGAAACAAGAACAAGAGAAAAAAGAAACAAATGACACCAATTCTGAAGAACCAAAATCTGCGGAAGAGGCAGAACAAAAGAAACAAAAAAAAGTGAGCCAACAGCAGGAGAAGGTAGCAGAAGAAGAAGGGCAGAAGAAGCCCAGAAGAAGATTGAGGAAGAAGACGATTGAAGAGCCAAAGATAGGAAGCATAGAGAAAAATGTGAAGAAAAGAAGGGAGGAAAAGGTAATTCTCATATCCTTTCAAGTATATCATAACTGCAAGTAATGCTTGAGTAACTGAACCTAAAGCTTGAGTAAATGAACCTAATACTTGAGTAACTGTAGGTAAGGCTTGAGCAACTACACGTAAGGCTTGAGTAACTGAATGTAATGCTTGAGTAACTGCACATAATGCATGAGTAACTGAATGTAATTCTTGAGTAACTGAACATAATGAATGAGTAACCGAGAGTAATACTTGGGTAACTGACAGAAATTCTTAAATAACTTTGGAAAAATGAAGATTGATTCTAACATGGTTTTCTATATTGTTGTTGACAGCACAAGATGTCAAACTTCATAGGTTTTGAACATTTCAAAACAAAAGAAGCAAAAGATATTGTCCATCACTTCATGGACAACATAGAAAAAATGTAATGGAATTAGTTATTGTCAAATGTAAAATGATAACACATTAATTTTTCTGTATCCAACTCGCATGTATAACATCTATAAAAATAATTTGCAGGTTAAAACGAGAATGGAAATTCAGTGAAGACACTTGGTGCACGGGGAAGGACCTCGCCGCCCTCCTGTACAAGGATCAAATGACACATTCACCTGTAAGAAACAAGAATGTAGTTTAACTCTTTAAAATAGATAATTTGGCTTGCTAAACTCTTTTGGTTTTATTCAGGTTCTCGACTGCTTTGTACAGATGCTCAAGGAGAGCACAAGCAAGCGGAGGAAGAAGGGATTGACGTGGCACTGCATGAGCACTTATGCTCCGGTAAGATAAATAAACTTTGTATACAAATTTACATGAAATTACAATATAGAAACACAAACTGAAACTTATATATGTGGTTTTTATACTCTACATTTGCAGCAAAAGCTATCATTTAATATTGAGGACATCACCTTGGAACAAATAGACATGCTATCTCCACTATTCAACATTCCAATGAAAGATTGGGACACAATGGACTCGGTGTTCACAATACTAAACAACGACAACCACTGGCACTTGTACGAAGCAAGTTTCAGGGATGGAGCACACCGGTCCTATAATTCAATGAGTTGGAGTAGCAACTCAAGAAAGGAGTTCAATAGATGGGTAAGTGATCTATAAAAATTAAGTCCATTATAAGTGGATTGAAAAGATTACTGATCTTTAATTGATGATGAATAAATGTCTTGTTTTTTTAATGCAGGTGGGTATAGTGCACGACTTCTTTAGGGGTGCACCTGAAAAGGGAAGCCAATTGTCGCAGTGGAAAAGGGATTACCCGATCTGCCCACAGCAGGAAGAAGACTCACTTGACTGTGGGATCTTTGTCATGAAGTACCTAGAGTGCCTAGTAAATTGTAAACCTATGGACTTCACCTGCAAAGACATACCATCAATAAGGGCTGATATTTTTCAACGAATGATGGCAAGGGGGCAGCTGCAGCCTCCAAAAGACGATGAAAAAGCTGAAATCGAAGAGATGAAAGAAGATATATCTGCTGATAACAATGTAGGAAAAGCTGAAGCTGATAAACAACCAGAAACAAAAAAGAATGAAGATACAACAAGTGTATAGCTGCTTTTGTATAAGCTGTTGTTCAGTTACTCATTGTTGTATAATCTGTGTATTTCTGAATGTACATCTGCTATTGAATTTACAACTGATCTTAATGTACATTTGATCTTGCTGTACATGTCATCTTGAACATATATCGATTTTGCACTTATATTTTGGCTTAATGTTCTTGCTGCTACTTGTGTACATCTTGAAACTACTACAAGTAACTGAAATGATTGAGTAACCTAACAAACTATTCGAGTAACTGGAAAAGGACTGCTTGAACACTACCAGTAATTGAAAAAATGCTGCGAGTAACTGAAAAAGGACTACGAGTAACTGAAAAGGGACTGTGAGTAACTCAAATAGCCTGCGAGTAACTGTCACAGCCGCTCCGAGTAACTGGAAAAAACACTGCGAGTAACTCAAAATAGCCTGCGAGTAACTGAACAACCCTCTGCGAGTAACTGAAGAAATCTCGCGAGTAACTGAGTAAAGCTCGCGAGTAACTGAACAACCCTGCGAGTAACTGAAGAAAGCCCGCGAGTAACTAGAAAAACACTGCGAGTAACTGAACAAAGCTCGCGAGTAACTGGAGAAAGCTGGCGAGTAACTAAACAACCCCTGCGAGTAACTGGAGAACCTCTGCGAGTAACTGGAAAAAACACGGGAGTAACTGAAAAACCCTGCGAGTAACTGGAAAAGGCACGGGAGTAACTGAAAAACCCTGCGAGTAACTGAAGAAATCTCGCAAGTAACTGAACAAAGCTCGCGAGTAACTGTAAAAACCCTGCGAGTAACTGAATAAATCTCGCGAGTAACTGAAGAAATCTCGCGAGTAACTGAACAAAGCTCGCGAGTAACTGTAAAAACCCTGCGAGTAACTGAAGAAATCTCGCGAGTAACTAAAGAAATCTCGCGAGTAACTGAACCAACGCTGCGAGTAACAACTGAACTTAAAATACATAAAAATATATACATAAAATAAGGTCCAACCAGATCGAAAATATTACACAACCAGATCTAAAAGTTATATATTATACAACCAGATCGAAAATAAATAAGGTCCAACAACTGAACTTAAAATACATAAAAATACAGCCAGATCGGCTGTAAAGAAGGTACATTAACTGAACATAAAAATCAAATATCTACTTGTGACTGGAACGCTGGACAGACGAAGAAGCAGTGTCTTCTGCAAACTGAATGGGATTTACAGCTGATCCCGGTTCTGCTTGGTATATGTCCCTAACGAAGAGCTGATCTGCAGAGTCCTCCGATCCAGAGTATACTTCATCGCCAGGCATTCTGAAGAGAGGGATAAGCTCAGTTGGTTTTTCTAAGAACTGATCTGTGATCCATGCTGTGATGGTCTGGTGATCAGTTGGCTTGAGGTAGATGATCCAACCCTTGCGAAGACTGAGCTGTGCGATCATCCTTTTCCATCCCTTAGCAGTTGAAAGTGACCCGTTTTTATTCTGCATAAGGGTTATCTGGAAAGACTGGTTTCCAATTAGGAAGGTGGTTTTTCCTGGTTTGATCTGAAAATGGAGATGGTTCCATTCTATAGGAAGTAGAATGGATTCCACTGTCTTGTCATCGAGGGTGTAGTTGATTGGCTGGATGAATGGCTCCATGGTAGGCTGTGAAGAAATGTTAAAGGGGATCTGAGGAGATGGTCAAAGGGGGTGCTACTGAAAAATTGTACCTTATGAAGAAATCTAAAAGGGGATCTGAAGAAATGTAAAACTGTACCTTATGGAGACCGTAACAGTCACAGAAGAAGAAGTAGACCTCGAGGGTGTCGTTGAGGATGGAGATGATGTAGATCTGAAAGCCCCCCACTGTGTTGTAAACCGGAGCAGTTGCTGATGAAGAAGAGATGGAAGGAGATGGTGCCGTGGAGGATGGAGATGTTGCAGATCTGAAAGCCACCCGCTGTTTTTCAGTTATATCTTGTAAGGGGAGGAAGGAGATGGTGCCGTGGAGGAAGGAGATGGTGTCTGTGTTTTTCAGTTATATCTTGTAAGGGGAGGAAGGAGATGGTGTCTGTGTTGTTGGTGCTGCAATTATTGACAACAGTGACAGTAATGGTCTGTGTTGTTGGTGCTGCAATTATTGACAACAGTGACAGTAATGGTCTGTGTTGTTGGTGCTGCAATTATTGACAGCAGTGCTCTTTACTGTTGGGTTGCAAAGATGCCAGCATACTGTGGGTTATTCTGACAACACATCACTGCAATTATTTATAGCTCTGTGCTCTCTCTTCTAGAGTTACTTTTTGTACAACAGACTCCCGTACTCATTTTTCTCCTACTATTACTGAACAACCCCTGCGAGTAACTGGAGAACCTCTGCGAGTAACTGGAAAAGGCACGGGAGTAACTGGAAAACCCTGCGAGTAACTGTAAAAGGCACGGGAGTAACTGGATGAACCTGCGAGTAACTGAAAATGGCACGGGAGTAACTGGAAAACCATTGCGAGTAACTGAAAAAAGCACGGGAGTAACTGGAAAACCCTGCGAGTAACTGGAAAAGGCACGGGAGTAACTGAAAACCCCTGCGAGTAACTGGAAAAGGCACGGGAGTAACTGAAAAACCCTGCGAGTAACTGAAGAAATCTCGCGAGTAACTGAAAATGGCACGGGAGTAACTGGAAAACCCTGCGAGTAACTGAAAATGGCACGGGAGTAACTGGAAAACCATTGCGAGTAACTGAAAAAGGCACGGGAGTAACTGGAAAACCCTGCGAGTAACTGAAAAAAGCACGGGAGTAACTGGAAAACCCTGCGAGTAACTGAAAAAAGCACGGGAGTAACTGGAAAACCCTGCGAGTAACTGGAAAACCACTTCGAGTAACTGGAAAAACACTGCGAGTAATTGAAAAACACTGCGAGTAACTGGAAAACCACTTCGAGTAACTGGAAAAAACACTGCGAGTAACTGGAAAACCACTTCGAGTAACTGGAAAACCACTTCGAGTAACTGGAAAACCACTTCGAGTAACTGGAAAAGGCACGGGAGTAACTTGGAAAACCCTGTGAGTAACTCTAACAGCAATAAGAGTTAATGACAACCCACTGCGAGTAACTATGACAGCAATAAGAGTAATTGTGACAACAGTAATAGTATCCATTGTACACAGAGACAAACACATAATATTCAAAAAGAATAACAATTGATCAGAAAACATTCTTTATAACATATTCAAAGTATACATACAATTGCTGGAGCACAAGGTAACACAAAGATAGATTACAAACACAAGTGAAGTACTTAGAAAGTTACAAACTCACTTTCATAAAACTACACAAAAAGAACAACCCCATTACAAATTTGAACATGCCTCACAAACACACTACAAACTCCAATAAAAAAGATAGAACCACATATACATCAATAACAACAGCAAGATCACCAGAACACGAGCAGCATACATAGTAGCAGCAAATCCCAATCATATGATGCACTACTTCTTAGGACAATTCCTGCTGTCATGGTTAACACCAAACTCTAAACAATTCTTGCACTGCCTCTCTCTTTTAAACTGTGTAATCTCAACTCCAGATTTAAACCTCACATCTGTGGATTTGGGTCTCCCCTTAGTTTTACAAACATTGGGGATATTAACCTTGACAGCTGAAGAAGAAGCTGTATTTGAAGCAGTTACACCAGCACCTGCATCTCCACAACTACCAGAGACATCCAAATCTAACAGCTCCTTTTGCAATGCAAGCAGTTTTTCATGGCAAATATCTACAGCATTGTTCCTACACGCTATGTTCACAATAGAATTGCAGGCAGAGACAAGCTTAAGAGTCCTCCCAGTGGATAGATGACTAACTGCATCTTTACCAAATATCAAAGGATGTTCTCTGTAGCCTTTGGTCCACCTCTTATATATGTATGGCTCGGGAAGAGTGCAAAAGTCACGACTCTTCAAATAGGACAGGATGTGCCTGCAAGGTATACCTTTGAATTCCAACATGTAACAGTTGCAATAAACAATCTCACTCGATGGATTCTTCTTCAAAATGCGGGCAGATCCAAGGCCACCAACGCGATACACTTCAAACACACCTTCTGAAGATTCCTTTACATTGTATATCATGCTTTGATGAACCTCACTCTGAAATATCTTAAAAATTGACTTTGTGTATATACCTCTCATCTGCTCCTCCAAAGGCCAAAGTGATGACAAAGGGAGATTACTATACTCGTCTTCAAAGTCTTTGAAATTTTCAATCTCTCGTACATGAGAGTAAGCAGTCTCCAATGAGCATACAAGTTCAAATAAAGTCTTCTTACTGTTCACATGGCTTCTAATGAACGCATTCAAGCTCTCGCTCCTTTGCGTTGTCCTCATGCCTGCGAAGAAGGAAGACTGCATATAGCACGGGACCCAATCCGAACGCATAACATACATGTCAGACAACCAATTAATAGACGACAGACCATAAGCTTCAACAACAGAATGCCACTTCTCTTCAAAGGTGCCAACATCATCCACATTCCACACGCAATCATTCAAGGAGCTTATGATCTGCTCCTTGTTAGGAACACCACCAAGCTTAGAGGGAAGCTTTTGTAGGATGTGCCAGCTGCAGAACCGATGCTTGCAGTTCGGAAAAACAGTAAGGATAGCAGCATTCATAGCCGGGTCTTGATCGGTTATGATGGACACTGGCTCTTTGCCAAAACAAAGTAGATACTGCTTGAAAACCCATACAAATGACTCGTACTTCTCATCAATCATAAGAGCTGAAGCAAACAAGACCGTCTTGCGATGGTGATCAACACCACCAAACATTCCAAAAACCATTGAATACTTGTTAGTGCGGTAGGTGGTGTCAAACACTATCGCATCACCAAACAACCCACAGTCTTCAACGGAAACAGGATCAGCCCAAAAAAGATGAGTCAAGCAACAATCAGTATCGTTTTGGTATGTATAGAAGAATTTCTGATCGAGTACCTTAAACTTGGCAAACCGATCCAAGACCATGTCGACGTCATATTTAGCTGCCTCTTTCCTCTTGCTACTGATGTGTCCATGAGCTTGTCTGCTAGTAAATGTCAGATTTTCATAACCACCAGACTCCGATGCCATCAATGCAATTTGTCTCGATACAGGTATGTTAGCTTGGCTCATGGAAGAAAGCATATCTTTTTGAGTTTCATTAAGAGATGAGTTACACTTCAAGTAACGGAGATGTGCATCATCAACAAGATCGTGGTTGTGTTCCTCAACAAAGGCAGTCACAACCCACGTAGATGAGGACTTGTCTAGTGTGAATCGGATCATGGCTCCACAACCACACCTCTTCACAGATCTCTTGTGCTTCTTAGACAGATTTTCCTGTAACTTATCCACTTCATCACAAACGGGGCTCAGCAGCCCTCTTGACCTCTTAGAACGGCCCATTGTACCCTGCTTGTCACAAACCAGATCTTTGGCAACAAGAATCTTAGTTCCCCGTTCGTACCTGTTGTCATCTTTCCTGATATTAAAACCATTCATGCCAGCATAGCTAGAATAAAATGAAATAGCTTCATCTAAACTTCCAAAATGGAGACCAATTTTAGGAACTGTAGCTGGCGGCAGAGTGGAAGCACCAACAGATGCATAAGAATTAGCATTATCATTATCAGGACCAACGTTTGAATTGGCAGCATCTGTATCAAGGCTGGGATCCATTGTAACGTCTATCAGTAACACCGCAGTACAGAGGAGTAAATCTGAAACAACAGAGAGTAACTCTATCAGGCCAAAGATTAACTCATCATAACAAATGAGTAAATGAAGGAAGATTTGAATCATAACAACGTCTATCAGTAACAATAGAGTAACTCTGTCAGTCAGAAGAGTAACCCAGCATACCAAATGAGTAACTGCTTCAAAAATATAAAATGCAAACACAAAATTGGGTTTACTTTAAACACAAAGATCAGAGAAATGTATACACAGTGTGAATAGAAAAGTCAGATATAAGAAAACACATTGGGGAAAAATAGTCAGATCGATGAATACACATTCCAGATAACTGAAAATGGCACGGGAGTAACAGATATCAAGGTTAGAAAGACACTTGAATAGAAAAATAAGTATACACATTACAAATCAGCATTCTCTTGTAAAATCAATATACACATTACAAATCAAATTTCGAAGTTGGACAGACACACTTGAATAGCAACGATTTCAACTGATGATTATCAATATGTTCACCTGATATTCGGACGACAGCCAAAAAGGATTTAGATGAGTTCAGAAACACGTTCGTCGTCGTCCTCTATGAAAACTGAGAACTGGAAAACCCGCCCCTTCTTGCAGTTAACGGATAAATGAACAATGTCGCTATTCTTCTAGGTCGGGCGCCGCTTTCAGACCGGGGCACTTGTCGCACAGTCAATTGGAGCTTCTGGATCAAAAAGGGTCGGATAAGAGGGAGAATCCAGATCAACGAATAAAGACCCAAATACTCTGCGGCAGATGGATGGTATGAGCCCATCTAACGGCGGATGCTTATCAGCGGCGGAGGAGATCAGAGAAGAATCGCCGGATAATTGCAGGATCTTCCGTCTTTGGTCTCGAGCAGTGGGAGGAGGCGGACAATAGAACACTGCGGCAGATGGACGATATGAGCCCGTCTAACAGCGGATTCACTTGAGATGGAAAAGCCGCCAGCAGAGAGGGATAGAGTCGTCGGCAGATGGAGTTGGAATCGTCGGACGAGGGATTCGTCTTTGGTCGCGTTGGAATCGTCGACGAGGGATTCGTCTTTGGTCGCGTTGGAATCGTCGGAGGATGGATTCGTCTTTGGTCGCGTCGTCGAACAAGTGAGCTCGTCTTCGGTCGCTCGGGGACGGAGGCGTTCGTCTTTGGTCGCGTCGTCGAACAACTGAGCTGGTCTTCGGTCGCTCGGGGACGGAGGTGTTCGTCTTTGGTCGCGTCGTCGAACAACTGAGCTGGTCTTCGGTCGCTCGGGGACGGAGGCGGAATAGTACGCCTTCGGACGCGCGTGACGGGTAACGAGTATATGTTACCCGCACGGGTAACAAATATTTAGCCTATATATATATATATATATATATATATATATATATATATATATGTGTGGTTAGAAAGTGTGTACCGACATGTACATTATGTACCATCCATTAAAAAGGGAAATGTGGAATCTACTAAATAAATCCAACTATACGGATTGAATCATCACTGTTTAGATTAGACATGTTCAAAAAATAACAACCATATCTAACATGTATCATGAGATATAATAATATATCATCCAAAAGTTTCCGAGGTCCAGGATTATTATATATAATAATGTATCATGATAAAAGATTCCAATCAACAGTTAGTTACAAAAAATGCAGAAACTTTTGGACGATATATTATTATATCTCATGATACATGTTAGATATGGTTGTTATTTTTTTAACATTTCGGATCTTGGTCGATCTGTGACTTGATCCATCAATTGGTCCTGGACCTCGAAAACCCTATCAGACTATTCACGAGATCTTGGCGAAGCTCATTGAGGTGTTTCTCAATTGAATGCTTCATAATGATGACATTTGTCTTTATTTCTATTTTTGCCTACTGAAACCTGGTCATCGTCGATTCCCCAAAAAAAAATCATCAGGACAACCAACCCAGCGGTAGTGCTACGATGGTTTCTGCATTTGCAGTTTACCTATTGTTCTCTTACCCCTGTTGCTTTTAGTTTTTCCTAGTTAATCACCTATTGTCTTATCTTCTTCTTGGTCAAGTGATTTTGGTCCCGTGCTCTATTTCGCCCGCAAACGATCTGCTATCTCTCTATCGGCGGATTCAAAACCTGTTTTGAGGTCCGTGGAGTCCTTAATGGCAAGGCGAGCCAGTAGATGGGTTCCCTGCTCACGAAGAGGTCTAGTTCAAGCACCCCTTCCATGCCTCGAGCTCCAAGAGGTGATCAATGGTGCGAGACACAAGGTAATGAATCCATGGGGCAAAATCCCTATCTTTCCCATGAAGCCTGTGACATATATCACACCTGCGAGGGTATTAAGGGTATTTTGTTTAATGTTGACCTTGTTTGACCTCAAAAATCGCCTACTGGTATCACTAAAGTTTGCGTGACATCGAGCCTTTGATTCACATTTCCATTCAGGGGCAAAACCATCATTGGACAACTCATTATTTGTATTTAGTCAGAAATTACTTAAACTTGTAAAATTTACAAGTATTTATTCCTTTGTCTAAATAATGCATATAAACACATTTTCAAAATCAAAAAAATGTGACTGGTTTAATGGGATAGGTTTGATGATCAGATTTCAAACTTACAATAGGGTTGCTTTCTAAGTAAGGAATTCAATGTAATTTATATTAATTTAATGCACATATATTGTGACTAGGTTGAGACAACCCTGACCCTGAACCTAGAGGTGTCACTGAATATCTAGGTACATCTTCTATTTTATTATGGGCATTATTTGACTGAAACCTACTTTCTTTTAATGAGGCATCTCTTGAACCGTTATTCCTGATGAAAATCTAATTTCTTTAATGTTTATATTTCCTGATGTTGACTAATTATATCCATGTTATTTTTGAACTACCTTGTTTATATGAGTTCTTGGACCCCACTTGCTATGATTGTCTTTTTATGAAAAATTGTCTGAAATGCTAGTCTTTCCTCTCTATTTAATGCATGCTACATGTTTGACTAGAATATCTAGAATAGTGGTACTTATGTACAACCATACTTATACAAGGTGTGTTTTTCCACTCTTATTTCTTTTAGGACATGATCCTATGGTGTTATGGCCATGTTTTGGGTATACTTAGTCTACATTGTCATGCATGCGAACATTTATTATTTTATATTGAGAATTGTGGTCATTTGTTATGGCAAGACACTTTTATTATCATGCTTGTAATTTGAATTTCATATGCCTCATTTATTTTGTTACATTTCTCTTAAACTTTCCTAATTACGTTCAGCCCCTTTTCTTGTGGGAACATCTCTTTCATACTTATAACCCATTATAATGCCCAAAGTGTTTTATATATGTACAAACTCAGTCTTTGCTAACTTGTACCTTATTTCCTATTTTTTGGGTGATGTTCCCATCCACCCAGGTGTAGGTACATTAGAAAACAAGGACTCAAGGAGATTACCTATAGGATATGGACTTAAGGATATCTTCGAATGGATGGTTTACCCTCTGCATTCAGTCCTACATATTACTAAATTCATTCCTTTTACTTTGTTATACCACCTTTTATGGCGAGGAACATGTGTAAACAAATCATTATGACTTTATAATAGTTTATGTTTTTGCTGCTTTATTATTACATGGCTCTTCTATTGTATCATTTGAGTGGATCCCCTTTTGGGTCCCATTCCATACAAAGAGGATGACAACTCCATGCCACAGTTTAAATATGGACATCTATGACAAAGGGATTATACAATCATGATAACATTGATGACTTTACAAGTTGAAGTTATTTTTAACTTATTCCAAGTACTTGGGTAATGATGATTTGTTTTTGGACACAAATCTTTTGTTGCCCTTCGATGAGTGACTTACACTCATCCAAATGGGCTCAAAATTTGTATATAGCTTAGTTATAGTATGACAGTTAAGATCAATGATTTACATTTTGTAAAAAAATAGTCTTGATATGTAAACACACTTGAGTGTATTCGTGTGATCTATACACTCAAGTGTATTCTAGCCTGACTCTCTCTCTCTATATATATATATATATATATATATATATATGGTTAGAAAGTGTGTACCGACACGTACATTATGTACCATCCATTAAAATGGGAAATGTGGAATCTACTAAATAAATCCAACTATACGGATTGAATCATCAATGTTTAGATTAGACATGTTAAAAAAATAACAACCATATCTAACATGTATCATGAGATATAATAATATATCATCCAAAAGTTTCTAAGGTCTAGGATTATTATATATAATAAGGTATCATGATAAAAGTTTCCAATCAACAGTTAGTTACAAAAAAATGCAGAAACTTTTAGATGATATATTATTATATCTCATGATACATGTTAGATATGGTTGTTATTTTTTGAACATGTCGGGTCTTGGTCGATCTGTGACTTGATCTGTTAGTTGCTCCTGGACCTCAGAAACCCTGTC
The DNA here is from genome assembly GCA_963693085.1 of Alisma plantago-aquatica. Lineage (NCBI taxonomy): Eukaryota > Viridiplantae > Streptophyta > Magnoliopsida > Alismatales > Alismataceae > Alisma > Alisma plantago-aquatica. Next base: position 722,552,416 of record OY856412.1, read on the forward strand.
ATACTCTTCACGAGATCTTGGCGAAGCTCCTTGAGGTGTTTCTCAATTGAATGCTTCATAATGATGACATTTGTCTTTGTTTCTATTTTTTCCTACTGAAACTTGGTCATCGTTGATTCCCCAATAAATAATCATCAGGACAACCAACCCAGCGGTAGTGCTACGATGGTTTCTGCATTTGCAGTTTGCCTATTGTTCTCTTACCCCTGTTGCTTTTGGTTTTGCCTAGTTGATCACCTATTGTCTTACCTTCTTCTTAGTTAAGTGATTCTGGTCCCGTGCTCTATTTTCCCCAGCCAACGATCTGCTGTCTCTCTATCGGCGGATTCAAAACCTATTTTGAGGTTCGTGGAGTCCTTAATGGCAAGGCGAGCCAGTAGATGGGTTCCCTACTCACGAAGAGGTCTAGTTCAAGCACCCCTTCCATGCCTCGAGCTCCAAGAGGTGATCAATGGCGCGAGACACAAGGTAATGAATCCATGGGGGCAAAAACCCTATCTTCCCCATGAAACCTGTGACATATATCACACATGTGAGGGTATTAAGGGTATTTTGTTTAACGTTGACCTTGTTTGACCTCAACAATCGCCTACTGGTATCACTAAAGTTCGCGTGACATCGAGCCTTTGATTCACATTTCCATTCAGGGGAAAAACCGTCATTGGACAACTCATTTTTTATATTTAATCAGAAATTGCTTAAACTTGTAAAATTTACAAGTATTTATTCCTTTGTCTAAGTAATGCATATAAAAACATTTTCAAAATCAAAAAAATGTGACTGATTTAATGGGATAGGTTTGATGATCAGATTTCAAACTTACAATAGGGTTGCTTTCTAAGTAAGGAATTCAATGTAATTTTATATTAATTTAATGCACATATATTGTGACTAGGTTGAGATAACCCTGACCCTGAACCTAGAGGTTTCACTGAATATCTAGGTACATCTTCTATTTTATTATGGGCATTATTTGACTAAAACTTACTTTCTTTTAATGAGGCATCTCTTGAACTGTTATTCCTAATGAAAATCTAATTTCTTTAACATTTATATTTCCTGATGTTGACTCATTATATCCATGTTATTTTTGAACTACCTTGTTTATATGAGTTCTTGGACCCCACTTTCTATGATTATCTTTTTATGAAAAATTATTTGAAATGCTAGTCTTTCCACTCTATTTAATGCATGCTACATGTTTGACTAGAATATCTAGAATAGTGGTACTTATGTACAACCATACTTATACAAGGTGTGTTTTTCCACTCTTATTTCTTTTAGGACATGATCCTATGGTGTTATGGCCATGTTTTAGGTATACTTAGTCTACATTGTCATGCATGCGAACATTTATTGTTTTATATTGAGAATTGTGGTAATATGTTATGGCAAGACACTTTTATTATCATGCTTGTAATTTGAATTTAATATGCCTCATTTTTTTTGTTACATTTCTCTTGAACTTTCCTAATTACGTTCAACCCCTTTTCTTGTGGGAACATCTCTTTCATACTTATAACCCATTATAATGCCCAAAGTGTTTTATATATATACATACTCGGTCTTTGCTAACTTGTACCTTATTTCCTATGTTTTGGGTGATGTTCCCATCCACCCAGGTGTAGGTACATTCGAATACAAGGACTCAAGGAGATCACCTATAGGATATGGACTTAAGGATAGCTTCAAATGGATGGTTTACCCTCTGCATTCAGTCCTACATATTACTAAATGCATTCCTTTTACTTTGTTATACCACCTTTTATGGCGAGGAACATGTGTAAACAAATCATTATGACTTTATAATAGTTTATGTTTTTGCTGCTTTATTATTACATGGCTCTTCTATTGTATCATTTGAGTAGATTCCCTTTTGGTTCCCACTCTTTACAAAGAGGATGACAACTCCATGCCTCAGTTTAAATATGGACATCTATGACAAAGGGATTATACAATCACGATAACATTGGTCACTTTACAAGTTGAAGTTATTTTTAACTTATTCCAAGTACTTGGGTAATGATGATTTGCTTTTTGACACAAATCTTTGTTTGTAAGGTTATGGATATCGCTGCCAATGTAATGCACACCTACAAGGTCGCATGCATAAGGATTCATAATAAAATTGAAGTTTGTAATCAAACATATGATTAGAATGATATGAATCATGTATATATTGATTTCCTACTGGGTAAGCCAATCAATTGACTGGATGATTTGGTTCATTGAAACAATTAATTATCAATCATCACTTTGGGGAAGTGATGAGTCGGGCGACAGGACCAAGTCCAGAAAAAAAAATTTGTCTTGATTTGATTTGCTAATGAATTTGCTAACTAAATCAGACCAGGACTGATGAATCAGGAAACTTGGTGTCCCATTTGGTCCTAGTCGGGTGACTGGACAGTCCAGTTGGGCTACTATCATTAATTTATGACTTTCCCTTATTTGAGTTCAATTAGGAACATAAGTGGATTTTTTAAATTCCAAGCCCATGCTGCCATATATAGTGTGAGTTCATAGGTATGAGACACACATGAGAGATGTTATGAGACAAGTTGCCTAAAAGTCTTCCTCTTGGATAGAGAAAAACTCATCACAAGGACAACAACATGCAATAGGAGGAGGAGAGCAAGTAGTACTAGCACGTTAAAATTTGATTTTATCTTCCTCTTAGCATCCAAGGTATTGCACCAAGAGTCAGTGCATCCCATTGAAAAAGTAGAGGGTGAGGCCCTTGGGTGAAGGGTAACTTTTTAGATCTAGAATGTTCTTTAATTGAATAGTTCCACAATAATTGACCTCGAAGATTCTCAATTTGTTAGTATCCATGGTATAACCAAATGAGAAGTTACCTTGGGGTTCATCCTATATGATAGACTCAATGAAAATTTAGTCTAGTTCATAGCGCATAACATGTTCAAGAAATTACTAAGGTGCAAAACTAGACACTCATCCTTAGTGGTCAATTTACACTTTTAAAAGGGTGTACTGAAGGTAACTACACATTATCTTAGACAACCCTCTATATAACATAACAACATTTTCTATAAGATTCTTACCATCACTTAGAAGTTTTCTAGGGATAACTAGCATATATAAAGGATATATATAGGGGTTAGGAAGTATGTATCGATCGGTACATGTAGTTATGTTTACTAGTCTTTAAAATAGCATATGTACAATTCATTAATAAAATACAACCATATGGATTGAATCATCATTGTTTAGATTAAATGTGGTTAAAAGATCATAACCATATCTCATGTATGGCATGAGATATAACAATATATCATTTAGCGGTTCCTACGATTTTTGTAAGTTACGTTGATTAAAATATAGATTTTTTCTTTTATTAAATGATCTAAGAATGTCATATTTAGATGTTTTTTGATACAGATGTTATCTAAGGGTTATACAAAGCATCCATAAGTTCAGATAGTGTTATGCAATTGTGAATTCATAAAAAATGATGATGGGTACATATAAAATACATGTACTCAAGTACACAATTCTTTTAGCCATATATATATATATATATATATATATATATATATATATATATAGAGAGAGAGAGAGAGAGAGAGAGAGAGGGAGAGAGTCAGGCTAGAATACACTCGAGTGTATTCAGAGTAGAATACACTCAAGTAGTTTTTCATGATGTAATACACCCAAGTAGTTTTACACATTGATTTTGTTGCCCTTCGATGAGTGACTTACACTCATCCAAATGGGCTCAAAATTTTTATATAGATTAGTTATAGTATGACAGTTAAGATCAATGATTTACATTTTGTAAAAAAATAGTCTTGATATGCAAACACACTTGAGTGTATTCTAGCCTGACTCTCTCTCTCTCTATATGTATGTATATATATATATATATATATATATATATATATATATATATATATATATATATATATATGGTTAGAAAGTGTGTACCGACACGTACATTATGTACCATCCATTAAAATGGGAAATGTGGAATCTACTAAATAAATCCAACCATACGGATTGAATCATCACTGTTTAGATTAGACATGTTCAAAAAATAACAACCATATCTAACATGTATCATGAGATATAATAATATATCATCCAAAAGTTTCTGAGGTCCATGATTATTATATATAATAATGTATCATGATAAAAGTTTCCAATCAATAGTTAGTTACAAAAAATGCAGAAACTTTTAGATGATATATTATTATATCTCATGATACATGTTAGATATGGTTGTTATTTTTTGAACATGTCGGGTCTTGGTCGATATGTGACTTGATCCGCCAGTTGCTCCTGGACCTCAGAAACCCTGTCAGACTCTTCATGAGATCTTGGCGAAGCTCCTTGAGGTGTTTCTCAATTGAATGCTTCACAATGATGACATTTGTATTTCTTTCTATTTTTGGATGAGTCTGACAGGGTTTCCGAGGTCCATGAGCAACTGACGGATTAAGTCACAGATCGACCAAGACCCGACGTAGGGGTGCTCGTGGGTAGACCAGACCACTAGATCATACGTCACAAAATGGATAAAGAAAGGAAAAGGGGACGGACCATGATTAGACTCATCATGAGATGAATTTGAAGATGAAGGTCAGTATAGGTGAGGGTGTCTTGCCATAGCTGGGGGAGAAGTTTGGCTCTGTGTTGATGTTCTTGCGGGTGTGCGGCCAAATTTATTATAGAGGTGCAATTGTAAGGGTCTGTCGGCACCATAGGACTCATCATACAAAGGTGAGATCCACTAGGTAAGGCTCTGAGAGATTACAATGATGAGATGGCAGTTATGGATATTAGGCCTTTTGTATGTAGGGCTCGAGAACCAGTGATTTAAGGTTCATTGAAATCAGGAGGGCAATGCAGATCGGATGGTGAAGACTTTGTGAGAAAAGGGGAGTGAACCGCGAGAGGGCGCATGAATTAGTCAGTGAAGATGGGTTGGTCTCTCGTAGGCGTAGGGAAACATGAGGAAAATAGGGGAAGGGGATGAAGTCTGCCAATCCGTTTACCAATACCGGCTGTGGATGCGTGACACAAATAACATAGACATTAAATTCAACCTGGACCTAGTTTAATAAGTGTGTGACACCTGATTTACATAAAATGATTCAATAAACTTATATTCTACATTCTAAGCCATGATTAGGGGTGTATTTGATATCTGATTTAGCCCAAACTTGGTATGATACCTAAATTGGGTATGAGGAATATGATTTTGAACTTAGATTTGCGTTTGAGATTATTTGTTTTGTATTTTCACCATTATAAACTAATGACTTAATTAGGGTATTAGGTTTACCCTAATCATCAAATATGGTGAATACTTTTGAGTTATTTATAGTTATCTCACTCTAAGATCCTAGGATCCTACTAGGGTATTCAATTATGATACAGACTATAGTTTATTATAATTATTCATCAATTTTCCATAGTTTAATTATTAGGATTACTACATCCTAAGATTTCATGTCTATGTAATTCTAATGAGTCGATTAGGGTTATAAGGTCTCAATAAGGCTTGAACTAGTTTAATGTACTGAGATACGGATACTAAGAGCTAGTTAATGGGAAAAAGAAAAAAAAGATTGAATATCCACATCATAGAATAGGGGCCTAGAAGAAATGATAGTTAACATATATACCTAGAATTGAGTATGTTACACTATTAACATTCAGTCTATGTTCCTTGAACTAGAGAAGACTATAGAGATTCTATAAGCTCAATATTACATATTAACTCACATGAGCATAGACATGCATTTCATAGTCTCACTTATCAAGTGGCATGGATATCACTCCAACTAAGAGAAAAGTTCCAACTACATCAATCACAATAATCCACAAGTGTCATAGTGCACCCAATCTATGGTAGAGAAGATGATGTTCGGTTAGAGAAAGAAGGCCAGAGGGTTGTCTAACAACAAGGAGACATAAAAGTGGGAGATGCTCAAGAAGTTCAAGTGTGGCAATCTGTAGGTGGTAACACATATGGGAGGATAGATGGACTTCTCTAAGATGATGATGATGCGGTCATGTTTTTTGGGTGTTGGACCATTGAATATGCATTGAATTTTTTTTGTTCTTGGTAAAAGTTGATTTTGCTGCATGCATTGGATTTTTTTTCTTGGAAAAAGTCGAGGTTTTTTTCTTCTTGGAAAGGTGGTAAAGATGTGATGTCTTTTTCTTTTTGGTTTGTTGAAAGAAGTTATCTTTTATCACCTCTATATTGTGGAGTCTGGTGCATTTTAATCCTAACAGACTAGTGTGTTATCTAACACATATATTATGTGAAATAATTCATACTATTCGTACTTTGACTGGTGTTCACCAAACACTGTTCATAAGTACATGAGAAAGGTTCCAATTTTATATGCTTAAACTTAAATACCAAAACATATCCATATATGAATTAGTATGAGGGACATGCTTAACATGTTTTCGGTAATCTGAAAGTAGGTAACCAATTGGTTAATTCCATGTTTTGTAGAAGGATAAAACAAAAAGGGATAGAATCCCTAAATAGTGATAAGGAAAGGAGAAGATGGAAGGGAGATAAAAAGGGAAGGTGAAAGAAATGAGAAACTCTTTTTGTTGAGAATTTTTTTTATTATATTTGTATAGGGAAAGAGATAGAGAGGAGAAAATAATTAAAAAGTGTTTTTCATATGGGTATGAAGATGAGGAGATGGAAACCTCCATTTTAATTCAAACCATATAATTTATTTGTCTATATGATGAAGACTGCACATAAATTGCACTACAATTATTTTCCTTCCAACCCATTTAATTTTGATCACAAAAAATTTAATTATAGGGTGTTGATTTGTTACCATGTCGTTGTTGATAGAAAGGATGTTCCTATGGGATTGTCTTTTCTGAGTATTTTGAACTTTGTAAAGTAAACGGGTATTCCTATCACCTTACCTAATTGATTCAGCCCTATTTTAGGTTTCACCTTGTGTCATTTTGCATTTTGATCACATCTATACCTATTAGATTACATTTTATTTCCCTCAATATGCATATTTCTATCAAATGCACTTATGGAGGCTTTTTGCATGTTTTATAGGTACTTTGTCCACTACTTGATGGCATGGAAAGAAGATGGTCCAATCTAGGGTTTCCTCAGGCTTGGAGGAGCCCAAAATGAGGCCAAAACCACTCCCAATCTACCGCAAGTAGTCAAAGAATGTTTTGAAGCAATAACCTCCATGGATAATCAAGGTCAAAGCTCAAGTGCATGGGAAGGAGACCAAAACAGCCATAGTACTTCACCATGACTGTGGTGTACATGCCCCAATCACAAATTATCACTATAACTTCCAAAACCTGATGAATTTGGCCAAAACGGTCGTGCCACCCTCACTGCACCACGGCTGTGGCATTTCATGTACATTTTTTACCAATTCCCTATGATATTTAGCCATTTTCACCTCACCCATGCCCATACACCATAGTCATGTTCCCCTACAACTACCACGGCCGTGGTGACTCACCACCCTCGTGGTGGGCATTAACCCTAGCCTATTTTTGCATTGCTTTACCTATATTGCCCCTACTTAACCCTAGACCCATATATAAACATTGGGCGATGCTAGAGCATGAGGTTGGCCACCCCTAGCTACCTTATACCACCTCTTTGCTCCCCATTTTCTCCCCTTAGCCATTCCATTCCATTTCCACCTCCATTTCACCATTCCCACCATCAAAACCCTAGTTTCCACCGATTTCCATCGTCATTCCATGCACGTACACCTTGGAGGAGAGAGGTGGATGCCCTACAACAGCTGAAGTGGAGGAATTCTTCATCTACACCAAGCTCCATGGCTTCTTCTATCTCCTTCTCTTATGTATTTATATTTTGCATTGTTATGAGTAGCTAGGCCCCTTGGGTGGGCTGTTTGGGGTGTAAAATGTTACTTTGATACCTTGTTGAGGGAAAATGATATATAAACATTGTAATTCCATTTTCTAATGATTATGTTCTATTTATATCTCATTCTCCATAAATTACTTATTGGTTTGTACTTGAAATCACCTAAGAATTTAGGGAAATTGATTATATGTATTAATTTTTGGATTTACTCCTAGGTCTAATTCTTGGATCCCTAGCTAGATACCCATCCTCCTACATCCTAATCACTTCTCCTAACCCTAGTTGAGATATCTTAGTAGCTAGTTTACATGAATTTGGTGTGTTTAGCATGGGGCTTTCTCAAGGCTAGAATGTGGGTGATGGGAGGCCTAAAACCTCACTTCCACTCCCATTATGAATATCAACCCCTAATCATCCTAAGATCATCTAACCTAGAAACCTAGGCTTGTTTAGACTCTAATTATATTACACATAAGCCCTAACCCAATTGAGCCTCACAAGGGTAGTAGGGAGTGTTAGGGACTAGTTCCCATATACACAACCTATCATATCCATGGCCAGTTAGTAGCTTAGGATAATTCATTAGACTCTAACTTTTTGTTTGGTTTGATAATCTAGATGGAATCATAATGTTCATGTCACCCCCAACCTAATTGATAAGTGCATACCCTAAGCAGCCCACATCTTCCTTAATTGCTTTGAAACCCTAGTTTCCATCTTGCTTAGCTAGTGTTAGATTAATTAGCCCTTTTCTTTCTTAGATAGTTTCTTACCCTGTTCTTTCTTTGCTCTTGCTAGTTTAGGTCTTCAACTGTCCTTTTGCTTTGTTTGCTTGCCTTAGTGTAGATTGCTCTTTTCTTACCTTGCCTTGCCTTTTCCTGCTTAGTAGAATTAATTGTCTATGGTTAACTTAGGTTTTGTGCTTGCTTGTCTTTCTCTCCTGCTCAACTTATTTTAACAATAAAATCACCTTCAAACCCTTAACCCTAGTCTCTGTAGTAGGAACCTAGAAAAAAACTAACCTAGCTCTAGTGCCCCCTTTTCTCCATGTGGATCGACCTTATACTTGCCACCTTACATGTACTACGACACGACCATGTGCTCTTACGGGATAGAATTTTAGTAGAAGTAGGTGAGTTTTTGTAGGTCTTTATAAATTTGAAATTTAATCCACCTGTGTTCCTCCGTTCGCGGAGTTGCATCCATTCAAACTTCAATTGAATTGTGGGTAATGCCATTGATGGGGGCGCACCACTAATGCATACAAGTTTGATCATAATATGGACAAGCATCACATGTCTGGCATAATAAAGCATTCAAATAACCAAGGAAAATGAGTTCAAGAATAATGTCTGACATAACAAAACTACAATTTCAACAATCACAATCCCAAAATGAAATAGAAAGAAACAAATGAAATGGAAGCTCTAAATCTGGAAGGACTGCCTAAGATATCCCACCACAAAAAGATATCTTCTGAGTTTGGAAGTCCTCAATATACTCCTCAAACAACTACTCACTATCTATGGATGTCAGATCCCCATTCATACACAAAAAGAGGAAATCTAGAAATTAGAGTAAGTGGTAGGAAATCTACTACAGTGAGAATAAAGTGCATAGATAGAAAGATACACCAAAAATGGCTAAATATCTTTTAATTACTTATTTTATTTTAGTGACTATCGTTATACAATAAGTCCTCCTCTGTGACATATATGGTGCAATGCACCCTCAGTTGGCACGTCATGCCCTCTGTTGATAGCTTAAGTCTCCTATATAGTGCAGCACACCCTCTATTGGCGCTACATACCCTCTATGACACTCACAATGTCCTCTGAATTGTTTTAGGACTCTCTAGTGAGGACTATTCTTGTAATGTATATAGTTAATGTTTTGATGTCATCTTACTATCTACATTCTTAATGTCTTATCTATGAATATTCGAATATCTCAAGATCTTAAGTATCACAACTGATATCTTGTAATATGTCCAAAAGTATAAAATAGGAAGAACTTTATGAAATAGGATATTTTGAATCTTAACAATTCAAACAACATGTCTAGATATGAAGTATGAATTATAGTTCTAGGGAATGTCCCACTTACCTGTGAGAAGTGAAAACCTAACAACGATGCTCCCGCTCCCAACAATAGGTTCTAACTCTCTCTTGAAAAAAACAAAGTTTTTATCAAAATACATATCCTTCCTCTAGGCCAAATTATTTAGGTTCATATGACTTCTCTTTCTTGGGTTACCATTACATACACTTAAGTATGTGTAGTATTAAAGTGTACAATGTTTCATGATCAATGCATCTTTTATTTCAAGGGTAAGAATATGGTTATTATATCATATTGATAATTATATTGATATTAGGGTTTGTATCCATACTATTAGTTCACTTCTTCGTCAACATTAGTAATGTATCTTTAGTACATGACTTCCTTACCTTAGGGTTACACATAAGATGACATCACAATATTTATTGTCACTATTGTCATTCTTTATATGATTAGGATCACAATTTTAGTTAATGCTCCAAGTCATTAGGTCCTAAAACCATAATGCACGATTTATCAATATTATTTCTATAGTTTGATTATATAAGTAAAAGTACATGTATTAACATGGTTATCCATCATCATCACTTCATTAACTACTTAATCTAAAAATAGATGGTCAAAGATTATACTTTAAGACAGTCATAAATCTTCAACCCAAAGAATATAATGAATCGATAATAATCTCATGAATCATAATATTATGAAAGTATCATGTTCATATGTGAATAATTAGTTATTAACTCATAATTTGGGTAAAGTGAGGGTTTTGTTAGGTCTATTGAACTTTTTTGAGCTTGTGATTAAAATTTCATATTTTTCTATGAAGAGATTATTTACTATGATTTATTCAAAATTAAACACCTATTGATTGATGGGAAAAGAGATAAAACCACTTTCAAATAAAAAAGCCCAAAAACAAGATCGGCTAATGACCCAAATGGCCATAAAGTCATTTCTAAGTCTTAGTGTGACAGAGGGGCAAAATCGTCAAATGAAGAAACTGAATGTTCTTTACATGCATCCAAAACTCGGTGAGATTCAACCCTTCTTTGCTGATCCCTGATGCAATGTGTATCAAAACATGGTCACACATCTCTTCTTGATATCTAGCCAAGATGAACGAGTTATAGCTCGTCATCTTTGGCGCTCAGAGTCACCCGAGAGGGTTATTGAAATGCACTAGTTCAACAACTAATACATGGAAGTGTAAAGATGCAGTGCTTCTTGAAAAACCAAAGAAATTGATAAAATTTTGAGATCACAATGGAGCCAGAAGACCATTGCGATGGTCATGATGATGGCCAAAAAGCTATAAAATGTCAAACAATTTTTAAAAGAATGGAGAATTTGGAGACAAGGAAATATCCCTCTGGATGAATTGAGGGCAGGCAAAAATTCTTGGGGGCAATTAGAGAGCTTCAATTTTTCTCTGAGGCTGAGAGGTCACTAGAGCTCGCTCTACACCATCTGACTCTACAACTCAACCATGACTTTGTTGACTCACTGCCTCACTAGAACATGGTCATATAGAGATCAGACCCAAGTTTGTGGGACCTTGAAAATTGTGAGGATGAGGGGGATTTGTCAAAGGTGATCCAGAGATGCAGAATGGTAGTATATGGTTGGAGGTTGAAGATGATGATAGGGTGGGTGTACTCAGGGATGAAGGTGGACAATTGAAGGAAGAGGAACACTCAAGGATCTCCATGTGAGCAAAGTCAATCTTTTTGGAGCTAAGATGGGTGATCTATAGCCACCGACAAAGGGTGACATAGAAAGAGGACGAAAAAGGTATTGGGCATTTTGTTGAGAGAGAAGTAAGTCTTATGTAGGGGCTAATATGGTGTGGATTCCTCTCATGAAGCCAACAGAGTGATCCATTTCCAAAATGATCATGGAACTCATGAGATAATCATGATTGACTGACAGCAAGAGTCCATGCTCACACATCTAGAGGTTGAGGGAGAGCCAAAAAAAGTGGAGATTGAAACCCTTAGTCGATGCCCACATCTGATGACCCAGATAATTTCTAATTCAAAGGGAAAATTTTTGGAAAAATCTGAAAAACAAAATAGAGAACAAGCAATTTCTTTTCCATTATCTAAAGAAACCCATTTAGCTAAACAAACCAATCCCAAACAAAATCATTTTTACCACATGTTTATTCGAGTTAGGGATGTAAACCAGTATGCATAGACTTGTGGACCCATAAATTCTCCCTTTCAAAACCCGTCGTGGGTCTAAATTCTTATACATGCATACCCTTAGACCCTCATATAAGAGGGTCCACTAATGGGTATGATTGGACTCAGACCCGTGCACATGCTATACACAAATAACTACTTAAATGATATCTTATTTTTATCATACTTTACTAGTCTGACTAATATAATAGTTGAGACTACATCCTACCCTAATTATAATAGAATTGGGACTAATCATGTAATTGACAACTAACTATTCTAATTATAATCATGAGCAACATATGTAAACTTAAAATCAAAATTGTAACATGATATGCAACGTAATTCAAACACTACAATATAACTACAAATATGTAAACAAAATGAAAGTAGTTTTTAATCTACAAAGTATTATTTTATTTAATATAATTATTGCATGTTAATAACATATAGGATATAATATCGCGTTGTATTAAAATATATAGAACATAGTCATAGTTTTTATTACATAAATGAAATGATTTTTATATAGAACCTCTTACCTGCATACTCACAATTATTTCAGGTACGTATATGGTGTGGGTCTAAATATTTATTATGAAGTTCTAGAACCAAAGTAGACCCGCTTAAGTAAATGGATATGGGTGACCAGATCTGCATCGTACCCATGCCGTTTACACCCCTATTCCGAGTATATAGTAATATAGAATGCTTTTCTACATTTAGATGACTGGATAACTAATATAATTAATGCTAGATAAATCTTAGATATTACATAACTAATTATCTAAAAAGAATTATATTTGAGATTTTTGGTGTCATCTTATATACACATTTCCTCTTAATGGAATTTTTTTCCAATGCATGATAATAGCAATAATGACTTAAAGTGACCCTTTTATAAATGTATGGTGAAGAAGGATATACTATTTAGGAAATTTGCAAATATGTATCTAAAAACTGAGGGTGTTACGATCCTCTCCTCATTAAGAAAATTTTGTACGCAAAATTTTAGGGATTAAAGAGTTGTGGATATTTCTTTAACATTTCATCTCTAAGTTTCCAAGTAGCTTCTTCTAGGTTGTGATTTTACCATAGGACCTCAACTAAGGAAATGTCCTTCTTCTTTGATTGCTTTCTCTGGATACCAAGGACCCTCAACAGAATCACTCATATGGTAGATCATTCTTGATCTCAATAGGTTCATGATAAGGAATATGAGAATTGTCTTGGACATAATTCCTTGATACTGATGCATGGAAGATATTATAAATTTTCTCATAAGGTGGCAAGGCTAATGTATAGACACTCTCACCTACTCTAACAAGAATATCAAAAGAACTGATATATGTAGGACTGAGTTTTCCTTCCACTTTGGATCCATAAATAGAATTTATAGGCTTGACTTTTAGGAACACGTGACCCCCTATAAGAAACTCTATCAGATCTATGTGCATCAACATACTTTTTTTATCTATCATGAGTTGCCTTCATTAACTTCTTGATGACTGTTGCTTGATCTGTATAAAGTTGTAGTTCTTCACTCCTTATCAAACTTATGTAATATACCGAGTTTTGGATTTTCTGACTCTAGAAGCCCTAATTACAAGAAAAGGTATTAGTATTGTTGGATATTTATAATTTACCAAATAAGGTTAGATCTATACCCTGACATGCACTTGTTTGTACCATAATGATTATAGTTGATTCACGTAACGTGAATGAATTAAAGTACACCTAACATGTACCTCTCCTTGGTGACATTTATGATAAATTAGTGACATTAGGTATCATAATCATATATCATATATCAATACACATAGTTTGGACCCAATCACCTAATCATAGCTTGATATGTAAATTAGTTCATTAATATGTAATATGTGCCACATTTTTTTATTAATATACACATAATAAATAAATGTGCATAATTGGTAATCTGATGTGAATAAATATAAAGAGATCATTCATGAGGTAGATAGTGTGACTAATAAGTGTGATGTGACAATAAATGGATGTTTAAGGTAAGTGCAAGTAATTAATGTATCATTATTGCCATTAATGAAATCATTGAGAAATTGTTTAAAATAACCTAATTTGTGAAAGATAATCTAGTATAATCTGGATGGTGATAATATGGGGGCACTAGAATTATATACAGTAAATATTAAGGATAATGTTAACATATAATAGTAAATATATATATAGTTGAGCTAAACCCTAATTGTGCTAAAAATTGTACCAGATAATCCTAAAACCTAAATCTAAGCCAAAATCATATTATTTATCCTAGTTAGTCTAGGTGTAAAGTTTTAACTTAATTGAGTATGGTTTATTATAATTTGGATTTTGAAGATAATTCTCAAATAATGAACTCCTTATAAGAATAAGACTATATTTAACTTTGATTTTATCAATTTACATGTCAAGTCAATTCTTTTCTCAGAAACCCAAGGTTTAATTTTCACACCATGTATCATGCTCAGTATGGATCAGACTCGAGTTTTCAGGTGAGATTGCATGCCCTAATGTTTCTACCCCACCCGATTCCTGAGGGATTCAAGACTCTATAGTCCATGATGTTTTTCCATCTCACGTTTCTCTTTCTCATCTTCTCCTTGACCCCGAATCTTATGATTTCCACCTTCCTTGCCAATTTTTTGGTTGTTTGATCCCCAACATGACCGTGTTTCCATTGCCTAAGTTCCCAGACGACGATGACTCCTCCCCGCCTCTAGTTTCCCATCTCCATTGGGGTTCCAATTATCCCAGGACTTCCCATCTATGTGTAAGACCTCAAAAACCTTTGCACCATCCATATGAGGTGTCCCCATCTTTCATTTGGTTGTAGTTTGTGTTGGAGTGTGCCCATCCCATCTAACTTGCCTTTGAAGATCGCTTAGGGTCACCCGAAGGGTCTTCGGCCTCCATGATCCATGTCTGATAGTTTGAATCCTTCATGGTGCCTTTGTAAACCTAATTGTGCATCTGATTCTCAATGTCGAGGTATTATCTTGAGATCCTTAATCATTATTCTACTTCCTTACTAGGTCAGATGTATTTTGAGTTCTGGTTGTCAAATGATTTGATTTATAGATGGGTTGGTATTGTCAGGTTGTCTTGAGTCACCTCTGCCCTTGATTTCTTTGATCACAACTTGTTTCTTTTTTCATTTTCCTCAGGCAACCTATCATGGCAGCAGACTGCTCAGACATCTCTGTCTTCCTAGAACCTCATGGAAGAGGACGTTGGGGCCAGTGTGGGGAGTTGAGTAGATTTTTGCTACTCTAGGGGGTTTTCATGGTCGAGTATCTGACCCAGATCACAAATTTAGCTCCTAAAGGTTTGTGATTTTCATGGTCTCTCTATTGTAGAGAAGAAGATGATTTCTAGATACTGTATAGGTGTGCCCTTGTTTTAATTTAATCATGCCACACCTATAATGGGTACTCTCGTATCTTCACCTTATTGTTTTGATTTAATTGTGTGCCTCTTGGTTTGATGCAATTTACTAATATTCCCTATCACACATCAATCTTTGATGTGTGATGCAGGGGGATATCAATAATTAACCATTTTCTTTTATTTTTTAGTTCAGTATATAGAAATAAGCTAGATAATTCATAACGAATGCTCTAGTTGTCAAAATTTATGTAAAAATATGTTCCAAAATTAAAAAAATAAACCCTATCCACTGGTATATAGGTTTAATAACCTACATCAAATGTAATAAGAATCCAAAGTTTCTGGGTTTATAATATGCGCCATAATCAATGAGTTATATACCTAATGTGTTATTAGGTGAAAATGCATAACCCAGATCTAGGGTTTGGACCCAGACCTATTACAAGAATCTGCAAGGTATATTGCATCCCTCTAAGTCTATGTTGAGAAATTTCTCTATTTTCCTCTCTCTTTTGACCTAATTGAAGGACATATGTGAAATATCTCCTTTTAAGATCGCTTTGAATTCTTTTGAGTTGTTGTAACTGAAACCAAATATATATTGACACTTCTCTATTGATATTGCACTTTGGAATGTATGATTTTTAATATTGTTCATGCTATCTCTAGTCGAACCCTTATTGGTGGATTTGATCTATATTATTTTATTTTCACACTGAAAATCTAGCATACTCATGATAGATTTTTATGGTCTGATGTTCCACTTTTGGTTGAACAACCTTATCTTAACAAATGGCATGACCAAACTTTACTTTCCCCTACATTGCATGCTTGTTGATTCAGTAGTACTAGGGTTTATAATATTCTTTGGTTTGGTTATGTGGCTTTTATGTTTTTGGGATGGAGATCATGTGCCCCATACCCGGGTTTTGTGCCCACCTTTATAAATATGGGAGTTTATTCATGTACCTCTATCAGGGTATAGGGTTATGTGCTCTAGCCTCCAGTGTTTTAATATATTTGACTAGTTCTATGCTTATCTCACTTGCTTGGTGATTATTTTTTTTTATTGTTGATGGTCATATGCTCTAATTGTTTTGCTTATGTTTTGGAGGTATACTTTATTTTGATTAATGGCAAGGACATCAATTTATTTTCATCTTATTGGAATGTTTTCTTTTGATATCCACTTGGATGGTACTTTTCTCTTTGTTTGGGGATCCTAGTTATATTTGATGTCCTTTTTTGCATATAATTGCTCAATCATTGTTATATGCACATACCCTATTCTATGATGACAACATCCCCTTTGTCTTCTATTAAGGGATATGATTCAAACCCCATAGGTATAGAGCAAGGAATAGTTGAATAAAGTTTATTAGGACTTATCTAGGTGTACCTGATCTTTCTTGGGAGGTAGTTTGAAGTAGTTGATTTTAACCTCGCAGACTTTTACTATAGTTTTCTTTTATGTTTGCATTGTATGGTGAAGAATAATGTTGGACATAATTATTGTAATAGTTAAATATTTTAATCTCCCGTTTCTACATTTTTTACGAGTGACACAATCCTTACTTGAATTTTAGTTTATCATCCTTTGTGAAAAATTGTTGCACGTTTGGCATTGGATGGTTTTCTATTTTTCATTCAAAGTAAGTGAGTGTCTCCCCTATCAGATTCCACTCCCTACGAGTATGGTATCAGAGCTAGTACAGTCGATTGATTTGACTATTTCAAACTATCTCCCTTAGGTTTTTTACCTTTTTCCCATACGTTTCTTATTCCCTATCACCTCGCCTTGTGTAGGCAAACTTAGATGGTTGGAGACAAGTCATCCTTTGACAACTTAGCTGGTTTTGATACAATCCAATAGATGGATCCTCCTTTTGAGCATATCAATCTCATGAAACAACTAGTGGTCAACATGTAGTAAACTAACCTATCCCGACACCAGCCACAACCAGCTCAAGTTTGGGCATCCCTTAGCAAGAGTTGTCCTTTCTATGACAATTTCTTTCCTCAACTCTTGTAGAGAAGGACATCTCAGTTCCCACTCCATAGAATCATATGGGGTGCTCTCTTGAGTAGTTCATGAAGATGCACCCCACATATTTTAAAGGTGAGAGAGAGATCAATATGGTGGACAAGACCGTCGATTGGTTGATGTCCATGGAGCATACTTTTCAGGGCATGAAATGCCCAGAGCACCAGATGGTTAGGTTTTCCACCTATATACTTGATGAACATGCTTTCCATTAGTGGAATAGTGTTTCAAGGACCTAAGACGTCTCCTCTTTGTCTGGGATGCAATTCCTAGTGATCTTTTGGGAGAAGTAGATCTCATTTGCAACATAGAGGAAGAAGATGGCATTGTTTTATAACCTAAAGCAGCACTCCATATCTACCGTGGAGTACGTGTAGAAGTTCACTCAATTGGAAAAGTACGACAAATGCTAGGTTGAAGAGAATCATGCCAACATGTTTCTTTAATGACTCAACTACAATATTGCTCGGGTCCTGGTGCCTCAACTTCAACTGAAGTTTTAGTAATTGATGGACAAAGACATGGTGATAGAGGCTTAACCTGCTTATCAACCACAAGTTCTTAACAAGAAGAGGAAGCTTTCAGGTGAAGAACAAAAGAGGCACACGTTTTCCAAGTGTCATAAGCATCATCCTCCTAGGAAATCTAGCTACCTCAAAATCATACTTCCAAGAAAAATGTCATCACTGTGGGGATCCCAGACATATCCAACCTAGGTGCCCTAAGCTTCATGGTGGACATGCAGTAGCCTAGCAACAATAACCTAAAGCTCCTCTATGAAACAATGTCCACAATAATAATGAAGGAAAGCCTATTGAGAAGTGTGTAGGAAGTGTATTTGCTCTAAATGGAAATAAAGTATATGAGGAATAACATGTTAAAGGTAACCCTTGTTCTCTTAGTTAGCTTGCCTATATAGTTATGTTTTTACCTTCACATGACATCATATAGGTTGATAGGTCTTTGTGCCTTAGTCTTGTATGACTTATTTGGTTACAACTTTTTAATGGGTGGAGAGTAGTAGCTTGAGTAATTTATGGATATACTGATTTTGAGAACAAAATCCTTTTAAGGTGTGTAGTCTTGTAATACACCATGTTTTGGATTTTCTGAATCTAGAAACCCTAATTACAATAATAGAGGATCAATATGACTGGAGTCTTTAGAATTTACCAAACAAGGTTAGATCTATACCTTAGCGTGCTTGTTTGTATCCTAATGATTATAGTTAATGAACACAACATGAATAAATCAAAGTAACCCTAACATGTACCTTCGTGGTGATATTCATGATACACAAATGACATTAGGTGTCATAATCATATATCGTATATCAACACATAGAATTTGGACCAAATCACCTAATCATAGCTTGATATGTAATTTAGTTCATTAATGTGTAATGTGTCACATTGCTCATTAATAACACATAATGGCTAAATATGCATAATTGGTAAGATAATGTGAGTAAATTTAAAGGGATCATTCATGAGGAATATAATGCGACTAGTAGGCGTGATGTGAAAATAAATGGATGTTTAAAGTAAGTGGAAGTAATTAATGTGCCATTATTTAAATTAATATTGACATTAATGGACTTATTAAGTAATTGCTTACAATAACCTAAATAGTATAAGATAATCTAGTATAACCCTGATGGTGATAATATGGGGGCACTAAAACACTAAATCCTAAATATTGACGATATCTTCATATATAATATTAACTATATAGATATTTGATTTAAACCCTAATTGTGCTAAAACTCATACAAGATCATTTTGAACCCTAAATCTAAGCCCAAAATCAGATTGTTTATGTCCTAATTAGTCTAGTTGAAGAGTTTCAGCTTAATCGAGTAATGTTTGTTATGCTAATTTGAATTGAGAAGATAATATTCAAATATTGAACTCCTTATAAAAATAGGACTATGTTTTAGTTTGATTTTCACAATTTAAATGTTTGTTGATTATTTTCTTGGCTCAACTAAGGTTTCATTGTCACACTATGTAGCTTAATCTGAATTGGACTCGAGTTGTTGGGTGAGATCACAAGCCCTAGCATTTCTCCCTCACCCGATTCCTAAGATATTCCAGACTCTACAATCCTTGACATTTTTCCCTCTCACAATTCTTTCTCATGTCCTCTACTACAACAAATCTTAACAATTCCGACACCATATTCCAACACTTTTATTTCTATGAGTTACACTACGCGTACTCAATTTCCCGCCCGTCTACCCACCCGTTACATTGGAAATCCACAATAAAATCTAATCCAATTTTTTCCCTGCATTAGCCATTTCTATATATACAAATTAATTAGGTGCAGAAGTTGAAAAGTTTTTCTCTCCCCAAATTTTGTCTAATTTCGGCTCTCTCTAACAACTCCTCTCTCCTTCCAGCCATTCCACCCCATTAGATCTTCCACGCTAGTATAGTACCTCCGACGACATCTTCCTCCATCGAGCCCTCTAACCAACACTCCCACACTAGTACAATACGTCCGTTTCCCAACTCTCGTCGTCTTCTCCCTCACCTCTCTGGTGACATCTTTCCACGTGGCCATGCTCCGCCGCACCATATGCTGCGCTCCACCGTGCCATGTTCCGCACTCCGCCACGCCATCTTCCTCGCTCTGTCGTGCCATCTACCACGCTTTTCCGCCCCCTCTTCCTGTCGTGGATAACCCTGTCGTAGCGGGCCGCCATGGACATCCCAACCTGAGCAAGAAGGTTCGTGGCGGTCAGAGAGAGGAATGGAGCAATACCGAGAGTGGAGCATTGCGGAGGAGATTCATGGAGGTCAGCGACGCAAAACAAGAGAGAGGCCTTCGTTTCCCCCGATCAAACATATAATACTTTGATTTTCCCCAATCTAAATCTACTCTTCAGTTCTTTTGTCAAAGTCCCTATGAACAACACTTACAGGAGTCCAGGTCGTCCATAATAAAGTATTGTACTTTCGAACTAAGATGATAAATAGTTTTGTTCAGTCATGTTATAGTTTTGACATCTGTTCCAGGTTAGATATATTTGCATAAGTACAATACTTCGATGATATTTACTAAAGTACACTACTTTTATTTATGTTGTGAGGTGTATTGGCTGCTTTGGTTGTTTATAATAATTACAAAAGTACAGTACTTGGCAAAGTGTTTTGGTTTCTTTAGTTGTATGTAGGTAGTGTACATTATGATTTTTATGGAATTTATAAATAAATCTCGTTGGGGGGAAGATAGATACAATGTTGGAGTACAATACTGTGCACATTCTTTTGACGTTGGAAATAGGTAGTATTCACTCGACATTTCAATTGTGGGTACTGTATGAGTGGTGTGTATGGAGTATTCACTACTACAGAAACAGCCTTTGGCGTCGGTCTTTTAACCCCATTTGGCGTCGGTTTCCGACCGACGCCTATGTGGGCGCCGCTAAAGGTCGAACACTTCGGCGTCGGTTTTTTAACCGACGCCTATTTAACCTATAGGCGTCGGTCTTTTAGTAGATAACCGACGCCAAAAGGGTTCGCGCCACAGAAAACGGCGTCATCTAGGGCACTTTCAGCGTCGGTGATTTACTAAAAGACCGACGCCTATATTCCATGTAGCGTCGGTCTTTTAGTAGATAACCGACGCATAAAGTATCCTAGATGACGCCGTTTTCTGTGGCACGAACCCTTTTGGCGTTGGTTATATACCAAAAGACCGACGCCTGGTTGTTTAAATAGGCGTCGGTTCGATACGAATATCCGACGCCATTTCCAGGACTGCTTTGGCCACATTAGGCGTCGGTTATCTATACATAACCGACGCTGTAGGTCTTTGCTGACGGTTTTCTATAAATAACCGACGCCTATTTATATATATTTTTTTCATATCAGTTTGCAGGCCTGCTGTGGCTGGTCAGCAGGATGAGAACCTGCAGTTTAGTTTTCTGAACTGCAGGTTTACGACATCCATTGATATCAGCCTACAAACAGGCCGCAAACCTGCAAAAGTCACAAGGAAAATTTCACACAAGTACATACATTCAGACATCAATTCAATTCTCACATTCACACATATAGAAGCATTCAAATAAATGTATTAACATTCAGAAATATTCATTTACAAAGTATCATTCATTATCGCTATCAACATCCCAATTATATCTTACAGTTGTCACTGCTTGTATGGCTTTTTCCCATTCTTCTCTTACTTCATTTAATGCTTCCATCGTATATGGAGCATGTATATTTTTTAAGCGTTTACCTATAGTGTGGTCAGTTTTAAACACCTGCAAAGAGAATGATGTATATATATAAGTAATAATATAAAAATAAGATTGATATATTTCATACTAACTAATGAGACTATATATAATACCTCATGTATGCTATCGATGTCCAATGCGGCATGTTTGATAATCATCTACATAAATCGCATCACATAGTATGCGCATGCCCAACCATTGTCTTGTGTAGCACACTATAAATTGAAACATACAAAATAATACAACTAAGCACAATTCACATCAATGATATATACATTGGAGTCGGGGAGTCGGGAACTTACTTGTACGTTCTCCCAATTTATTGGCTGGTTCTTTTTCCTTGGGACCTTTCCTCCAGCCTTTTTGAATGCATCTAAACCCCTACATGTTAATATAACACAGTAAATTGCATAAGTAAATAGTAATGTAATAAAAGATGTTAACGGATATAAAAATGAAATATTTCTCACCAGAATAATGGCATTCTCATTACGTGTCCAATTTTAGGGTTCAATGTACTCCCCGCAGGATCTAGATAATAAACAGTGAATGTCCCGGGGACAATAACTAGTAACTCCCAATGTCTACCGCTAGAGGTAAGAAGTTAACAATTAATAACTCAAAATGCAAAATAAAAATGGAATTTTCTTAAGTCCAAATTATAAATAAAGCAAACTTACTTGACATTGAATGGAGCTATTATTATCGTCTTCTTTTGCTGACCAAAAATTGTAAAAGCATCTATACAGTATTGTTGAACATTATCAGGGTCTTTAGCTACCAAACTAATCAATGATGGAATCAAAATCCCAAATGATCAAATGCAAATTGTTTGCAATGATCTTCGACTAAGTAGCTGCAAAACATATAGGCGTATGCATTAATATATAAGAAACCAGATCACCGGATCTTACACAAGGTATATGGATGTATAAACAAGATCTCACCTTATCCATGTCTCTATCATTGATGTATTCAGCCAATCATACATAAACAACTCAATAATATCTTGTATAAATAAAGAGCTATCGTATGATTGACCTGCATAATCTGCATCTAAAGAAATAATTATAGGGCAATGTACATTATGTGCCCGTAGCCAACATGCCATTCCCCTACAAGCAGGACCTAACGGGTATGTTAGGTCAGTTGGAACCCAATCGGGTAATGCGGGAAGTGGAAGTGGAGGCCTATGTGCTCCTGGTGTCTTCTTTTTAACCTGTACATATAATTTCAGATCAGTTGACATCATATATACACATTAACAGTCTAAATCAATGTAAATTTATCTTACAATTTCAGTCGTGTAGACGACATCTGCTTTGGGCCACAATATCACCCCGCCTTCTGCATCAGCAAGTCTATCAATATCCGGGTGGGGATATGGCAATGTAGCTTCTCTCCAATCGGGTAACACACATATCGGGCTCACACAAACGTAGCCCTGTGGCATTGGAGTCCCGTGAAACATTGCCCCAGGAAGGGACGGGTAAGCCTGCGCCTCTACAACAACGTAGTCTTGCATTCTTAAGCGGCATGGCTTCAATGCCTACAAATTTACGTAAAGAATATTATACATATATACATATCATCTTGAAAACATAACAACTTGAAAAGACTAACTACAATGTCATAAACAATACTTACAACAGATGTGCTAGGCGATGGGTCTCCAGGATTACTCGCAATCTGTGCATCAGGAGAAGAGTGGGTCGCCATAGGCGTATTGGAAGCCTGAGATGCCTGCCACTGCAGCAATTCTTCCTTGACCTTCTCAGCAACTACATCGTTGACCTTCTTAGCAACTAAATCCTCAACTCTCTTATTCTCCTATACATGGATAAAAGAAACATTAGCTTCTTATTAATGAATTTCCTTTTGCAGTAACATTCTAAAAAAAGAATAGGTTACCTCTTCTTGAGAAAGTCCCACTCTGGGTTTGCGCTGGGATGGCCCAAAGAATGCTTTGATGCCAACACCAGCGCCGGCACCTCTAACACGTCCAGGATGCTCTGGGTTACCCAGAGCAACTGTCAATTCATCCCCTGTGCCCTGAGGGATGAACGTGCCTTGTTTCCTCTGCTCGTGCAGCTCCTGCTAATCACCATAAACAGAAATTGGTAAGTTAACACCACAAATAATCAATATTCAAACGATTTCTCTAAGAGTTGTATTTTACCATTTTTGCAGCCGCCTCAGCAGTTACAGGCTTCTTTATTTCACCCTTCTTGTTTTGCCTGCCAGCTATCCAGATATCATGGCGAGGCATGGGTGTGGCAGACTCCTGAGTAGGAGCAGACTCCTGAGTAGCCGCAGACTCTGCCTGTAGTCTTTGGCGAACGCTTGCATAGCCTTTTGGACCCATAGTGTGGTCATGCACATTCAGTGCACGCCTTGCTTTTTGTGCGTCACTGAGGGCCTAGTTAGTATGCACATTAATGATTTGGTTAGTAGCACTAAATGCTAATCTTGAATAGGTGAATACAATGTATATTAATTAAATTGGGAGTGACGCCTAATACCTTGAATTCTTCAGATTTTCTTGAAGCAACAAAATTGTCCCAATCTTCTTTGTCCAAGAAGTTCCATTGTTCAAGGGCTGACTTCTTCTTCTTATCACCCTCTTTTATGTATTCTCTGTTCAGATTTGTCCTATAATTCCTAAGCATCTTTCCAGCGCGTTGCATCACATTTTTACGATGCAACTTCTCATCCAATGCAAACAGATTCTGTAAAATAGAAATGTTATTAATTAGTATCCAAAATAGAATTGCAAATAATAGAATTTGTAATCTACAAAATAGAATTGCAAATAATAATAACTCACGCATAAATCCTTCCATATCAAGTCTTTTTCCCTTGAGGAACTTTATGCCAATTATCATACTTAACACCACAATGGCTCCGAGTGGTACACCCAAGATAGTTTACAAAATTATTGCGGTTCACTCCAATTGGATTTCCTCCATTATCAAACTCCACCACCAATTTGGATCCACTACCACTTAGCGCTAATAACTTCTTCAACAGAGTGATGCCCCTTTTCTTGTTAAGTGTTTGGTGTTGCGCATCAAGTTGCTCCAGTGCTTCAGTGGGTACAGGTGCATCAACCTAAAATTTGACAAAAATAAACACACTAAATTAGCCCAATATAGAAATATAGGATATATGACATAACTAGAAGATAATGAATTTTATAGAAATACAGGATATGTTTTTAGAACTTACATTAGTATCCTTGTCATGCTCGTCATGGACAGCATGCTCATCATGGACTTCATGCTCATCATGGACATCATGCTCATCATGGTCAGCCATCTGAAAATGTCATTTAAAAGGCAAACATTTAGCATTTGTATTAACTAGAAAAAGGCAGACATTTAGCATTTGTATTAACTAGAAAAAGGCAAACATTTAGCATTTGTATTAACTAGAAAAAGGCAAACATTTAGCATTTGTATTAACATACATGTCTCTAAAATTGTGATCTTTTATCAATTAACAATCCTTCATTGTGATCTCCGCGCACATATAAGTCATCATTAGCTTCAATATTTTGTGGAGTGGGCAACCCAACTGAGAATGGACTGGAGTCATCATACTTATCATAGTACTCTTCTTCATCTATAGGATCTTCAATGAACTGTCTTTTACCATGAAGAACAACCGACCATTTATCATTCACAGGATCATCGATATAGAATATTTGTTTCGCCTGTGATGCCAATATGAATGGTTCACCCTTCTCGCCAATCTTTTCAAAGTTCACCAAAGTGAAACCCAATTCATCCACTATAACTCCTTTGGTGTTATCAACCCAATTACATTTAAAGAGCGGAATTTTGAAATCTATGTAGTCAAACTCCCAAATGTCCTCAATGACACCGTAATATGACATTTTAGCTTCACGTGGACTCTTATCCTTTGCACTTGCAAAGTACATAGTCGACGCTTGAAGAGTGACCCCACTAATTTGGACGACACTCTTATCATCTTGGCGCTTTGTGTAATATGTGAATCCATTAATGTCAAACCCTTCATAAGATATAACATTCGGTTTTGGTTTAAAGGCGAGGCATTTGATAGTTTCTGTAATATCATTTGGTGTTTGAGATAGTTGATGTAAGACTTTATCTTCAAACCACTTAGTAAAAGTCTTATTATGCTCTCTAGCAAGCCACATTGAACTTGCTCGAGGATGTTGTCTCTTTATGAAATTGGTATGTTCCTCGATATAAACACTCACTTCGTCCATATTGTGTAAAATATACAAGTGAGCTTGTTCCAACTGCTCACGACTGATTACTTTCACCCGTGATCCCAAAATTCCTTTACCCTCCTCAATATTCTTGTCATTATCAGGAGTGTCATTACCACTGAGAAAGTCATTGCAAAAATCCATAACCTCTCTCACCACATAACCTTCAATAATACTCCCTTCAGGCCGATAACGGTTTCGAACATCACCTTTAAAAACGCTCATGTATCGTTCAAAGGGATACATCCAATGCAAGAAAACTGGTCCCAACATTTTCACTTCCCTAGTCAAGTGGACAACAAGATGTACCATGATATCAAAGAACAAAGGAGGGAAATACATCTCAAGCTGACATAGGGTAACAACCACTTCTCTTTGCAAATTATCGAGAGTATCAGGGTCAATAACTTTGCTGCATAGACTGTTGAAAAAGAAACAAAGTCTGGTAATTGCAAACCTTACATGCTTCGGCAATATAGATCGAATTGCCACGGGCAATATTTGTTGCATTAGAGTGTGACAATCATGAGATTTAAGACCTATCAACTTCAGATCTTTCATTGATACCAATCTACGGATGTTGGATGAGTAACCATGTGGCACCTTAACATTTACCAAGCATTCACAAAAAGTTTTCTTCTCCTTTCTAGACAATGTGTAACAAGCGGGAGGTAAGTATGTTCTTTTATTACCTATTTCACGTAATTCTGTTAATTTTGACCTTATTCCCATTTCACGTAGGTCCAGTCTGGATTTTATCCCATCTTTAGTCTTACCTGGTATATTTAATAGAGTACCAATGATGCTATCACAGACATTTTTCTCAACGTGCATTACATCGATACAATGCCTGACTATCAAAGAACTCCAATAAGGAAGATCCCAAAATATTGACTTCTTCTTGAATGAAGAATTGTCACTCCGTGTGGCCATACTACATTGTGATTTCTTAGCAAATTCATTGACAATGTCTTTTACTCTTTCATAAACAACATCCCCTGGTATAGGTTTAGGTGCACTCCGTTCATCATTCCATCCATTGAATGCTTTGCGCTTCCTACGATACGGATGGAATTTTGAAAGAAACCTTCGATGACCAAGATATATAGTCTTGCCGCCATGTTTTAGTCTTATTGAATCAGTGTTTTCTTCACATATAGGACACGCTTTAGCTCCTTTGACACTATATCCAGACAAATTCCCATATGCTGGAAAGTCATTAATAGTGCAAAACAACATAGCGTGCAAACGAAATGTCTCTCTTGCTGAAGCATCATAGGTCATCACACCTTCAGCCCAAAGTTTCTTTAAGTCATCAATCAAAGGTTCAAGATAAACATCGATATCATTTCCGGGTTGTTTAGGGCCCGATATCAACAATGACAACATAACGTACTTATTTTTCATACACATCCAGGGAGGAAGATTGTATATAACAAGCATGACTGGCCAAGTGCTATGTTGGCTGCTCAATGTCCCGTACGGATTCATCCCATCTGTACAAAGCCCAAGTCTTAGATTCCTATCTTCTTCACCAAATTTAGGGTACAATAGATCAATCTTCTTCCACTGTGGGGAATCAGACGCATGTCGTAGGATCCCATCATTATTTTTCTTAACATCTGCATGCCACCTCAAATTCTTCGCATCTTTCGGATTTGCAAACAAGCGTTGAAACCGTGATATTATAGGTAGATACCACAACACCTTGGCAAGAGAACCAGTTTTGGACTCCCCCGAAGTCGTCAATTTATACTGTGACACACCACATTTTGGACAATCTTTCAAATCTACATAGTCCTTTTGAAATAATACACAATCATTCGGGCATGCGTGTATCTTCTTGGCCTCCATTCCCATTGGGCATAACATTTTCTTTACCTGGTATGTTGAGATTGGAAGCTCGTTTCCTTCAGGAAGCATTTCTTTCAACAAAGTCAACAATGAAGTGAAGCTTTTGTCGCTCCATCTATTGTTAGCTTTCAACTTATACAATCTCAACACAGCGCTAAGCTTCGTAAACTTAGCACAGCCTGTATATAACGGTATCTCAGCATCATGCACAATGTTTGTAAAGATAGGAGGTGGATCGGTGTGCTCTACCCTACAACTATCCAGCATCGCATCAACGATGTCTGCTGGAACTGGTTCGTTCACATTTACGTCATCGGAGGCAATTTCTTCTTCCACCCAAGCACTGCTATCGACATCTACTGGTTTCTATTTTGAAATCTCTCCATGCCAGTGCCATTCTGTATAGCCTTGTACAATCCCGTTGCACATGACATGACTTTTGATTTCCTCACCAGTGTTGACTTTCAAGTTGTTACCGCAATGCCTACATGGACAGTAGAACCTATCTGTAGGTTTTTTCCTATGTTCCTCGGAAAATCTAGTAAACTGATCAAGACCAGATATAAACTCTGGGGTGCAACGATTACGAATGGACATCCATGATCTATCCATTCTATGATCAGAGAAAACAAGTATATATTAGGAAAAGATTAGGCAGCATTTCCCCGCTGTTCTCTAAGTACATATGTACTTAGAGAACAAACGGGGAAATGCCAACAAACACATTTGATGTCATTCTTATATATAATAAATGTGTACCACCTATCCCATCCTTGAACACCTAATCTCACTAGTAAGTGTATAATGTGTATTGGGTTTTCAAGAAAATTTCGGCAGCATTTCCCCGCTGTGTACTTAGAGAACAAACGGGGAAATGCTACCAAAATTTTCTCGAAAACCCAATACACATTATACACTTACATCCTAAGTGAGATTAGGTGTTCAAGAACAGTCCCAAACCGGGGACTATCCAAGATTTACTCCTAATGAGTCAATCTTGGACGGGTTTCTAGGCCAACAAACACAATAATAGATATCTACAATAAAGTCGGACTCCATACAAACAGTATATAATTTAGTGATTGTTCATTCTAATTTATACCAATGTACAAGTAATATAAAAAACAATGATTGTTCACATTCTAGGCCAACAAACACATGTGATGCCATTCTTATATATAATAAATGTGTACCACCTATCCCATCCTTGAACACCTAATCTCACTAGTAAGTGTATAATGTGTATTGGGTTTTCGAGAAAATTTCGGCAGCATTTCCCCGCTGTTCTCTAAGTACATATGTACTTAGAGAACAAACGGGGAAATGCTACCAAAATTTTCTCGAAAACCCAATACACATTATACACTTACATCCTAAGTGAGATTAGGTGTTCAAGAACAGTCCCAAACCGGGGACTATCCAAGATTTACTCCTAATGAGTCAATCTTGGATGGGTTTCTAGGCCAACAAACACAATAATAGATATCTACAATGAAGCCAGACTCCATACAAACAGTATATAATTTAGTGATTGTTCATTCTAATTTATACCAATGTACAAGTAATATAAAAAACAATGATTGTTCACATTCTAGGCCAACAAACACATGTGATGTCATTCTTATATATAATAAATGTGTACCACCTATCCCATCCTTGAACACCTAATCTCACTAGTAAGTGTATAATGTGTATTGGGTTTTCAAGAAAATTTCGGCAGCATTTCCTCGCTGTTCTCTAAGTACATATGTACTTAGAGAACAAACGGGGAAATGCTACCGAAATTTTCTTGAAAACCCAATACACATTATACACTTACATCCTAAGTGAGATTAGGTGTTCAAGAACAGTCCCAAACCGGGGACTATCCAAGATTTACTCCTAATGAGTCAATCTTGGACGGGTTTCTAGGCCAACAAATACAATAATAGATATCTACAATGAAGCCGGACTCCATAAAAATAGTATATAATTTAGTGATTGTTCATTCTAATTTATACCAATGTACAAGTAATATAAAGAACAATGATTGTTGACTTTCTAGGCCAACAAACACATGTGATGTCATTCTTATATAATAAATGTGTACCACCTATAACAAACACATTGTCCAACATTAGGTTCAACACTTGAAACATACATTCGTTTTCAACATAAAAAAATTGTATCATTAGGGTCCAACATGTGGATTATATGGGACATACACATCAAGGTGGTCATAAGGGAGGATATTTCCTTATTTATGAGTAAGCGATATAAGATTAAGATCCATATAAAAATTAGGGCAGAAGTAAGAAATAAATCTTCTTTAGGATACAATAGACCCTTATGGATGTATTTAGGGTCATAGGTACCATCGCAGAACAAAAGGGGTACACTCTAGGATTTAAGATCACACTACATCATGTATTTTATACAAAATTACATGTATGTGTATATAAAAATATATTTATACGGAACTTCTATACATATCTAATCAACAAATCAGTAATTAACTAAGTATTCATCAATACTTACTATTAATCAGTATCTCTAATCATTAAAATCGGCAAGCAGATCAGTAATTGTAAATAACAAACTATGAATTGTTGAATTAAAGTAATCACTAAAGTAATACTAACCAGTAGTACCAATCATTAATCACTGAAAGCAGTAAGGAAATCAGTAAAACTAATCATGCATTACTAGTATATAAGGAAACCAGTAGTACCAATCATTAATCACTGAAAGCAGCAAGGAAATCAGTAAAACTAATCATGCATTACTAGTATATAAGGAAACCAGTAGTACCAATCATTAATCACTGAAAGCAGCTTACATACCTTTTCCAGCAGTGGTGGTCGAAGCAGGAAGAAGGGGGTGGCGCCGGGCGTGAGCAGGAAGAAAGGAGCTAGGGCGGCGGTGGGCAGGCAGGTGGGCACCAGGCGTGGCGGCGGCGCCGGTTCTCAGGCGTGGCGGCGGCGCAGGCGGTTGGAGCAGCAGGGCGGGCAGCAGGGGCGGCGGAGAAGAAACGCGCCGGAGAGGGGCGCCGGAGAGGGGACGCCGGAGATGGGGCGCCGGAGAGAAGCGCCGGAGAAAAACTAGCAGCAGCAGCAGAGAAATCGCCGCAACAGGGAAATAGGGTAGCAATGAAACAGAAGAAAGGGGAAGAGTCGGGCGATCGCGGGTTATAAGTTCCCAAATAGCGTCGGTTGTTTACAACAACCGACGCCTAAACATCTTTAGCGTCGGTTGTTTGCAACAACCGACGTCCAATTGGACGATATTTTCATGAAAATGTTTGGCGGGAACCACCTTCAGCGTCGGTTATACAAGGATAACCGACGCTGAAAGTGACATTTTCGGTGCAAATTTTCATCGCACATAGGCGTCGGTTTTCTAGGTATATAACCGACGCTGACAATGACACTATTTTTTTTATCGAAAAATAGATTTCGCGGGCGACTTTAAGCGTCGGTTTTTTATAAACAACCGACGCTTAATACAAAGCGGTACTCGTGTCTGGCTGGTCTTCGAATATAGACGTCGGTTTGCTTAAACAACCGATGCCTTATATGATAGGCGTCGGTTTTCCTTAATAACCGACGCCCAGAAAAGCGACACTGAATGCTATTTCTGTAGTAGTGATTTGTGGACAATATAATATGTTAAATGAGTAAGTCTGTACGTATGGTTACTTTTTGGATTTAACGAGTGGGTATTGTGGAGTATATGTTGGATGGTTAAATATGGAGTATTTGTGGGTACTGTACGAGTGAAGTATATGGAGTATTTGTAGATAATATAATATGTTAAATGAGTGAGTACTATATGTATGGTTAATTTTTGAATAACGAGTGGGTATTGTGGAGTACAATTAAATATGATTTAAGCCTTATATTAAATTTCAGATATGCTTGTTGTGATTAGTGTAATTTTGCCTAGTATTGTACGTCACTGAATCTGGGTACTGTACATATGTATTGATATTGGATCTGTATGATGTAAGGCATGTAATTTGGCTTAATGATTTGTGTCCTTATATGTACATACTGTACATATGATGTAATTTTGAATTTTCTTGTTGTATTCCATGTACGTACGGTTAAATTGTTGCAGTCCCTCGAAATCCATATGTATAGAATGATGTGTTAATATTGCCTAATACTATACGTCACTGAATCTGGGTATTGTACGTACGTTATGACATAATACCATCGGACATGACATGTATGTACTGTACGTATGAAGTAGTTGTGGTAAATTTATGAGTGGGTACTGTACATGTGGCTAAATTTTTGATCGGCTTGATGTGAGTTTTGTAACTTTGCCTAGTACTGTACATCACTTAGTATGGATATTGTACATACAAAATGATATTGGATATGTATGGTGTAAGACATGTAATCTGGCTTAATGATTTGTGTCACTATTTGTGCGTACTGTACGTATGAGGTAAATTGGCTTAAATTAGATATTGTATGTACAGTACATATGAGGTCATTGTATGTACATATTGTAGGTACGGTTAAATTGTGCAACTAGTTAATGTGGGTGTTGTAATTTGACTTAGTACTGTACGCCATTGAAAATGAGTACTATACGTGCGAAGTAATGTTGGTTATGTATAATGTAAGATATGCAATTTAGCTTAATGCTTTGTGTCATTATATATACATACTGTACGTGTGAGGTAATTCTGAATCTTTGTGATGTGTGTTGTTGTTGTACGTTCTAAAAAAATACTAACATAATGCTAGAGGTAAATGTTAGCATAATTATATAGTTTAAGGCTAGTGTTGTGTTGATTCTAGAAAATTATGTTATCATATTGAGGCTAGTGTTGTGTTGATTCTAGTAATTAATGTGATTATATCTGAGAAAAAAGAAAATAAAAATGCTACAATATTAAACCATTAACGAGACTTTTCCTCAAAAAAAAATTAAACCATTAACGAATAAAGTGAAAAAATCTAATTAGATGGAAAATGATTAGTCAATCTGACAACCGTGAGTCGGTCTGGAAAATGATGTCATTAACACATATGCAATGACACACAAACGAGCATTGTAACAAAATAAGACTCAAATTTGTAATTATTGTATGTACACACACACTCGTCTAGAGGGAATTGCTCGTCTAGAAGGAATTAAGAGACAATTCTTTAATATCTGAGATTCGAAAAAAAAATAGAGAGAATGATTAGAGGGAATTTTAAAATCGTCTGATTTTTTATTTTGTGAGGGACAACTATTTTTTGCATGATATTTGCATGGGATATCATGCAGAATCTCTGCAGCAGTATGTAGATATCTCGCTTGGCGTGGATGAAATCTGTTGTTAGTGGATTTTTATCTTTTCTCGAAGACCGGGTAGGCACGCGGGTGGCCATTATAATTTTTCTATTTCTATTGCCGCTAATAACCAACGCCAAAATATTGACACTTACCTTTGGTTGCCCATTAAAAGAAACCCAAAATAAAAACTTCTGACCCCTGTTTGGTTCGAGACTCAATCTGGATTCTGTCTTGTCTTCTTGTGCCACGTTAGCACGATCCGGTCCGGGTTGGCATAGATAAATGTTTGGTTCAACATCCCGGAACGACCCCGTTTCAGGGTTCTGTTGTCCCAAAATCCGGACTAAGTTAGTCCTGCTAGCAGCAGGATTTGGGGAACTTAGTCCATATTTAACTCTGTCTTTTGTGTTATTTTGTTTTATATACCAGACTATAAAATACAATACAAGTTACCGGGTTAATAGTCAATTGACTCCTAATAAACTAATCCGGATTGTGTTATTTTGTTTTATATACTAGACTATAAAATACAATACAAGTTATTATGAGGTCATTAGTCAATTGACTCCTCATAAACTAATCCAGATATATGAAGTCAATTTATTCTCTTCTTTTGCTTTTTTTAAAAAATTTTACTCCTACAAATATTTATTCACACACTTTCCTATTAACTTTTGTTATCTTTAATTCTGTATTTCTCTCTCCATTCCACAGAAACGGTTCCTTCATTCTTTACTTTCAAACAACTAACATAAATATCCTATTTAACGGATTTGTTCTCTCCCGCACATTTTCAACAAATTTTATATGTTCTGACTTTGTAATCTAAATCTGGAACCTGGTCTCTCTTCGGGGCGTCAAAAACAAGAGCAGACCGAAGACGGTGACGTGCCATAGGTTGGATATGATACCACCTACTTGCTGGACACACACCCTCTCGTCCACTGCTGTTAGCTTGAGATCGACACCGACGACGATGACTAGGTTTTCCATCAAAGTTGAACGCATGCCCAGGGATTCTATCTTCAAAAGACACTGGGTAGGGCTGCCGATCTCTTTCCCTCCTTTTATCTAACATGCTCTAGATTTTAACCCAATATAGAACCCCTCACAAGTACTCAAGCCGACGGAACCAATACGATACGTTCTGGCCGCAATAGCATCCTGTAACTCTGCCGGCAGGCTGCGTCAGGAATGGGATGCATTGTAGGGTGACGATGGTCTTCACCTCCTCACTGGCATGTCGGGGCATAGGAAGGAGGTCGGCATAAGGATGACTGGTCCAGAGCGCCCTGATGATAATTTCCAGGATCAGAGTGTGGGGCTTACAGAGCTGGCAGTTCGTGGAGGTACAATACACAGTGTAAGTGCTTTCCTAGAATAATATTTCTGCATAGGAAATTTGTTGTGCAATGATAGACGGTAATCACCTTGATATCTTGTCCATTAATTCATAGCAAATGAGGAAGGGATTATCTTAGCTACAGCAAGCAGATGCTTGAGGGGAGAGATAAATCTGCTGAAAGAATGATAAATATCGCTAGACTAGAACCATCGCTAGACTAGAACCCCAGCAACGAAGTGGAATTCTATAATGTTTATAGTGTCAATTACTTGGTTGTTTTGTCGATTAGTCTATATGTCAGTTCATTGGTTGCGACTTTGATGCTCTTGTTATGTTTTGCTTAAAAGATGAAGTTTTAATTAATTAATCCTACTGCAGGTTTCTTCATGTTGGCCAATTTAACTTCAATATCATTTAAAGTATTGGACATATTAGTGGGGTCAACACTAGGATGCTTACGGCCTGTCACATATGAGCTAGATGGATGCTTGATACAGCAAGGCATTGCACACTCTCTCCATTGTTTCTTGGTGAGACTTCACACCAGACTGAAAAGACCCCTCATTATAAGGTGCAGATAGATAAATTCATTGCTAATATACTAGTGTGATTTGCATTTATTTGTTAGCTACATAATTTTCCTCATTTCAGGTTCAACACTGCTATTGTGATCTACATTTATCTGTTAGCTAAAATTACTTTCCTCCTTTATGGTCCTGGCATGCTAGTGTGATTTGCATTGTACATTCTCTCCATTGTTTCTTGGCGAGACTTCATATTACTCAACAACTGGCCTTGTGTGTATTTTTCATCCTCTTCAACAATAGTTAATGCTTATTTTAGCCATGGTTTTAAAAGACGCGCCTCGGGGCTTAAGAGGCGTACGCCCCGACGCGAGGCGGTCTCCGGTACGCCTCGAGGCTTAAGCCTCAGTCTGCCAGTGAGAGGCGTGTGCTTCAGTTTGTGCGAGGCGTATCAAGGCGTTTGTGAGGCGTAAGCCTCAGACTCAATGTCTAAAAAAAGACTAGATTATCCTATTTTGGTCTTAACAGGGGCCAAATTAACCCAAAATTCAATGTATATAGATATATGTATGTGCATGTGTATGTATGTGTATGTTAGTTTGTTGACAACTATGGATATGTAACCACTTATATCATTATATGTTGCATGTATGTACACGTACTCTTGTGTGTGTATATATATGCATGTGTGTATACTGTATACTTATAACTATGTTTGTATGTATAGATATGTATGTATATGTGTGTGTATTTGTAATAGTATATCTGTATATATTTTTGTTTTTATATATGTATATATATAACTATATGTGTGTGTCTATATAGTATGTACATATACCCGGCCAGTGTGGGTCAAGTGGTTCGGTCCGGCTTGTCCTCCCTGGGGGACCCGGGTTCGAATCCCCTTGAGTGCACTGTAATTACCAACTCCTTGGGTCATCCGGGCTCTGGCACCTGTTTGAGGAGGAGGGGGAGCGGGGTCTCCCTAAGACTCAAAAAAAAAATAGTATGTACATATATGTATATGTAAATCTGTGTATATGACTATATATATGTACATAGATGTATTCATATATAAATATATGGAATTATATAGGGGATTATACATATGTATATATATGTTTATATGTATATGTATATTAGTTATATATATATATTTATTTAACATATACATATATATGTATATATATTTATATTTATATATATTTTTATGTACGCCTCAGTACAATCTGAGGCTTATGCCTCCACTGCCTGGAGGCTTACGCCTTGCCTCGCTGAGACAAAAACGCCTTGATGCGCCTCATGCACTTCAAGCCTTGATTTTACCACAAATGCTAGTCTGATTTGGATTTCTTTGTTAGCTAACATTATTTTCCTCCTCTAATTTGGTAATGGAAATAGCTCCCTGGATTATTGTAAGCAAGCCTACGATGTAAAATCATTTGCATGCACTTTTTAATAAGTATTAGAAATTTGAATCTTAGTTTTTTTGTATGCTTTTAGAAGTATGCATGTGTATTGAGTTGGAAATTGAGGCATTCACATATACCTTACACTACTTTATTCCGCCTAAATCTATGTTATGTGGTATTAAATTCTCGCCTCACTCAAGCTAATACAAACAACTATTTTTTCATGTGTTTAGTGCTGCATGCAGTCATTGACCTAAGTAAATCCTTGGCAACTCTTCAACAAATCAACATTGACTTTACTACTGACTTCTCTACGCAACAAGGAAAGGATAAATAACTCTAGAGCCTATTTA
The DNA here is from genome assembly GCA_963693085.1 of Alisma plantago-aquatica. Taxonomy (NCBI): domain Eukaryota; kingdom Viridiplantae; phylum Streptophyta; class Magnoliopsida; order Alismatales; family Alismataceae; genus Alisma; species Alisma plantago-aquatica. The sequence continues at coordinate 722,589,272 of OY856412.1, forward strand.
GTTGCCACTCATTGGACTTACCATATCTGTGAAAGAAACAAGGGTACTTTAGGAGTGTTACTTCATGATTATGGTATTCTCAATTAATCCTACTTCGCTATCCTCCTTTTGAGCTCCCATTTTCATTGTACTCTGTCATATATATATGATTGATTTTGCTAACTATGCCTTTTTATATCATGTTCTTTCATCTGTTTAATTGCAGGGACTATCTTAATTGTGCATGGTGGTTGTTTAACTCATACTGCATATATATAAATCTTACAACATAGGAACCCAACAATTTATTTCTTGAACTTGTTTCAAGATTCTGCATTTGTTTTTTGAAGTTCCAAATCCTACAAATATCTTTGATTTTATTTAATGCAAGTAATTTCTTGCCATGGATATGTAGAGAAACATCACAATGGCCTTTTCTTTTAGCTAGAATTTGGTAATTCTTTCTTGAAACCACCAATTTTCTTTCTAGTGCCTAATGCAGTAGGCGTGAACATAAAGGAGAGACGCATTGGGGATGTATCTTTTTTAAATTGGCGATTCATTCGTCCTGCCATTGTGGGTTCAAACTTGTAACCTCGCGGACATACCGCATGACTGCCACTATTTGGTCGCATTGGAGATGTATTGAGCATCATATAAATATTTCCTTCCTATTAATCAATGTAATCTAATGTAATATTTACCCATATGTGAGACCACATGTGTGACGAGGTAAACAGGTGGTACTGTCGAGCAATAGTTGGGTTTAGCAGGGGAATTACACAATAACATTAGTGATGCTAGACATATTTTATATGGAAGAACCTACATAGACTTTAGAAGACTCATATCAGGATTGGGTGAAGAGTAACTTGAATGAATACAAGGGTCAATGACTACTAGTGTAAGCCTCAAGACATAAGTCTCAAAGACATAAATAGGACAGCTTCGCCTCAAGCCATAAGCCTCTAAGTGGATACTTTTTTTTTAATTTGGTTGTAGCAACATAGTTTGTTTGGCTATTGTTGTGCGCAAGTGAAGGGTCTTGGTTGTGCCTCCTTTACCCTCGAGGTTTGGCAATCATGAAAAGTATATGAGGAACCACTCCCTATGATATGGTCATTACTTCTGATGTGTGATATTTTTTTAGATGGTGGAAGAATGCATGTCAAAGTAAAAAAAATTTATGTCTCCCATGCTTTTTGTACTCATTTATATCTATTCTTGTGTGGAAGTTCCCATTTCTTTGTGTCTGATTTACTTGAATTCTATGCATGCCACACTAAAGATCATTACATGCAAAGGAAAAGACATACAAAGGACTGGGAAGGGGTTGCACTTCTTTCTTATATGCATAGTTTCCAAGAAGTACATAGCTCTCTCTTTCTATATGTGAAACTTTTGAGATGTTGGTCACCTCAATTCAAGCCTCTATTCTGCACTCCCTAAAGGTTTAACTTAAGCAAAAATCATAACAACCTCTATCCATGCCATGCGCTTCCATGGAAGGTAAGTCCTATAAATTTCTTGAAACCATTCTCTGATCTTTCTATTTATTATTGTATCAACTTAGTTTATTGGAACATCTTGGTCCCATCGTGTAAGTTCATGGGTGTACACACATGTTAACATGCAACTTTATCCTCTTGTTTGTTAAAGCTACAAGCTCACGAGAAATAAAGAGAAATATGAAAATCCCTTTAATTTTAGTTTTTGACTTGCCTTGTTTGTAAATGACTTTTTTTCCAACCAACATAAAGCAGAATATATCAACTATATGCGAAGATTTTTTGGTGAAAAGATACTCCCCTCTAACTTTTCAGCATACTAGCATTAAAATCAACCCCTATAGCTGCACAGCAATGGCATGATAATAATCACTATTAGAGATCAACTCTACCAGTAAGCATATCGATTATCGACCAACATTTCTAAGGACATGCTGTAGCAACATTACCCCTTTTAACTCTGTAGTATTATATAGATGTCTTGCTGCACATAAATTTAATTCCTAAACTGAAGGAATGCTATTCACAAAATTCACAATAAACATGGTGATTGTAACAATAGAATGTCCTGATATGGTACTAATTCAACCACAAACCATGGCTAATTTCCTAGATTTCCGTCCATATAAATGCAATTATAAGATCTCCGAAACATGATTTCCATAGATATGAAATATAATCAGCCCGAAAAGATCTTTGGACTTAGAAAATATAGTTTGACCTAAAGGGATATCTATTCATTAGTCACCATAAGTTTGATGAACCAACATGTAAAATTTTATGTAAAATCTAATTCCACGAATCAATGGGATACCCTTGAGGCCTTGACATTCCTAAGTAAAATTGGTCTAATTTATAATCTCTCACACTTTCTTTTTTGTGTCCATTGCATTCATTTTATCAGTAATTAGTCACATTGCATGCATCAAACAAAAGGGTAAACATAAATAAGGAAAAAGTCTTATTTGGATGTATAGAACCCTTATTGTTGTCTTACAAGAACCTATGAGGCTATGACCCCTCCATATATATTTAGTTTTCTTGGAGTCATACAAACACTTGGATGAAACCCTTCATAGGCACCTTAGGAGGTATTTTCATAGAGGAAGGTGGATACAATAACATTATTGGCTTCTATCAAAGAGAAATACACAAACTTTGTAGTTGTCTCTTTATCGGTTTAATTACTGTATATGATTCCACTATACAGGTTATGGTCATTCCATTTATAATAAGGATTGTCTCTTTTGTTGGTAGATGTTTCATTACCATAGCTCAAAAGTAATTTTTAAATGTCACAGATAAGAATGCAAGCATACAACAAACACTGAAAGGGAGACACTGAGTAGGCATGGACACCTAACTGACGTGACAACAAGGAAGTCTACCATCAAACCAATTAACTTCGTAAATAAAAATTTGTAAGGCCCTACATCTTCTCTCCCACATCTTCAAACCTATGTCTTGACAACTCTGAGATGTAGTCAGCTTTCTTCTTCGCGCTTATGTTTAGGGAGGTCACCATCGAAATAGTTTTAGTTGGGCTATTCCGTGCACCAAAAAGTAAGTTCTTGTGGATTTGTGGTTGTGGATAGCAGGCTAATGAACGGCCAAGCTCAGGAATTCCAGTCTTTTAGGATTGGGCCTCAATCAGTTATTACTGGCAACAGACATGACAGTTCACATTGTTTTTACTGGAAATGAAAATAAAACTCAAACAGATGTATGACCATGTGATTAATAGACATGGTGATATTTTAGTGAATGGGCAAATGTTGAATATTTACAAAAATACTCTTGTTCTCATTAACAATTCTAAACTGATTGGCTCCATTTTATTTTTCAAAATACTGTATACTTTCGTCCATAATATTACATATTCAATCAGTAACCTAATGAATGACTTCAATGTTGTTAAGTCTGTGACTCTTACTAATTATCAAAATCTGCATTTGTGCAGTAGAATTAGACCCTCTTTGATTTGACATGGTATGTCACCAAATTCTCTTATCCTTTTTCATCTAATTCTGGTATCTTTTTTCCTTTTCAACTATCATCATGTCAAAACGTACTCATGTAAAGTTTTATATGCCTCTATATTTGTCGCAACTTGTAACACTAATAATCATGGTTTATCATTAAATGAATCTTTCACTTTGATTAGGCCTTTAGTTGCATAATACAATACCACAGATTATTTTCCAAGAGCAAGGCACACTCTGCTGAAACTAACAGCTAAAACATGGTGTCTCAAAGGAGATGGTATCATTAAAAATGGGTCCGTGCACTCTGTATTCCATTTAGGGCCTGTTTGGTAGGGAGGGGTCAATTTTCGTTAAGTTCGAATGTTCAATTTGCAGCAAATAACTTTATTTGGTTGGATGTAATAGGATGCAGTTGGTCGATTTAGTTTTCCTCCCAACTTCACTTTTTGCTCCAAAATCCTGGAATCTGTACTGCGCCTAAAACCAGCGCGGTCGGGTGCAGTTACAGCTGGAAACAAACTTTGCGTCACGTACTTCTCGTGAATCACTGTAAATAGCTACGTAGCTGCAGCTGTACCAAACAGTTACGAACTTACTCCTAGAACTTGTGCTACACCGTACCAAACGAATCTGTAGTACCTCAAACATATGACATATATTTGATATGCTTTTAAATTCCGTAAATGTTGCCTAATTACACCCTACCAAACAGGGCCTTAGACATGTTCTGTTTGGATCCTTTGCTTGACTACATTAGCACTACATGTGAAATTCAATTTTATGACTCCTACATAGACTTTGTATCAATAGAAGTAAGTTATTTATACAAATTTTGTAATAATTTACCACATAATTCGAACTTCCATTGACAAGAATGAAGAAATTGACAGAGGGGACTATATATGTTGAGGTAATGAATAGGTTCCTGGGGCTGTCACCTGGCTGATCCATATATATGCACTGAACCCTCGGCTCTTCCCATGAAGATCAGAGGGATGACCATCTTGGAGAGGAGGGTGGTTCCCTATATTGTTTTCACTAGAGGAGATAGTTGAGTGTTCCCTTGACGATTTGTTTAGTTTTGGGGTACTTGGTCTTTCGTTTCTATGTAAGAGGGGGTCTTACCTGCGTGTTATGAGCAGGATCTGTATTGATTCTTGCTGGATTTTGCCTACACGAGGGTAGGATGAATAAAAATACCCCCTAGCTTCTATAAAAAAGGGTATCTTACTATAATTAAAATATTTGTATGGAAATGGACTTTGTAAACGTTGCAGAGGTGATGCAAAAGCCTGTGTTGTACTGGCGCCCGCCTGGGCGGCGCCTAGGCTTTAAGTCAGCCCGCCTCAAACTGGGCGCCCAGCCCCCTAATTGACCTAAGTTGTTGCCTAAGGCCTTGTGAGGCCCAAATTAAGCTAATTCAAGGCTAATTTAGCATAAATTAGATCTGAATTTGATCAAATTGAGTCATTTTATGGTTAAATTGGGTCTGATTTATCCCAAACGGGGTCAATTTAGGGTAAATTAGGTCTGATATGAGAAAACATGCATGATTTGGGGGAATTAGGTCTAATTTGGGGGGATTAGGTCTGATTTGGTCATGTAAGGCCTCGTTTAGATCAACATAGGGAAATTTAGGGTTAGTTAGGTTTGATTTGGTCATGTTATGCAAATTAGGTTTGATTTTAGGCCAAATTATGGCAAATTTTAGCAGATTAGGTCTGATTTGGGGAAAGTCTAATTATGAGGAAATGGTGTGATATGGTGAGATTAGGTTAATTTGGCCAAATTAGATATTGTTTAGGTCAATATAGGGAAAATTTGGGGAAATTAGGTCTGATTGGATGATAATATACAAAATTAGGTTTTATTTAGGCCAAATTATGTCGAAATTGGGCACATTAGGTCTAATTTAGGGGAAACAAGTATGATTTGGGGAAGAACAATTGGATGACTAGGTCTTATTTGACCAAATTTTGTCTCATTTAGGTGAATATATGAAAAGTTTATTGAAATTGGGATTGATTAGGTCATGTTATACAAAAATAGGTCTGGTTTAGGCAAAAATTAGGGTAAAATTTGTCAAATTCGATCAAATTTGGATCAAATGAGTTCAAGTTAGGGTCAATCAGTTCTAGTTTAGGTCTTGTTAGTTTTGATTTAGCCTAAATTCTACATAATAGTATTATACATGTTTTGGCTACAAACATTATACATGCTTAGCTTTCTGATTTCTATATGAATTTTGTTTAGGTAAAACTTCCACAATTCAATCTATATCTAATGATTTTGTTGCTTTCTTCATACGATGCTAGCACATTGATTGCATATTTAACATGTATATTTATGTGTAAGGATTGCATTTTTCAGAAATTTTACATATATCTGTTAAAATAAAAAACATATAAAAATGCCTGGAAACGCCTGGGCGCCTAGGCTGTCTGGGCTCCCCCCTGGAACGCCTGGCCGCCTATACAACCATGAGATGAAGACCATATATTTTATTTCATGTTTTTTTTTTGTTTGTATTTCAGAACTTGTGCATGCCTAGTGATTTCTTTCTTTCAGAAAAGACAGTATTATGATATTATCAAATAAAGGTTCCCAAGCAACCTGAACTGAATGCTCCAAAACAACAACTTCAGTGAGGTATATGAAGCAGCTACTGTACTTTGGGGTGGATTGAACTGTTGTTTTTTCTTATAATTGGAAAATAAACCAATGATGAAAGCACTGATGAAAGGTTTTCAGAGCTTGGTCAGGTCAGAGAGCATCTCAAGAATGTAAAGGTGGTACTATGGTCCAGTCCATAGTCAACGAGAATGAAAGCAGTGGCTAAATTGATTCATATGCAACCTGGAAGTAGAACTGCGAGATATGTATGGGAGAAGCGTTTCACAGCCACACATGAAAGCTACTGGGTTGTCAACAATTAACGCGTAAGCCAAAATCATGACGTCAACTGTAGAAGCTATAGTAGCAAGATCAAGATTCCAATTGAACTACACAGACATCCAGCTGGAAACAGAGGCCACATCCCTAGCTGAAGCTCTAAAAGAGAGTGGTAGTGGGGAAATAGTCAATCTACTGATGAAGGATATAATGCACATCAGCTGCCAACTAAACAACTCTGTATCATTCGTGTGTATGTAGATAGAGAATGAAATTGCCCCCCAACTAGCCACTCATGTACTCGTATCTATTGTACCATGTCTGTTGACATGTAAACTAATGCAATCAAATAAATATACAATTGTATATCAGTGGTATCATATATAGATTGTGACTTGTGCACATATTTATGAAGTGACAAGGTTGTAAGAGCTGAAATTCAATACATTGGTTCATTGCTCCTTTCAAAGTTGCTGCACATATCAAATTAAAAACTGTTCTTGTTCATATTTGAAGTCATTTGTTTGTGTATGGAAATATTGTATTAAACGAGCTGCTAACAAATACAAAAGAAAAGTAAAGACAACACTACAGGTCAGTACCAACATACGCCAACAACTATTCTCTCGGCACGACTAGGTTCTTACTAGTAAACCGGTACAGGTATACAAGACAATCTAATATCAACCAATCCGGCATTTCTGGTATGCCGACAATGTTCAGTTGGAGTACACGGAGTAGAAACGAGACCAGTTCCCATCTTTCTATTTGTTTTTGTTTGTGTTGGAGCACGCCCATCCCATCTACCTTGCCTAGGGCAATCACTTAGGGTTACCCAGAGGGTCTTCATCCTCCAAGATCCCAGCATGACAGATGGAATCCTTTTTAGTACCTTTGTGAAGCTGACCGTGTAGGGAATTCAGGGCGATAGATAAGACAACAGAAACAAATATTTAAAATCTGATTCTCCTAGACAACAAGATCACATCAACAATAATGTATCTAGGAAGGAAAGGTTTGTAAGGTTATACATGGTCTTGGAGTAAGTCCAACAACATTATCTTTATAGTAGCATCATGTTTCTTCTTCAGGTAGCAACTTGCTCTTTCACCAATAGTACTCGAACAATCGTCTCCACTGGCGTCTTGGTGCAACACCACAGACAACAGTTGACGATGTTCTCGTAGCGACAGACAACGACCTCCCACATCTAGAGTAGTCCACACGGACCACCAAGAACCCAACGTTGCATTACCAGAGCCAACATGAAGGAGTTATCCCTTTTGAACGTCAACTTGCTAGAGTTGATACACTCTCCCACAATTATTACTCTCTAACTATCCCTCCCTTTATCGGGTAGGATTTGTTTGGGCTCTCTATTGGTTACCACAACCAGAGATGACAACAATTGTCAGAGCCATTGTTGTGTTCTAGGAAGCCCCCAATACCCCTCTATTTATAGGAGAGTCCTGGATCAGGGATTTCCAATAGGTGTGAGAGTCAAAAGGGACAAATTTATGATTTTTCTAGAACCTGTGCAAAGAGAAGCAGTCGGTTCACACACCCCACCGACCGGTTGGTGCGTGAGCCGCTTGGCTTGCTAAGCAAACCAGTCGCTTTGTATATTTTTTGTTCTAAATCAAATTAATAATCAATGCACGATTAATTCTAAAGTGACGTCAACACAAATCCTTGTACCAATTGAATTGGCAACTGTATCGGGCGGTTCATCCCATAAATCAGTCGGTTGGGACCAATGAACCAGTCAGCTATGTGAACCGACCATCTCATACCCTGGTTCAACCACTGATCATCCAATGTTGATTCCAATTGACCTGACACTCCAACCAATCAGTTCAACACTTGAATCGGTCGGTTCAGAGTCCAGTCAGTCAATTTTGACATCAATTGTTTAATTAAATACCTAAACACCTCTACTAATCAATCCAAACATCATTTATGAATAAACTCCTTTGATCCAAGTGTATCCCTATGCGTGTGACCCTATAGGTCTAGAATTACGTTGGCAGTGAATGTTTGTAACTAAGTTATAACATCACATGCAAAGAGTGGCGTCTAGAAACACATCATTGCTATCCAAGTTATTCTGAAAGTTGGAGAAGAACTTCAACTTACAATCTCTGATAGGTGTTATTGTGATCATATAGTTCCTTTGTCTCTAATATCAGGATTGAACTTGAGGCATGAAATCATCCTCTCAACATTCAATCCATGTTCCCTGAACTAGAGCAGACTGTCTGAGATGCATGTGAGCTCACATATCATATATTTAGTCACATGAGTATGGCCATACATTTCTCAATCTCTCTTATCAAGAGGCCCTAGATATCAATATCTAGTAGGAGGGACAAATCCCATCTACATCACTCACACTCTATCCCCATGTGTCAAAGTTCACCCAATCATCACCGTTATGGCAACCCTTATTCATGATCACGTTGGATGATGTCAAAATACATGAACGATATGTGATGAATGTAGTGACTTCAAGTCTAAGAACCACAATCACCACTATCACTATGAGAGATGATTCTGACTACCATTCTATGGTCTCTATGTATCACTCTCATGGTGGGTCCGTCTGATACACTATTCTCTAACATGTACCTGCATGCTTGACTTGATATCACATATCATGACTAGGAACACACACTCCAGTCTTATGTATTATTATTGTCTATTTTGCTTCCACAGTAATATCCGACGAGGAACATAACAATAACGTGTGTACTCTTAACATTCATATATCTCATACTTCAAGTCTCATAGTTGAAGACATACATTATTGAGTAATATCATTCTTTAGACATCTACTATGCTTGTGTCATCATCTCATGCTAAGACAAACAAAATAAACAAAATTACCTTTGTTATTATCAAATCAGGTATTTAATGCCTCATCCCAATAATCTTATAATTAGCTCTCTGGGCATACATACCAATAGACTCCCACTTGCACTTATATCCAATCGCCTACAAATTGTATTCGAAGTAATCTTAACATGTCCATCATGTTTCTATTGTGCAAGCGCTTTTATAGTTGGTTAGAAAAGTTTGCTTCAAGTCGGTATTTTTCAAGTTTCATATCTCTTCATTTAAGACATCTCGTATGAGATGGAAGTGTTGTAGTACGTTATTTGAGATTTGCATCCCATCTACTAGCTCCATTAATGTCATAATATTTCTCTTGTGTCATAAATGGTTGGAACCTCGCACAAGTTCACTCATATGAAGTTCTTGATCCATACAATATCGCCTACTGTTCTCATGACACATAGATACCCAACTTCTATTTTAGATTTAAATTCTATCATTAGCTCAGAACAGTTTCCAGCTTACAGTTCTCATTTAAGGCCAACCATAAGTTGAGATCATTAATTTGTTAGTTTGGAAGCTTGCATCGATGTAACCCTTCACACCCAACTCTTTCTTATTACCATACCCAATGAATCAATCCTTTTTATTCTCAAGCACATACAGATGTTTTTTATGGTAGTCCAGTGAATCTCACTGGAATTTGACATATACCCTCTTGTCATGTCCATTACATACGAGATCGCTAGATAGGTATATATCCTCTCATCATGTCCAATACATATGAGATGATTGGATATCTGCTCATCATGTCTAATACATACACAATAACATGATACATAACATTGTATTCAAGATAGATCCAATTATGAATGCATATGAAATCTATCCATGTGTTCTTGTTCTTCACAAGAACTGGGACACTAGGCTCTTGAGAGACTCGATCCATGGAACATGGACAAGTTTTTCTCTCATTGAGTTCTTGCATGGTGATTTCTTTCAACATGTTGCCAATGTATGTGCTCTTTCTTAGGTCAAGAAACTTTCTAGATTTATCTCTATAGATCTCAACCCATATCATATAGGATTTCTTGTCTAAACCCTTCATAGAGAAGGTACTACCCATCTAGGTTTTAACATTTATAGGATAAAGACGTTATTCCCCATCACCATGTGGACTATATATATGCTCCCACTAAATCTTTTATAATCACATATTTTATCTTCATTTTAACTCAAGTCAAACCCTTTGATTGTCTTGTCAAATAGAAGATTCTAGATCTAATATGCTTGCTTCAATCCACAGATTGACATCTATAGCTTATAGACTTTATTTGTAATATAGGATTTATAAAACCTTTAGGGTGTGTCACGTACATATCCTCATAATTATTAATGTAGTTTTAACCTCCATATGCCAAATCTTACTAATCATAACAAGCTGCAACATCAAGCATGATCCCAATGGATTTAACCATTGTACATGGTGAAAGACTTCATTATGCTCAACACCTTGAACTTTTTTGAAACTTTATGCAACCAATCTACCCTTCCATGTTGGTCTTTTTTAAAAGATCCAAATGAACCATATGGGTTTTACCCCTTCAGGTGGATCCATCAAGGTCATACCTTGTTAGTGTACATGGAGTCCATCTTTGATCCTATGGACTCAAGCCATTTCTCAGACTCTAGTTCCTCAATCGCTTCTAGGTAGGTTTTGGCTCATCATCTATGATCAACTCACCACCTTTTGAGTTATAAGATATTATGATCTTGCAAACTCAAGGCGTGTCATACTTGATCTATGAGGATGATGTGTAACATAAGGAACTTGAGATTCTACAACATCTTGTGATTCTCTATGTTCCTACTATATCTCTTTAGGTTCAATATTTTTTTATTTGTATCAAACATTTCGAGTTCTACTTTTACTCCCACTGATTCCTTTTAAACTAAGTTCCTCTTTAGGAATTCAACTATCTAGATTAACAAGCAACTTTGTTACTGGATTGAGATAAGAGTAGTATTTTAACAAAATAACATTTATGTGAATTTGTTGATGAAGCTTTTCAAGAAACTATTTTCTTATATAGACATTCATCCCTAACCATTACAAAAGATATATCGGGACACCTCCCATTCCATATCTCATATGGTGTCTTTTGAACCATTTTATAGGGTAGATTGATTAGTGTTAAACATGTGCCCAAAAGAAATTGGAAATAGCTAGATTTTATTGATAATCACACCATGACTAACAAGGCGTGATTCCTTCTTTCAGATACACTCTAATGATACACTATCATTGCATTTTAGATGGAGTTCATCATGATACACTATCATGATTTCCCAGAAGGTCCTCAAACTCTTGGTTTGAAATATCTCAACATCGATCATATCAAAGTATCTTAATACTTTTAGCAAGTTTGTTACATACTTCATTCACAGTCCCCTTGAACACTTCAAGAGATTCATATTTGTATTTCATTAAATACAAATTTCCATATCTACTGATAACATCACTAAATATATATAATGAGGTACTTGAAACTACCTTTAGCATTTATTCTAAAAGGTCTATATACATCGGTATGTATAAGTCCTAATAGAACAATTGATCTTCCACTACATCTAGTGAAGATATTTTTGTCATGTTGCATGATAAATAAGATATGCATGTCTCTATTGGTTCAATAACTAAAAGAGTCTAGATTACCATCATATGGATTCTAGAAATGCATTTCCCATTTATGCGCTCTAGATGACAATGCTATAAGTATTCGTTGTTTGAGTCAATCGAATCATTCAATATATGTGTCATACACATTTGTCTATAACTATCAAGTATAGTTTATAGACATAGGACATTGACATGTAATATCTCATCCTTTAAGTTGAAACGTCAATTTATTCCTATCCATACAAGATACATGATGTTTTCATTAATGGTGAGTCCATGATAGCAATTCAATAATTCTATTATATTCCCATGAATGATAGATTTCAACTGTAGTGGCAGCAACTCTTGCTCCTTATATTTCTAGCTTATTTCTTATTGAGTCCTAAAGTAGAGATCTCTATCTCTTTCTTCTTCCTTCGTTCTGTTAAGTGAAAATGACAAATTCCTTTTGTAAGACCCCTAAAATTACTTAAAATGTTGAATAAATCTTAATTATAATAATTTAGTGCTTATAACCTTAATATGACCTTTTTATATGCTTTGGTATCATAAGACAAGCTTAAGTTTCAAATTTGGTCCAATTTAGACACTGTTTGAGCAAGTTATGCAATTTTATGTACATTTTGGACTTTTATGAAATCTACCCAATTGAGGGGTTTTCATTGCAAATTGTTCCATAAATTATGTTCCTTATATGTTTTTTTTATCATTCTTGAGCTTTTTGAGCCATGGGGCGCTCAATTATACGTTGAATTGGAGGAGATTCCATTCTATGTTGAATTAGGATTTACCCTTCCATGGATGAACTACTTTCAAGGCTATCAACTAACGACTCCACTTGCTTGGGCATCAACTGACGGCTCAAAATCCGCCAATAGTTGGTGGACTTGTTTCTTGTTTATCCATGCAAACTTTAAGCCATGGACACATGGAGAATTGATTGTACACCTCATGTTTCTTCTCAACCTTATCCCCTAAACTAATATACTTCTCCTTATGCCCAAAATGAAGCTTTTGCACTCTACTATTTCCCTTCTTCTAAGAATCTCATTATCTCATTTTACTTCTAAGGAGAACCTATCCAAGGTAGAAGAAGAAGGCGATCATTTTGGAAGGAGCATCGAGGGTCCCGATTTGCTTTCTTCTAGGTTTCTCAAGCTTCTTCTTGGTGAATTTGACTTGAACAAGTAAATAGTTATTTCTTTCCTCCATTTTCTTCTCTGTTCTTCTTCCTCCTACCTATATCTAGGTTGGGACCTTGCCATTCCATGGTATAATTTGCTTTAGAACTCAAGAGTCTATCCTTCTTGCTTCTTCTTTTGGGGTTTTGCTTCCTTGTGAAGAAGGCCCATTTGGCCAAGTTCAGATCTGCAACTTGGGTTTCCTTGCCTTCTTTACTCGAGATCCTTTCTTCTAGAAGTTTGTTCTTATTAGTAGAGGTGATTTTTATAAACTTCTTCACTTATATTGCTTACTCTAAATTGTTTTACTTATGTTCTTGCTTAAAAAAGATGATCCTTGCTTATAGAAACAAAATTATGTGCCGCTCTTGTGAAGTTCTCACCATGATAATGGCACAGTTTCTTGATGTTCCAGACCTTGACTTCCACTATCTCAACTTGATCATGTTAGTGATGAACTTTTCCATGTAATCTTGTATCTGACAGCGTAGTTATATCATGGTTGTAATCCATAACGACTTAAGGCCAATACACTAATCATAAGGGTTAACCCGTGATGGCTTACACCCTAGCCATGCTGCAACCTGAGATGGCTAGTGGCCTATACACATGTTGATATAGAATTGGCATTCTATGTTGGTGTTAGGCCAACATCTTAGCCATGGTTGTAACCCATGACGGTCTGAAACTGATACACTAGCTAATCATTAGTGTCAACCGTGATGGTTAGTGATTGACATACCCCATATTTTGGATAGACCGAGACACCATGTTGATGTCAGGATGACACCCTAACCATATAAACAACCCATGACGGTCTGTGGCCGATGCACAACCATAGTTATAACCCGTGATGTCTAATGGCCAATACACCCTTGGTGATGATAGGCAGACATATCTTTGTTGGTCTTAATCCAATACATCATAGGGTTTTAAGATGATATACTTATGTTGACATTAGGTCGACACACCCTGATGTTGGAAAACCGATACACCATGTTGGTCTTAGAACCATTACACCATGGAGGTGACAAGGCGATATCCATGGTGGACATTTAAACCAATACCCTATGTTAATGCAAAATCGAATGTTGAACCTTTAACCCAATTAATGTTTTTGAATAAGGAACCCAATCCAATGAATGAGATTGGATGCTTCAACAATCAATGGATTAGAGTGAATCCCACAGTCTTATAAGTGATTACTAATAAAGACAATTTGATGGTACAACACCATTAAACTTATAGTCTTACCTTTGCCCTCGTATGAATATATGGACTAATCACCATAACAAGTGAATGTGTACCTTTGATGAAACCTGGTTTGCTAAACCAACTCTAATATGACTAAATGATGATGTTTGGTTATAATTAGACCTCTTGAATGATTAGTTTGACAATATATTACTTTCTCCTTGTGTAGAAACCTCAATGTAGTGCTAGTTGAATACCATAGTGTATTACCATGTTTAACCAATGGGATATATTTGTGTTAATGATCTTTTGAACCTTGTTTAAAGGCCTAGAATGATAATGATAATCTTGTAGCATTTAGTGTAATGGTGTTAATGACCTTTGGGCATGTTTGAGCCCTGATTGAGGTGAATTACTTTTTTATGTTCCAATAAGGGTTGAAACCTTAGAACTTGTGATAAGAAATAAACATTTTGAAATGATATGATGACATGTGGTTCATTATGATGCAATAAGTGATAGAATGTGGTAATGTATTTAAGGTTTATACCTCAAACATTTTATATCTTCTGAACTTGCAATGCTTATACACTTGATAGAAATCAATTAGGGTTTGTATATCCATTCAAATGATGAATCCTTAATTCACCCAACTAAAAAATAACTAATCACGTGTAACCCTAATCATGCAATTCCCTAAGCTATAGAGCCATTTTTAGTGTCAGAACTTGTTGGATGGTGAAATGAGTATTCCTAAGGGAAACTCAGAGCGCATATTGTTGAATATGCGAGGTACTTATTATCCTGACTCCAAGTGTTTAGGGAGGATGACTACGGTCATACCTGGCCCTCTTTTGGAGAACGACTATGGTCATGTCTCAGTGATTATCATGTGTTAAAGGTTTTACTTTGCATACCTTGGTTTCTAGCGTTGCGGCCTGTACCAAGGTGGGCTAGTTGTTTACATAACTATATGTGTTGTTTTGCAGTTTGACTAAGATGTCACTGCAGTGCAGACTCGTAATGACCAAGTATAGAAAAGATGTTGGAGTCCAACTCTTCCTAGATCTTATATGGAACTGATTGTGACCAAGCAATGGTTAGTTGGACTTTGAGTGGTATGACTCAAACTCCCCAGGACATAATAATAAAAGATGTAATATAAGAAATGTAGTATATTTGCTAGGGTTAAGTACGTCTCACATTGGTTGAGTAACCCTTGTTTTATCTTTAAACTACATAGCTCTTATATGATGCAGACTTATGAAATTTGAGTAATTCTGCTTGATGCTAATGATTATTTCTTTAAATGCTTAGTATGCTTAACCTCCCTAATATGCTTAAATTATTTCTTTAATAGCTTATCTTCTCAGTTTATTTAATATAATGAATATGTTGTAATCAATATCGGTTGGAGAAAGTTATATCTCTCGTTGGGAGGGTCTCACCCGTGGGTCACCACATATTTTTAGGTGTTCATAGACAACATGGATGAGGTCGTGCTGTAGAAGAGAACTAGCCCGATGATCAATAGATTCAGAAGGTTGGTCAGTTGTAGATATCTGTAGTAGAGTCCTAGTGTCATCCCTATACTCTCAGGTCTAGGTATGGGAGGTGTTTTCTAGACAAGATGTTTGTAATGACACGAGATTTTAGAAGTATGCCATTGTATGTATATATGGCATGAACATGTAAATGCTTATTTTATACACAAGATGTGGTTGAGGCCATTGAGTATAGATGTAAATTCCTGTTATAATGTATTAGAATGGAAAATATGGACCGTTATGTAAATGTTTTATAAGTTGTTCATGATGTGAAATTTTGGTTTTAATTATTCCACATTTTTGACTCTGTGATTAATTGGTAGTTGATCCTATTTTATGTTTTGAGTAATCTCATTTAGCATGACGAGGTGTCACAGTTAAGTTGGTATCAGAGCTCTAGGTTTGTTGAGTCTATATAGACACATGACTTAGGTTTGAGTATGTTCTTATGAATCCAACATATCGGACCGTAGCTTATGCTTATATAGATATGTCTGTAGGACATGAAGAACACGCCAAGAGTAGATATGTGGCACCAGGATGTGGTGCTAGGAGGTAGGCACGCAATGAGAGAGTTCCAGAGATAGGGCCAGAACAACCTGCAATGACTCAGATGGACCCACCAATGATGGCCAATCATGAGTTTCAGTCTATGTTTAGACAGATGATGACCACAATCACACATATAGAGGACAAAATACCAACACCTCAAGTGTGGGAAACTTTACCTAATGTGGAATCCCAGGGAGTCAGAAAATTTTTTGAGCATCTTAGACATGTTGGGGCAATCAAATATGCTGGTACTTCTGACCCAAAATATGTCGACATGTGGCTTACTGAGCTTGAGAAGGCGTTCAAGATTATGAACATCCCCGAAGAAGACAAAGTAAAGCATGCTATTTACCTATTGAAGGGTAGTGCTGGCCACTGGTGGGCCATAGAAGAGGAGAAAAGGCTAGGAGTGGTGATAGGATGGGAGGAATTTTGGCAGGAGTTTGTCAGCCGATACTTCCCAGATATCTAGATGAGAAACTCTCTCAGTTTGAGAAGATTCAACAAGGAGCAATGTCTATTAATTAGTGTGAGTCAACGTTCATGAAACTTATGAGGTTCTGCCCTCACATGGCATCAACTGATAAGGAAAGGATCTGTAGGTTCTAGAAGGACCTTTTTAAAAAAAAAAAAAATAAGTCAGGGGGGCATCTTATTCATCCCATCCCCCTCGTATGGGCTAATCATCATCAAAAAGGAATACAACTCCTGCTCATATATACACATGTATCATGCCCATCAAAACAACACAGCTAGACCAAAACAAAAAATAGTAAGAGACATAGCCCAATCAATCGGCCACAGTCCTGTCCTTCACGACATAAGGTACTCGATTTTTCTCAAGCACAGCCATTCCCCTAATCTTTTGCGGGAAATCTCTCCTGTACGAACAAATGTAAGGCGCCATGCCATTACTCCCCCATTTTCCAAGTTCACGAGGCATGGAATTGACTACTCTATGAACTGAACTACCCGTGATGCCCATCTCCTGTATCTCTTCTAAGAGCATTCTGTGAGTGTAACAAGCTCGCCATGGCACTTTTCCATTATTCCAAATCATGTCGTATATACTACGATCATCTATCTCAATAGTAGATATGTTTAGCATGTGTTCTGCCGCCATCAAAATGCCCACATAACACGCTTGCATGTATGCCTCAACGTGATCCGTAGCCTTAAGCCATGCTCTAAAAATCAAGCACACGTCCGCTCTGTGGTTTCAGATAATACCAGCGACCCATCGACGCTTGATTCTGTGCAGATCGGCGTTTCTACCTACTGTGATATTCATCTTCAAGTTGTTAATATCCGGTGGATTCCATCTGTAAAGCTTGATCCTTCTGAAAACAACACGAGGTTCCATAATCCCTTCATCTTTCATTGCTGCATTGAATCAGATATACTCGGGTATCTGAAAAGCCTTGGTACGCATCAGCCGATTAAGCTTGAAAATAATCTGCTCCCATGTTCTGATAAAAGAAATATCTGAATCACCATATCTACGATGGCATCTGATCCTCCATATGCTGCATGGAATAAGGGTAGCCATACAGCCCGCCATCCATTCTACTAAAGAATTATTATCTCCAAGAATGCACAGACCCATCAACTCCTCCATGTTAGACGGCGCCGTCAAACCCGTGATGCTGGTGAACTTGGCCCAAAAGGACCTAGCAAGCTGGCTAGAAAACATAAGATGTACAATATCCTCCTCCATTGGTTCCATACAGCAATTACAGCAAGAGGCAATCTGGATATTGCATCTCCGTATGTTCTCATCAGTTGGCAGTGCCCTGTGCGTAGCCTTCCAAATCAACGCCACCTCTTTAGGTGCATCCACCTTCCATATACGATCCCACCCATGAGCTTGAGAAATATCATGTGGCTGTAAGTACTTCTTGGCCGACTTAAGCGTAAACTCCCCACTGCTAGTAGGAGTCCAGATGAGCTTATCTGCAGCGTCAACAATCTTCACACCCGATGCTCTAATGAGAGCGATGCCTTCAGGATTAATGATGTGTGTGAGCTCATTCCATTTCCACCCCATCTCTGGGTCCCAGAAATCATTCACCATGAAACGTAAGAAGCGATCACTATTGTAGATAGCAAAATCTTCCAACCTGTAAGAGCACCGGAGGGCATCCCAGAAAGGAATGTCACCCCTGCCCACGATCCATCTGCACACAGGTAGCATCTTCGGGAACATGTTCCATATCTTTCTCCAGAAAGGGGAGGGAGTAGCACCGAGTTTTAGGTACGAGGGGTAACTGTATGATCTGCTGCCGGACACACTGGCATATTTATTTCTGCAAAAGGATGCCCAAAAAGAAGTTCCTTCTAAGATTTCCCAGCATGCTTTTGCAACAAAAGCATCATTCAAGATATGGATATGTGTTAAACCCAGACCTCCCATCTGCCTCGATCTAGCAACTCTATGCCATCCTACCCATGCTTTTCTGGAATGTGCATCTCTGTCCGCCCATAAGAAGCTTGAAAACAGCTTGTCAATCCTTCTAGCAATACCCGTCGGAATGCCAATAGCGGCTGCTGAGTAGATAGTGATGGAAGATAGGACGTGTGCAATGAGGAGCCGTCTTTCTACAAAAGAGAGTAGGCGAGACTTCCACCCAGCTATCTTCGAGTTGATCTTCCTGATGAGGTATTCATAATCGTTGAGCTCCATCCTCCTTTTATGTATCGGTATGCCAAGATATGAGAATTCCTCCGATGCTTCTTCAATATCCATACCATTTGCAATCTGCTTTGCTCTTAGGTTATCCGTCCCTCCTACCACACAAACCGATTTTGATCTGTTGACCAGCTGGCCCGACGCTTCCTCATAATCACAGAAGGTGTCTCTAACACAAGATAAAGATTGCTGGTTCACATTCACAGCTATTGTAATGTCATCCACGTAAAGCAGAATGACTGGAGCAACTCCTCCACCCCTCGTATGGAAAGCCGTGATATGATTTCTCTCTTGCAACTCTAAGAATCTTCTGCACAGGACCTCTTGAAAAAGGACGAACAGAAACGGGGATAGAGCATTTCCTTGTTTTAGGCCCTTCTGTAAAGGAAAAAACCCCGCGGAAGAGTCTCCCATTGTAACCGATGCCCATGACCCCTTGAAGAAGCTAAGGCATAGGTTTATCATTTCTTGCATGAAACCAAACCTGATCAAGATCTTCTCAAGAATGCTCCAATTAACCCTATCGTAAGCCCTTGACATGTCCATCTTAATAAGAACATTTGTGTTTGTGCCCCCCTGGTTAATGTCGTGCATCAACTCCTTCACTAATCGCACATGGTTGGTGATGTCATTTCCCTTAATGAAAGCCCCTTGTTCCTTATAAATCATCTTGTGCATCAGAGGTGACAACCTGTTGCTTAGCGTGCGTGCAAGGATTCTCAGAACCACATTTTCCACAGAAATCGGTCTGAAATCGGTGTTAATCTTCTCAGGTGTGTCCACCTTGGGGATGAGGACCATGCGACAGCAAAGAATGCCCCTGTGACAAGGTTGCTGACGAAAGAAACCGTCTGCCATCTTCATGAAATCTGAACTGATAACGTCCCAGGCAGCTAAGAAAAAAGTCATGGTGAAACCATCTGGCCCTGGCGCTGATGTACCATCCATTTCCTTCATAACATCGAGAATCTCTTGCTCCTCTGGAGGGGTCAACATGGAAAAATTATCATCAATGGATACACTTTCGGGAATGGCCTGTAAGAACTGTATGAGCTCATCTTCAGGAGGAGGTGCGTCTTCTTCGTACAAATGTTGATAGTGTGTCGCTGCTGCAAGAGCCATTTCTTCGGGATCTGTGATAATCGAGCCATCTTGCTGAACAAGTCTGGATATTGCTCGCTTCTTCCGTCTAGCTTTAACGACAGCATGGTAAAAAGGCGTGTTTCTCTCCCCATCTTGGAGCCAGCTGATACGGGCTTTTTCCTTCCATAGTTTCTCCTCTTGATCGAGAATCTGCTGTAATTCATTTTCATCCACACGAAGGTTTATCTCATTAGTGGGACTAGAATTCTCATCAAACGCAATTTGGGTAGTATGCACGACATCTTCAAGATCGTATTTCTTTTGATTGATATCCCCAAAACTATCTCTATTCCATGCTTTAAGGGCTTGCCTGACCCGCTTCAGTTTCTGGGAGAACACGAAAGAAGGGTGTCCTACCACGAGATCTCTCCACGCATCACAGATAGCCTCCAAACAACCTGGATTCTGCAGCCACGCTGTCAAAAACACAAAAGGTGCTCTACTTCTCCTTTGAATGCTACCTCCCGGTATGATCAGCAGCGGGCAGTGATCAGATACTCTGAATCTAGTAAGATGATAACAGCAGGTGCTCGGCTTATGGTTGTGCCACATATCATTACAAAAGGCCCTATCCAGTCTTTGCCACATCGTCGGCGTGAGGTACTGCTTATTTACCCAGGTGAAACGACTACCTTCAAACTGAATATCCTTCAGGTTGGCATCAATGATTGCGGAATTGAAATCCATCATCTCTTGGAACGGTGTTGGGTTGCCTCCTCTCTTCTCCGACTGGTCTCTAATTACATTAAATCGCCAGCAATGAGCCATCTAGAGTCCCCAATAGACACTGCGATGTCCGTCATCTCCTCCCAAAGGCGGCGTCTCTCATTGTGATTGCAGCTGGCGTATACCGCGGTTACATAACATGGCGAACCGTCCGTATCTACCATCTTAATCGTGATATGTTGCCTGTTAACCCTCATCAGCTGTGGCTGTCTAGCGATGTCAGCATAAAGCCATATCTTCCCTTCTTCAGTCTGGTTCTCCACCGCCCAATCCATCCTAACAATGTCCAGCAGCTCCGTCGTCTGATTTGCATGTAAGAACGGTTCAAAAAGGGCCACAAAAGAGGGTCGATATCTTCTACACAGATTACCCAAAACTCGTCTTGTAGGGTTGTTTGCTGCTCCCCTTATATTCCAGAAAAGAAAAGGCATGTCCATAGATAGAAGAAGTAAAAAAAAAACACGCGTAAACCATCAGGTGTCATCACTCAAAGACTGACCCTTCTATCCTCCCTCTCACTGTCTTCATCAAAACAGGACATGTCACCTACAGAAAACCTTCTTCTAGTGTAGCCATGACGATCCGGCGTACGTCTACGGTACTGCTCATAAACTGGTAAGGCATCTCTGTGTGATCGGGTATGATGTCTCCCACGACCAGCTCTCCTGTGTACATGCTCTTCTATGTCTCCCCAGGATGACAAATAATCCGCTACAGTGTTGTATCGCAATGTCCTTCTATTACCTTCACCATCCAAGACAATACGTCTATCATGTCTCTCTTCATTAAAACTCTCCTGCGACGGCGGCGTCCTCCTATTCTCAACTGCCACAAGCTGTCCCTGATTATCTCCATTCTCCTGTTCAGCATGTCCCGAGTGCTCTCCGTCAACAAACGCATCCTCTGGGATCCGTAGCTCCCTACCCACTTCAGTGATAATCATATCCGATCCACCTGCTCCCCTAGCTATCATGTGGAGCCTTACTGATGTTCTGTATGATCCATATGTGAGGGAAATGAACTGCGACACATCTTCACTGAAAGCCTCAACTTTGATTAACAGTCCTGACACATTGTTCTCGCTCCGTTGCCAAGGCAAAAAACTGACGATCTTGCCAAAAGGTTTGATCAGGCTCTGCACTGAAGCATCATCACGACAAGTAATGGGTATGTCAGTCATCCAAAACCAGAACATCTCCTTCTTGGCAGCCGCTTCTCCATTCTCCAAAGACCTAATGTTAACATGGAAGCGATCCAGGTTGCAGGCACCTTCTTGAGCAATCCCTCTAGCTTCTTCTCTGCTGTTGAAGAACACCACCGCTTTGCGATCCACAAAACGGTACAGATCTCTCGCCTCCGGCCATTTCTGCTGTATGAGCGGACATAAAACTTCCCAAGATACACTGACGGACCAGCTGATCTCGATCGCAAGGTGCAACGCGGCTTCTATTCTGTCTCTCCTATCGTCTCCCGCTCCAAGGTCCACACTGATTCTCTTCGGGACATGATTGGGAGTGCCTCTCGCCGGTATACCCACCGGCAGCGGGGGAAACACAACCGTCGACGTGATGTCCGGTGGTCGCTGTCGCGCCCTGCATCTGCTCGCAAGATGGCCTGGCCTTCAGAAAACATAATAGACTTTCGGCCCCTGACATTGGGACTGCCAATGTCCTCTGCCCATGCATCGGAAGCAGGTATCCTTCGGGATTCCGAAAAGAGGACCGTTCCTTCTCTGCTGCGGCCTCGCCGCCATGGCGCCCCCACGGTCAATCGGCGCCGGTTGGATCTGATCACCTGCCTGTGTATCAAGCTGAGCACCACCGGTAGGGGTGGGTCCACTAGTCAGATTTGTTGGGGGAGCCGTCTCGCCTTCTTCGTTACCTATCATCGTTCGCACGTCTTGGATGATCTCGTCAGGGTTGACAGCGGATGCTGCCGATTCGGAACGACGCTGCGCAACCACCCTTTGCGCCCTGAGTCCTGCCGTATTGATCCTCGGGTGAAGTCTCGCAAAAAACGGTATTCTCCGTTCCATTCTTTGGCTGCCGCAAGGACATGGCCCCTCAAACCCTAGGCTAGGGTTAAGCGGCCCAACGATGACGCAAGGAAGAAGGAAGGAAGGTATGGGCGCGACTGATGACCTACCTTGTCCGGTCTGACACCGAAGTATCAGTCACCAGAGCGGCCAAACTTTATCGGCGCGTATGGAGGTGCGGTCAGGGACTACCTTGTCCGGCCTGCCGCCGAAGTATCGTCCCTAGTCGACCGTCCAACGTTGCCTATCCTTCCAACAACCACGGGACCCCGACGATACCCGCGCATCTCAAAAACGGATCACCTAATCAACCGCTACCCCCGCGAGAGGCGGAAGGACTAAGGAGAAAAACATACCTAGGATCGGCAGGCGAGATGCCAGACCGTCCCAGGTGGCGGCGCCGCCGGGGCGCGGACTCCCACAGATTGCCCTCGGGATCGCCGACCCTTCAGCTCCTAGGTTTCAGCCCTCGGGGAACTATTTTCGCGTCAACTACCATTCTAGAAGGACCTAAGTACGGAATTGATTACTACAACATCAACTTTGGAGAATAGGTAAAGGTTTTCCACCTTTGTGGAATATGTAAGGAGGATTAAGAGGTCTGCTATAGAAAAATGTAAAACTATTGCTAATAAATGACCGACTCAATTCCAAGTACAATCATCTGGAGGCTTTAAGAAGTCAAGGATTACCCCATCACTGTCACAACAGAGATCTACTTTTAGTGAGAAAAGATCATTTACTCCATTCTAGTGGACCCCGAGTAGTGGAAGAGGTCACAGTTTTCCACATGTAGGAGCCCGTAGTACATTGCCAGTTTCAGTGATAGGGCCGTCTAGGCCATGGTATGAAAGTAAGACCTATCATAAGTGTGTACAAGTGGGACACACAATGTATTACCCTGTGAAAGATGAGGAGGTGATTTGGCAACCAAGGCAGAGTCAGTAGGGTTCACAACAAACGATAGTTTAGCACTAGTAGTGGTAGAGGACATGATCAGGGATCACAGGTAGGCTCCTCATACAAGATAGCAGAGGACGTGGGTGACAATATGTGAAGGCTAGGTTTTATGCCATGAGCCACCCAGAAGCAGTGGTCAATCCATGAGTCATGACAGGTCAGATGGAGTTATTTCATTCTGATTTGTCTGCTTCTTATTTTGTATCAGTATTAGTAGATCTGTGTGCAACACACTCATTTATCACTAGAGAAGTGATAAGTAGTTGTTATCTATATGTTAGTCATATATCCAATAGCTTGTGACTAGAAACTCCTTTGGTTGGTTTCGCTGAGTTGCGGGAAGTATGCTCTTCTAGTGTTCTTTCTTTTTCTAGACACAACATTCAAGTGGATCACATACCACTTGACATTCATGGTTTGGATGTGATCTTAGGAATGGATATCTTAGAAAAGTACAAGGTAGTCTTGGACTGTAGTACTAAGGTGGTAACATTCCATGATGGAGATGTACAATGGATTTTTTAAGGTGATAGGAAGATTCTTCCTACCCGTTTGATACCAGCTATGACAGCGGAGCAATTGATGAGATAAGGATGTGAAGCTTTCTTAGCTCATGTTGTGGATACCAAGGCAAGAAGTCCTAGTATCCAGGAGGTACCAGTGGTATGAGAGTTTGAAGATGTTTATCCTGATGAGTTTCCTAGAGTTCCCCCTCCTAGAGAGATTGACTTTGAAGTCAATCTTGCTCCTGGAACACAACCCATAGCACGGTCACCCTACAGAATGACACCAGTAGAGATGCATGAGTTAAAGAAATAGTTGCATGATTTTTTAGAGAAAGCTTTCATCAGGCCAATCACTTCCCCTTGGGATGCTCCCATGTTGTTTGTTAAAAAGAAGGACGGTTCAATGAGGTTATGTATAGACTATAGATAGTTAAATAAGGTAACAATAAAAATAAGTATTCCTTTGCCAAGGATTGATGACCTTTTTGATCAGTTGAGAGTTTCCACTATGTTTTCAAAGATAGATCTAAGATCATGATATCATCAGTTGAGGATTAAGGCAAATGACATACCCAAGTCAGCTTTTAGGACTAGGTATGGTCATTATGAGTTTGTGGTTATGCCATTTGGGCTAACCAATGCACATGAAGCCTTTATGGATATGATGAACAGAGTGTTTAGACCTTATCTTGATTAGTGTGTGGTCGTGTTTATATATGACATCCTGATATATTCTAAGGATAGTCATCAACATGAACAACACCTTCGTCAGGCATTGAACTTGTTGAGACAACACATGCTATATGCTAAGTTTAGCAAGTGTGAGTTCTGGTTGTCAAAAGCATCTTTTCTGGGACATGTCATATAAGCTAAAGGTGTTTGTGTGCACCCTAAAAAGGTCGAATCTGTATTGGAATGGGAACAACCCAAGACACCAACAGAGATTCAGAATTTCCTAGGTTTGGTAAGCTACTACAGGAGGTTCATCAAAAACTTCAGTTCTGTAGATTTACCTCTAACCAGGCTAACCAGGAAGGATATTCCTTTTGCTTGGAATGACAATTCTCAACATTCCTTTCATCTATTGAAAGAAAAGTTGACCACTGCACCAATGTTAGTGCTTCTAGAGAAAGGGAAGGAATATATTTTCTTTTGTGATGCTTCAAAGAATGGGTTGGGATGCATGTTGATGCATGATAAAAATGTGATTTCTTTTGCTTTGCGCCAGCTTAAGAAACACAAGGAGAACCACCCAACACATGATGTGGAGCTTGCAGCGGTGGTCCATGCTTCAAAGATCTGGAGACATTATCTTTATGGAGAGAAGTGTCAGATCTTCACCGACTATAAGAATATGCAATATATCTTCTTGAAGCAAGAGCTGAATATGTGATAGAGGAGATGGATGGAACTGATTAAGGATTATGATTGCACAATAGATTACCA
Source organism: Alisma plantago-aquatica (assembly GCA_963693085.1). Taxonomy (NCBI): domain Eukaryota; kingdom Viridiplantae; phylum Streptophyta; class Magnoliopsida; order Alismatales; family Alismataceae; genus Alisma; species Alisma plantago-aquatica. The sequence goes on from OY856412.1 coordinate 722,615,130, forward strand.
TCCTAGAAAGGAGAATGTAGTAGCTGATGCATTGAGTAGAAAGACATCTTCATCATCATCTGCAGACCAAGCAAAGTTATGCTCCCTAGTGTTCCATAAATGGGATGTGTTAGTGTCTCTTTGCCAGATGAATGTACAGTTTGAGGTTTCTGTTGGCAGGTCTGTTGGCACAGTTACAAGTTGAACCTACTTTGAGACAACAAATTCATGATGCGTAATAGAATGATACTGTGATACATAATATTGAATCTGAGTTAGGCAGTGAGAAGCATGATGGCTTCCATGAGGATGATGATGGTACAATTTATTTCCATTACAGGACAGTAGTTCTCGATGCTGATGGGTTAATGAAGATGGTACTTGAGGAGGCTCACTCTTCAATGTATGCAATGCAACCTAGAAGTACCAAGATGTATTGAAGGACCTGCATTGGTGGCCATGTCTAAAGTGTGATGTGGTAGAGTTTGTTTCTAGATGTCTAGTTTGTCAAAAGGTAAAAGTTGAGCACCAAAAGCATGCATGATCATTACATTCTTTGCCAATACCACAATGGAAATGAGACCATATTATTATAGACTTTTTGGTTGGTCTTTATAGAACAACTAAGGGTCATGATTCCATACGGGTGATAGTTGACAGATTGACTAAGTCAGCTCACTTAATGCCAGTCAAGACAACGTTTACAACAGAGAAGTTTGTTGGCTAATTGGACATCTATAAATCCCTTTGTTTTGATTATGACAAACATTTCATTCTTATTAATCTAACGAGCTACTTGAGTGTGCAGGACCAAGATGGATGGCAAAGCAACTAGGGAAAATCCACAAGCTAAAATGTTTATATTTTCATGCAATGTAATCATTGTTGTAAAAACTTGTACAAATATATAATGTACAAGTACTTAGAATTGCATGTAAATCAAGCGTTAGATTTTCCCTAGCCAAACACCATAGTTAGACATGTCATCCCATTTAATTAGGATCACCTTTGCACACTCACACATATAATTAGTGCCTAAATTGAAACCTTGAAACAGGATCATTCTCGGTCGACAAACTCCTCGACCGAGACACTCTCGGTCGACAATCTTCTCGACCGAGAAAGATCCAAAGTAGCCGTTAGACACAACAGACAAGTTAGTTGGCAGTTGAAGAAAGACGTTGCAAATCACTTGTTCCAGAGAGCCTGTCGGTCGACAAAAGTTCGACCGAGTAGGTGTCTCGGTCGACCATTTGTCGACCGAGATGGTCTCTGACAGCAACTGCAGAATAAATTAATTAGCCGTTGTTAAAGCAACAACTTTGTACCTAACGGCTAGTTAAGCACTTAGAAACCCCTAGAAGTTTTCTAGAACGTCCTTAAGAATACTTAGGCCATTCCTATAAATAGGACAAGCCATAGGACACTAGAATTCACTTGTTACACTTGAGAATACACTTGAGCATACTTGAGCAATCTATTGAAAGCAATTTGAGCACTGTGATCATTAGTCTACATTCTCCTTAGCTCAATCTCGTGTCCTATAGGCTAGATTCTCCTATCCACAACAATCACAAGTTCACACACTTGGCTAGGAGATCTATATGCTTGATCTAGGCATATCAAGCCTTGGGCTTAAAGGATAAGTTGTAATTTCCTTTTTCTTTCTTGTTCCTTTTTATCTTTTGTACTCTCCTTGCTACTCCTAGGGTTGGAGGCTGCGGAATGGAGAGGGTTGACTTCTCAGGTGGAGAAGGGGACTTCAAGCTACTTCAAGAAGGCTATCGCAAGGGAAGCTACTTCAGAAGGCTGGTGCAACGGGAGTTGGTGCATCTACTTCAAGGGAAGGCTGCTTCAAGGTTGGCGATTACTTCTAGGTGAAGGCTGCTTGAAGGGTTTGGGAAAAGAGATTGTATTTTATGTAAATTCCTTGCGAGGTAATAAAATAAATTTCTTTTCAAATCCCGGTTGGGTAAGCAACCGGGTAGTGGATTGACGGCTATAGTATTTGCTATAGTTGGAACCACTCTAAACCTTGTGTCTCCTTGTCCAATACTTTCATTGTGGTTGTTTGAGTTCAATAATTGTTAAATTATCTATAAAACTCTATTCACCCCCCCTCTAGTAGTTTTCAATTGGTATCAGAGCAAGGCTTCAAGGAACTCTAACAAGGTCTTGAAGAAATGGGTGATGGAATGCTCAACAACCTCAACATTGAAGGGACTCTTGTTGCTAGGCCGCCGGCATTCGATGGAACAAACTACCAATACTGGAAGAGAAGGATGCAGATCTACTTCCAAGGTGTCAACTGGGATCTATGGAGAATGGTATCTACTCCTTATGAATTCCCTCAAAATGACTTTGCGGAATGGGATGCAAACACGGTAAAACAGGCCCAAATGAACGCAAAAGCTGTAAGCATTTTATATTGTTCTATTTCTTTAGGAGAATTTAATAGAATATCAAATTGTGATACAGCGTATGATATTTGGCATAGATTGTCCATCACTTATGAGGGTACAGCCCAAGTCAAAAATTCCAAAATTAGTCTGCTTAAAACAAAGCTTGAACATTTTCGTATGGATCCAAATGAATCTATTAGTGAAATGTATTCAAAATTCTCTACTATTGTTAATGGTTTAAGTGCCTTAGGAAAACCTGTCCTTGAGGAAGATCAGGTATCAAAAATTCTTAGATCACTTCCTCCAAAGTACAAGCCAAAGGTGACAGCCATTGCAGAAGCAAACAACCTCACTCGCCTCAAAATGGAACAACTCATTGGTAATTTAGAAGCTCATGAAGCAGATCTAGAAGAGGAAGAAAGAAGAGAACGTGAACACCAAAGTGGGAAGAAGAAGGATGTGGCTCTCAAAGCCTCAAAAGTCGTCACACAAGAAAGTGAGGAGTCAAGTGAAGAAGAAGAAGAAGCCTTAATCGTCAACGGTAAGAAGTACAAAAGGTTTAAATCTAACAAAATTTCTAGTTCCTCTACTCCCAGGTGCTTTGAATGTGGGAAGAAAGGGCATTTCAAAAATGAATGTCCCAAAGCAAAGAAGGGAAAGAAAAGCTCACATAAGAAGAAAGGAAAAAAAGCCTATAAAGCTGCCTGGGATGAGTCAAGTGACAGTGAAAGCGGAGAAGAGGTGGAATGTCTAATGGCAAGAGAAGAAAATGAAGACTCTCAAGAGGTAAGCCTAGTTGATCTTCCTAAAGAAGAGTTAGTTACTAGTTTACAAGAAACTCATCATAAGTATGTTGATGCCAAGAAGAAACTAAAGAAGGCTATAAAATCAAATAATGAGCTCATTGCCAAATTAGATGAACTTTCTTATGAAAAGAACAACATTGATCTTGAAAATGTATCTTTAAAAACATCTTTAGATGATTGCACTAGAAAGCTACTCAATTTGGAAACCAATGTTGATCTTCTAACAAAAGAAAAGACTGATTTGCTAGCTAAACTACAAGATTATCAAACTCAACCTATCTTGTGCAACCATTCAGACTATGATAATATTGTAAAAGAAAAGGATTCATTATTTTCTGATTTAGACCAAGCAAGAAAAGATATACATAAGAAGATGAATGACATTGCTACATTGCAAAGAGAACTTTATAAGTTAAGAAGAAAAGATATTCTTGATAACATATTGAGAGTTGGTACTGTCTTCAATGGAAGAAAAGGTTTGGGATATGTTCCAAAGAAAAACCAACCCAAAAAGACCCAAACTATGTTTGTACCCAAGAACACAATGACTAGAAAGAGAAATGAAATTGACTCTATTACTTGTCATTTCTGCTTACATTTTGGACATTATTGTTTTTCATGCCCCTACAAGACTAAGGAGTCCGACTTAGTTTGGATCCCAAAACCCCAAACTTAGAAGAATGGAATGCAGTTGAGATATGACCAAATGCTTAATTTTGCTATTTATATTGTCTTATCTCAACAAAAGGTGCTATGCTTATTGTTATTATTTTTCTGCATTGCTGAAACAGAAACTCTGTCGGTCGAAGTATTGTCGACCGAGCTCTGGGTCGGTCGAAGTATTGTCGACCGACTGGATGTCTTTAACAAATCAAAAATTTACAGCACCTATTTCGGTCGAAAATTGGTCAACCAAGAAATTTTCTGTGTTTTTGCTTGTGATACAGTAACCTGCTCGATCGACAAATTGTCGACCGAGACAAATATCGGTCGAACAATTGTCGACCGACTGGTTTTCTGTATCAGAACTTTTATATACATAAGCACTTAAAAAGTTTCTAACCATATCGGACCATCACATGGGTACCAAAATCTACATTCTAATGCAGGAATGGGTAGTTGACAGTGGCTGCTCCAAACATATGACCGGGAACAAGGACGCATTTCAAACTTTTGAAGAAAAGAAAAGTGGAACGGTCACTTTTGGAGACAATGGTAAGGGCAAAATCGTTGGAATAGGTAATGTTGGAACAAATCTCGAAATTAAAAATGTTCTACTTGTTGATGGATTGCATCATAATTTAATAAGTGTAAGTCAACTATGTGATAGTGGTTATGATGTGTTATTTAACAAAACCTGCTGCAAATTATTGATAGAAAACACTACAAATGTCGTTTATGAAGGAAATAGAGTTGGAAATCTTTATATCCTTAAACCAAACTCTATGAAATCAGTAGTAGGTAAATGCTTGCTTGCAAATGAAAATACCTTACAACTATGGCATAAAAAGCTGGGACATGCTAGTTCACATGCTATTAAAAAGTTAGTAAAATATGATCTTGTTCGTGGATTACCTGCTTTGTCTTTTGATCAAGTTGAAAATTGTGAACCCTGCACAATGGGAAAGCAAATCAAAACATCTTTTAAATCAAAACATGTACTTAGCACCAGTAGATCCTTAGAATTAATTCATATGGACTTATTTGGACCAATGAGGACACAATCTATTGGTGGTAAACGATACTGTTTTGTTATTGTTGATGATTATAGTAGATATACATGGGTACATTTTATTGCAACTAAAGATGATACTATTCATGTCTTTATGCAATTTTGTTCCAAGATTGAAAATCTTTTACAACATAAAATATGTACCATTAGAAGTGATCATGGTGGCGAATTTGAAAATCATACATTTGAGACCTTTTGTACATCTCAAGGGTATACTCATAATTTTTCTGCTCCACGTACCCCACAACAAAATGGTATAGTTGAACGGAAAAATCGATCCCTACAGGAAATGGCTAGGACCATGATGCTTGAACACAACACACCTAAAACCTTTTGGGCTGAAGCTGTAAACACTGCTTGTTATGTGCTTAATAGAGTAACTGTTCACTCTCATTTGAAGAAAACTCCATATGAAATATTACACTCTAAGAAACCTAGAGTTGACTACTTTCATACTTTTGGCTCCACATGCTACATTTTAAATACCAAAGATGATAGAGACAAGTTTGATTCTAAATCACACAAAGCATTCTTCTTGGGATATTCCACTTCTAGCAAAGCCTTTAGAGTATATAACACTATCTCTAGAAAAGTTGAGGAATCCATTCATGTTTCTTTTCATGAAGAATCGAAGTCTGAAAATCTAGATATCATTGATCTCACAAATCAATTCGAAAATATAACCATTTCCAATGATAGTGAGAAAATTCCTATATCCGATCCCCAAGTTGAAACACAACCTACACCTAGGCTTATCAAGGATCATCCCCAAGAACTAATTATTGGAGATCCAAATGATAAAGTCAAAACTCGGTCTTCCTTCAAAGATGTTGCAAACATGGCTTTTGTTTCTATCATTGAACCCAAGAAGATATCCGAAGCTCTTAAGGATGATTACTGGATAATAGCCATGCAAGAGGAGTTAAATCAATTCACTAAAAATGATGTATGGGATTTAGTTCCTAAACCACAAGATAAAACTATCATAGGAACTAAATGGGTGTTTAGGAATAAGCTCAATGAGGAAGGAGAAGTCATAAGGAATAAAGCTCGGTTAGTAGCACAAGGATATAATCAACAAGAAGGCATAGATTTTGATGAAACATATGCACCCGTAGCCAGACTTGAAGCTATTAGGATGTTACTAGCTATTGCTGCCCATAAAAACATTAAGCTATATCAAATGGATGTCAAAAGTGCATTTCTAAATGGCATCATACACGAAGAAGTTTATGTTGCTCAACCACCTGGTTTTGAAATACCAGAAAAAGGTGACCATGTTTATAAACTTAAAAAGGCACTTTATGGTCTAAAACAAGCACCTAGGAATTGGTATGAACGACTCAAGACATATATTTTTGATAATGGTTTTTCTATTGGAAATTCAGATTCTACTTTATTTTTCAAAACATATGCATCTGATTTCCTAGTTGTGCAAATATATGTTGATGACATTATTTTTGGAGCTTCTAATGATTCATTATGCACACAATTCAGTGACATTATGCAAAAAGAATTTGAAATGAGCCTCATGGGTGAACTAACATTCTTTCTTGGTTTTCAAATTAAGCAAACACCTGCAGGAATTTTCATAAGCCAAGAAAAATATACTAAAGAACTTTTAAAACGTTTTGGGATGGATCAATGCAAACATGCTACTACTCCTATGGCTACATCTATCAAAATTGATAAGGATGAAAATGGGGAACCTATTGATGATTCCTTATATAGAGCCATGATTGGTAGTTTGCTATACTTAACTGCTTCTCGACCGGACATTATGTTTTCCGTTGGTCTTTGTGCTAGATTTCAATCCCAACCTATGCAATCTCATTTTCTAGCGGTTAAACGAATTCTTCGATATCTAGCTGGTACTACTTGTTTTGGTTTATGGTATCCAAAAGGACAATCCTTGGATTTTAAAGCATATACTGATGCGGATTATGCTGGTTGTCGACTTGATCGCAAAAGTACTAGTGGTGGCTGTTTCTTATTAGGGAGAGCCTTAGTATCTTGGTTTAGCAAGAAACAAAATACGGTTGCCCTATCTACAACTGAAGCTGAATATATGGCAGCCGGGTCTTGTTGTGCTCAAGTGCTTTATATGCAACAGGTATTAAGCGATTATGGTTTTAATCTTTCATCTACACCTATTTTTTGTGACAACACGAGCGCCATAAACTTAGCACACAATCCTATTTTACACTGCCGGGCAAAACACATTGAAATCCGTCATCACTTCTTAAGGGATCACATCTCAAAGAATCATGTTTCCCTTCATCATGTTGATACGGAAAATCAATTGGCTGATATTTTTACAAAACCGCTTCCACTAGATCAATTCAACAACATTAGGAAGCAATTGCTTATTACTCCTTTGGAAGATGTTTTCTTTGATATCTGCGGTTCTTAAAACGAATACGTTTACTTATTTTATTTTGGCTTTTCAATGGACATCTTTTTCATTCGATTTGACGGGATATCTAATTAAGGGGGAGTTTTTATTAAAACGGTTATCTTTTTGAAATGACAAAGGGGGAGAGATAAATAAAACTATAACTTAGTATTTATGAAAAACTCAATCCATGAGTTTCATAAATATACTCTTGGCTTTACATTGAAAGTTGCTATATTCCCAACTGAACTGGATTTCATGTTCCATAATTCATTGGGAACAATAAGCACACATTTTATAAACAAGAGGAAAAGCTACATAAGGTAATCTAAAGGTATGAAACTCATATGTTTTATATTTCCTTTTTTATATTTTGGAAATGTTTGTCATCTTCAAAAAGGGGGAGATTGTTGGCTAATTGGACATCTATAAATCCCTTTGTTTTGATTATGACAAACATTTCATTCTTATTAATCTAACGAGCTACTTGAGTGTGCAGGACCAAGATGGATGGCAAAGCAACTAGGGAAAATCCACAAGCTAAAATGTTTATATTTTCATGCAATGTAATCATTGTTGTAAAAACTTGTACAAATATATAATGTACAAGTACTTAGAATTGCATGTAAATCAAGCGTTAGATTTTCCCTAGCCAAACACCATAGTTAGACATGTCATCCCATTTAATTAGGATCACCTTTGCACACTCACACATATAATTAGTGCCTAAATTGAAACCTTGAAACAGGATCATTCTCGGTCGACAAACTCCTCGACCGAGACACTCTCGGTCGACAATCTTCTCGACCGAGAAAGATCCAAAGTAGCCGTTAGACACAACAGACAAGTTAGTTGGCAGTTGAAGAAAGACGTTGCAAATCACTTGTTCCAGAGAGCCTGTCGGTCGACAAAAGTTCGACCGAGTAGGTGTCTCGGTCGACCATTTGTCGACCGAGATGGTCTCTGACAGCAACTGCAGAATAAATTAATTAGCCGTTGTTAAAGCAACAACTTTGTACCTAACAGCTAGTTAAGCACTTAGAAACCCCTAGAAGTTGTCTAGAACGTCCTTAAGCATACTTAGGCCATTCCTATAAATAGGACAAGCCATAGGACACTAGAATTCACTTGTTACACTTGAGAATACACTTGAGCATACTTGAGCAATCTATTGCAAGCAATTTGAGCACTGTGATCATTAGTCTACATTCTCCTTAGCTCAATCTCGTGTCCTATAGGCTAGATTCTCCTATCCACATCAATCACAAGTTCACACACTTGGCTAGGAGATCTATATGCTTGATCTAGGCATATCAAGCCTTGGGCTTAAAGGATAAGTTGTAATTTCCTTTTTCTTTCTTGTTCCTTTTTATCTTTTGTACTCTCCTTGCTACTCCTAGGGTTGGAGGCTGCGGATTGGAGAGGGTTGACTTCTCAGGTGGAGAAGGGGACTTCAAGCTACTTCAAGAAGGCTATCGCAAGGGAAGCTACTTCAGAAGGCTGGTGCAACGGGAGTTGGTGCATCTACTTCAAGGGAAGGCTGCTTCAAGGTTGGCGATTACTTCTAGGTGAAGGCTGCTTGAAGGGTTTGGGAAAAGAGATTGTATTTTATGTAAATTCCTTGCGAGGTAATAAAATAAATTTCTTTTCAAATCCCGGTTGGGTAAGCAACCGGGTAGTGGATTGACGGCTATAGTATTTGCTATAGTTGGAACCACTCTAAACCTTGTGTCTCCTTGTCCAATACTTTGATTGTGGTTGTTTGAGTTCAATAATTGTTAAATTATCTATAAAACTCTATTCACCCCCCTCTAGTAGTTTTCAAAGTTGGCACAAGTATATGTTGATGAGATAGTCTGTCTGCATGGCATTCCAGTGACTATAGTCTCTGACAGAGGTCCACAGTTCACAAGTCATTTTTGGGAACGTCTACATTCAGCAATGGGAACACATATGGGGTTTAGTATAGCTTTAGATCTGTAGACGATGGCCATTGGTGGTTAATGGCTGATACACCCTTGGTGATGATAGGCTGACATATTTTTTTTGGTGTTAATATGATACATCATAGGGTGTTAAGGTGATATACTTATGTTGAAATTAGGTCAACGCACCCTGATGTTGGCAAACCAATATACCATCTTGGTGTTAGAACCATTACACCACGAAGGTGATAGGATAATATCCATGGTGGACGTTTAAACCAATACCCTTTGTTAAACCAAAATCGAATGGTTGAACCTGTAACCTAATTAATATTTTTGAATAATGAACCCAATCCAATGAATGAGATCAGATTCTTCAACAATCAATAGATTGGAGTGAATCCCATAGTCTTATAAGTGATTTCTAGTAAAGAGAATTCAATGGTACAACACCATTAAACTTGTAGTCTTACCTTTTCCCGCATACGAATACATGGATACATTACCATAACAAGTGAATGTGTACCTTTAATGAAACATGGTTTGCTACACCAACTCTAATATGACTAAATGATGATGTTTGGTTATAATTAGACCTATTAAATGACTAATGTGACAATATATTATTTTCTCCTTGTGTTAAAACCTCAATGTAGTGCTAATTGTATGCCATAGTGTATTACCATGTTTAATCAATGGGATATATATGTGTTGATGATCTTTTGAACCTTGATTAAAGGCCTAGAAAGATAATGATAATTTTTCAGGATTTAATGTGATGGTCTTAATGATGTTTGGTCATGTTTGAGCCCTGATTAAGGTGAAATCCTTTTTTATGTTCCAATAAGGGCTGAAACCTTGGAACTTGTGATAAGAAATGGACATCTTGAAATGATATGATGAAATGTGGTTCATTATGATACAATAAGTGATAGCATGTGGTAAAGTGGTTAATATTTATACCTCAAGTGTTTTATATCTTCTAAAGTTGCAATGCTTATACCCTTGATAGAAATGAATTACAGTTTGTATGTCCATTTGTATGATGAAGCCTTGATTCACCCAATTGGCAAATAACTAATCAAGTGTAACCCTAATCATGTAGTGCCCTTAGCCATATAGCCATTTTCATTGTCATAACTTGCTAGATGGTGAAATGAGTATTCCTAAGGGAAAGCCATAGTGCATATTATTGAATATGCGGGGTACTTGTTATCTTGACTCCAAGTGTTTAGAGAGGATGACTACAGTCATGCATGACCCTTTTTGGATAACGGCTATGGTCGTGTCTCAGTGATTATTATGTGTTAAAGGTTTTACTTTGCATACCTTGGTTTCTAGCACTGTGACCTGTACCAAGGTGGGCTAGTTGTTTATAGGACTATATGTCACTGTTTTGCAGTTTGACTAAGATGTCACTGCAATGCAGACTCGTACTGACTGAGTATGGAAAAGATCTTGGAGTCTGGCTCTTCCTAGATCTTATATGGAACTGATTTTAACCAAACAGTGGTCAGTTGGACTTTGAGTGGTATGACTCAAACTCCCCAGGGAATAATAGTAAAAGATGTAATATAAGCCATGTAGTATATTTGCTAGGTTTAAGTACATCTCCCATTGGTTGAGTAACCCTTGTTTTATCTTTATACTACATAGCTCTTATATGATGTAGACGTATGAAATTTGAGTAATTTTGCTCAATGCTAAAGATTATTTATTTAAATGCTTAGTATGCTTAACCTGCCAAATCTTCTTAAACTATTTCTTTAATAGCTTATCTACTCAGTTTATTTACTATAAATAATAGGTTGTAATCAATATCGGTTGGAAAAAGTTATATCTCTCACTGGGATTGGGTCTCACCAGTGGGTCACCACATCTTTTTAGGTGGTCGCAAGTAGCGTGGACGAGGTCGTGTTGTAGAAGAGAACCAGCCTAGTGATCAATAGATTCAGAAGGTTGGTCAGCTGTAGATATCTATAGTAGAGTCTTAGTGTCATCCCTGTACTCTCATGTCTGAGTATTGGATGTGTTTTCTAGACAAGATATTTGTAAGACACAAAATTTTGGCAATATGCCATTGTATGTATATATGGCATGAACATGTAAATGCTTCTTTTGTACATAGGATGTGGCTGAGGCCATTGAGTACAGATGTAAATTCTTATTATAATGTATGAGAATGGAAAAGATGGACCCTTATGTATATGTTTCAAAACTTGTTCATGATGTGAAATTTTGGTTTAAATTATTCTACATTTTTGACTATGTGATTAATTGGTAGTTGATCATGTTTTATGTTTTGAGTAATCTCGTTTAGCATGACGAGGTGTCACACCTTTGCACTTATCATTTTCCATTACATGAATGCAAAAGACTTGGACTTTAGCTTAGCCTCAAAACACTTCTTGGCCTTGCCTTTGCCATTGGACTCCTTTCCGCTGATCACAATCATGGATTTGTCCTTTCTTCTTCTGTGCTTCATCATTAACATGCCAAGTAGTTTTGATAGCGGTTTAACCAAGTTACTCAAGTAGTAACACTTGATAAATTGGATTTATGATTCATACAACAATTTATAGATCCATATCTTTGGTCAACTCTTGACCTAAACAAAATCCCAGTCACTCTACATTCCCAATCATATTGAGCATATAGAGCTTTATTGGATCTCTACTGTCTGTTTTCACTCAAAACAACTCTTGAAGACATTATACCTTACTTGCGTTACATGATTCTTAAGATGTGTTACCATATCAAGAATTTCCATGTTTTCATGATGTTCATGCAACTCATACTTCATATAGTATGGTATAAGGTACTCAAATGTATTTGGCATCATTGGAATGCTTCCAGTAAACATCCATTTCAGCCGTAGGTGCATTTTTAGTGGGTTCCTATGGCTCTGGTCTTTCAAAGACATAGAGCTTTCACTCATTGATGAGAATATTTCTCAAAGTCCTTAACCAACTGTGGGTCTTTATCCCATTTTGTCATTTCTTAAGGGCTGATCACAATGTGAAGTCTTTGTGTTTGACATTAGACTCTACAAAAATATTGCAACTTTTTCAAAACATTTTTTTGTTTTATTTGATAAGTAACAATATTAATTAGGCCTTTAATAAATATCGCTCCCATTGGTTTTAAAAAAAGGTTTTGGAAAAAATTTATCACTCCCTCTATTTTGTTCAAATTGATAACCCTCATGTATCAATTTGGAAGATTGCAACATACAATCTTCTAGTAAGCCAAGATCTAGAACAATTCGAGTATTACCCAGCCAACACCAGTGTCCATAGTCAATTATTAAGGTAGGCAACATTTTCCAACTGCATCATATGCAATTCTTGGATAGATGATATGCACAACTCTTTGCCATAGTCATCTTCATGCCTTTGGTGCTTAATCTCATTAAATACACTCAGTTAAGCCTGACCCAAAACCAACACGATAGAATATGCACCCTACTTTGACAAAACCTACATATCTACCATCACACTTCCGTGAGATATACGTCACACCATGCATTGGTATAACCTATGCTTTCCCGATCAAGATTTTCATGTGTGTTGCTTATGGAAAGCATTTAAGACTTAATATTTATTGAGGTATTTCATATATGAAAACATATACATATCCAATCACCTCATACTTATAGTATGTATCATATACATGCAATAACCACAATGAGAACCAACAATAACTAAAACACACAAGAGATGGTTATGGTCATACTATTGTAATTTATTAGAGCCACAAGGAATTACTACCACCTAATGTCCACATCATATGAAACATGTTGTTGAAGAAGATTTGTGCTTGAACCAATCTATATTTATTGGTTCAACTCTTAAACCGGTCATCTCACCTCCTGGTCGCTCAGTTGGTCTCCTAAAGTGGTCATCTAATTATCAAGTTCAACTAATGTCTGGACTTCTCCAGCCAATCAGTTGGGCCACCAATTGATCGGTTCATCCTCTTGTCAGCCTCCTTGGCCCTCTAGTCTATCATTTGGTCTCACTAGTTGGTCAGTTTGTCTAGTGCAAAACATCTTCTCATGACAAAACATAAATTAAAACTATCCTATTTCCTACTGTATAAGGGAAAAACTCAAGTTACATTTGAGGAGAAATAGGAAGAAGAACATTGATTTACATTTGGAAAGAAGAGAGGGACTTGATACTTAGACTGATTAACAACAAGAATAAATAACCACAATCATGCACACACATATCTAGGGTTATTGGCCATAACCATGCTTCACATCCACCATGAAAACCAATTTTAGGATGACACATGTAAATTGCATATATATCATATCATATGTATATTAATTTGTGGAGATTTTGTGGTAATTAATCATATATGCACATTAACCAATTTAATATTTGCATTGTATGCAATAAAATAAATATGATCATATCAATTTAAATTCCAAATACATCATAAATTGACGTGGCTCTGATACCACTATAGGGAAATCAGGGGCGATAGATAATGCAGCTGAAACAAAAATTTAAAGCCTGATTCCCCTGGACAACAAGATCCTGTCAACAACAATGTATATAGGAAGGAAAGGTTTGCAAGGACGTTATACCTAGTGCTGGAGAAAGTCCAACGACATCACCCTTGCAGTAACAACATGCTTCTTCTTCAGGAAGCAACTCGCTCCTTCTTCAACATCAACACTTGAACAATCGTCTCCACTGGCCTCCTGGTTCATCACCATAGAAAAAGATTAACGATGTCCTCTTAGTGGCATAGAATGGCCTCCCGCCTCTAGAGTAGTTCACACAGACTACCGGGAACTTCATGTTGCTCTATTAGAACCAACGGAAATGACTTGTCCTTTTTGAAAGTCAAACAACTAGATTTGATATGCTCTCCCACAATTGGCTCTCCCTTGCTATCCCTCCCTTTATTGGGTAGGACTTGCTTGGGCTCTCTATTAGTTACCACAACCATAGAGGACAACAATTTTCAGATCAACTGTTGTGTTCTGGGAAGCCTCAAGTACCCCACTATTTATAGGAGAGGCCAGGGTCATGGTTCCCAGTCGGTGTGGGAGTCGAAATGGACAGATTCATGAATTTTCTAGAACTTGCACATGGCAAACCAGTCAGCTCACACACTGAACCGGTTGGTTGGTGCACAAGCCACTCTGTACGGCAAGTGAATCACTCAGTTCATATACTTTCCCATTCTAAAGAAGTTCAACATGGAGAACTCAAAGAGAGGAAACCTACATGCACGCCATGGTTTCCCCATCTCTAGAGCTCAATTCCCAGTTCTTGTGAAGATAGGAAACACATGAGTGAGATGCCATATGCCTCAGCAATTGGATCAATCATGTATGCAATGTTGTGTACCCATCCAGACGTCTCGTATGCTTTGAGCATGATGAGCACATATCAGTCTGATCTAGGTGATGTTCACTAGATAGCCATAAATAACATCCTCAAGTACTTGATAAGGACTAAGGACTAGTTATTAGTCTACGGTGGAGAGGAAGAGTTGGTGGTAAAAGGTTACACCGATGCAAGCTTCTAGACTGATCAAGATGATTACAAACCACAATTAGGATTCATGTTTTGCCTAAAAATGGAGCTGTGAACTGGAAGAGTTCCAAGCAAGAAATAGTTTCTAATTCTACATCAGAGACCGAGCATATTGGTGCATTGAGTGAAGTAAAGGAGGCTGTATGGATCAAGAAGTTCGTCACAGAACTTGGGATTGTTCCTAGCACATCGACACAATCAAGCTATATTGTGAAAACAATGGAGCTATTACACAAGCTAAGGAACCTAGATCACATCAACACTCAAAGAATATACAAAGGCAGTTCCATCTCATACAAGAGATTGTGCAGCGTGAAGATTTGCAAAGTTCCAACTGAGAGAAATGTTGCTAATCCCTTAACAAATGCACTTTTATAGCAGAAGCATGATGGTCATGTTAGGTCACTCAGAATAAGATTCATGGGTGATTGTTATAACCCCAATTTTTGGGTTCAAGTGGTGAGAAATATAATTTCTCATATTAAAAATGTTTGAACAAATAACGATATGATTTGTTTTGAATAAATGGATTCCATTCACAATAGCCTTGATTGGTTGCTTTGTGGGCTTTATTGGCTATTGGGCCCAATAACAAGGAAATTCAAATAGTAAATGGATAATTGAATTTTCGAGAAAAGAAATATGTAGAAACCTCTAGAAGGCAAATCCAAATAGGATTTCATGCCTCTTGGGTTCCTTGGGTACCAAGGAGACCAAGGTTGCGAAAAGAAAGTAATTAGAAAAGAAAAGGTTAATTAAGTATTTCTTTTTTAAGAAAGAAATTGAAAATGATGATAAAATGTGGAAAATGAGTGGAAAGAGGCATAAAAGAGATTTCTTGGTTAAATTTCGTATCCATGAGGTTGCTAATATTAAAAGGAATGCTAATGAGGAAAATAAAAGAGAAATAAAGGGAAATCCTCAAAAAGAAATATTTTAATAAGAAATACACATGATAATGAAGAATAATGCATAAAGATGCATCTAGAAGGATAATAAGTATCTAATAAAAGAATTTTGAAATAATGGAGTATCTTGGGATCCAAGGAGTCTCAATAAAGAGGAAAGAAAGAGAAATACTAAAGAGGCAAAATAAGAGGATAATGCTTTTTCTATTAAAAGGAAATATTAATTTCTTGGCTAGTAGATTTAAAAGCAAAAACCAAGGAACATAAAGGAGGTAAAATTCGGATTCCTTAATAACCAAGGATCGTGAAATAGAAAGGGTGTCTTTTAATAATTAAAAGAGAAGAGATTTTCCTGTACACAAGGAAAGATAGGGCTTTTAGTAATCAAATGCCCGGTTGCCTTTGCAACTACATTCCTTTCTAGGAGGATGAAGATGATCTAACCCTACCCCCTTCTCTTGGTCCTACCCTAATAGAAAGGACCCCTATATAAAGACGGATCCCACGTTGCGTACCCAGGCATCCTCACTGGGTTTCATAAACTAAAAGAGATGAGAGCTTGTTCCTCGCTAGTTCCTCCTTGACGTAGTGGTGGCTGATGCAGAAGATCTTGCATCTACACCCACTCCTATTCCTTGGGGATACGATGGATTTAAAGGGAGGTTCCTCTGACCGGACCTGGGCGCAGGGTTGGAGGACGACGATAACATGTAGGTGGTTGGCGTCACGGTGGCGCGACTGCGATCTGCAGACCCATCGGAAGAAGCACGACCTCTGGAGCGGCGAGGGGCTTCTGGGGGAGGGTTGATGGAAGCTCGACGCCCCTATGGAACCGGAGAAAAACGGCACATCACCCACGCATTACAGCAGGTCGGCTGTAGGCAGATCGTACATGCAAGTCTAGAAGTCGTAAACCAGCCATCTTGGCTGTGGTCCGGAGGCATCCCTAGGTGCGCAGAGGCACCACGATGGAGGAGGAACCGACCATGGTGGCCGCCGGGTCCTAGAGAAGAGAGGGAGAGCCGCGCAATAACAGCTAGGGCGGCAGCCTAGGGCTGCGCGAGGTGGAAGAAGGGCGGAGTGCGTTGGACAGAAACGCCCTTCCACGGGTTAAGAGACTGATCACTTACCCAGGGGTAATAATGTAATTGCGTTATGTTTCCAAAGAAAGCAGCCGCGCCAACGATTGCATGGGTTGATGACGTGGCACTTCCATATTGGCCAAGTAAGTGTTTTAATGCAAAATTCATAGATAATTATGGGTAGCTCCGATGATAACAAGTAATATATGAATTTTGCTCAGAAAATCGAGAGGAATCTAAATATAATATGTTTATAAGCCAATTCCTCTTTAAATTTGAAAAGTAGTGTAATTTATCAACTTTAGCATAATGATGATTAAAGAAACCCTACTTTGATATGATTAAAGTGATTAATAGGGTTTAATGGATCATTAGAGTTGATGTTAACCTGTTAAATGTATAAGAGTACATTATGTTCAAAAAGGGAGAACTTTGCACATGATTAGTCTAATCTAGGGGTTATATACATAAATATGCTTGAAATGTGAAAAGTACATAAAGTTATCATCTTTAATGATTGATTAATGAAAAACCCTTAGTTTTGATTAAAGATGGATTTAATGTTGTTCAATGGATAATTTAGGACAATATTAACATATGGTTAATAAAAATGAAAATAGGATTTAAAAAGATGATCTTTTTATATAATTGGTTTAATTTAGGGTTTCGTGCATGATTATGCATTAATGAGCTTGAAAACCCTAATTTAGGTGAATATGTCTTTTAATTGTTCAAATATGTAAATATATAGGGATGTGTTGATCCTAAGCCAATTTGAGCATAAAAGATCCTTAAGGTGGATAATTTGAGTAATTAGGGTTTTTATGAGTGGAAAAGTTGTTTTAGGGTTTGTTAACTTAAAAAGGATAAAGTTTGAGAAATTGATTTAAGAAACCCTAATGCATCCTAATGAGACTTAGAAACCTTAGAAAGGAGTCCCAAGTCAATAAGGAGTTGTTTGGGATATGCTTGTGACAATTAGACATTATACATGTTTTTAGGATCAATGTTTGCTTGATTGATTGATTGGCTTGCTTGATTGGACATCTAGTTGGATTTGGATAAATTGTTGCTTGAGATCTCCAAGACAGGTATGTGGTTACTTATGAATAACCGCTTAGCTTTCCGATGGTTTCTCGGACGTTTAATCGCATAGAATGCAACTAAACTGTTTGGATGTTCATATTGCAAATATAAAGTGACTATGACTATCACTTAATGTATATGCCTATAAACTCAGATCCTAGTTCTCTCTGTGGCATAATAGCTAACCTAGTACATGGCTGCCTATGGGTAGGTCCATCAGGTTAGAGAAAGGCCTAGTACATGGCTACCTATTGGGTAGGTCCATCAGGTCTATGGATGACCTAGTACATGGCTACCTATTGGGTAGGTCCATCAGGTCTATGGTTGACTTAGTACATGGCTACCATGGAGGTAGGACCATCAAGTCATAATGAGTTAGATATTGGGCTATCTTCGGATAGTGCCATGTGACTCTATTACTTAAAAGAGGGGTGATATTCATGTCCACTACAGGGACAACCCAGAGTTCGAGAATATGTATGGATTGAGTTGTATGGCTTAAAATGTAATCTTGATTGTTAAATGATTAATTAAATGATTATATTGTTACCATAGTTGAACATTATCTGTTTCCTCCACATACCAGCTTCGGCTGACCGACGTTTTGTTTGTCGGTGTTTTAGGTACAATGAAAAGTACAAACAGTAAAGTGGCACATGTGATACTAAATGAGAATTAAAGTGCAAAGGAGGATTAGATAGATTAGTATCAGTGTGGATAGAAGTTTAGAGATCCAAGTTTTCAAAGGTATGCAAAGAAAAATTTTATTACCATTTTCAGTATAGTCTGTTAGAATTTAATAATTGTTTATGGTTATATGTCGAACCTTTGACCCGGGATTAATGGGTGCGGCTTCAACCTCTTGGTCTCCCTTAATTGGGGGTTATCGGGAGGTGGGTTCGTAACATTTGGTATCAGAGCGTAGGTTCCTCAGTTAACCATTAATAATTATTAAATTTTACAAACTCCATAGAACCCAAGGGAGTTATTAGAGGAATATCCGAAAGACAGAGGTGACTAGAAAGGGATCACGACCGGGGGCTGGCAAGATTTTCCTCCGCACCGCTAGTCAGAATACGAGGACTCCCAGACCCGTGTGACCGCCTGGCCAAAGTCTTAGGGTATGAATCGAAATAAGATAACTTTAGGACTTCTCATCTTATTCATCCCTTCTCATCACAAAATTCTGATAAGGATCTAAAGGATTAGGGTTTTCTTTCTTCTCCTCACCCTCTTGAGGTATGAGTAAGGTTAATAAGGTTTAAGAAATCCTCCACCAAATTAATGAAAGGCATGTAAATAAGATGTCATGGACATAAGATTAATAGATTAAGCGCAAACTAAAGAATAGATACATGCTTAGGTCGTATGACATAAGTTGTCATGTCCTCAGAAGAGACCTGAGGCTAGACCTTCTTCTCAGGAGGATAAGTTAGTCTTGGAGATAGAGATATCCATTGCAAGTAGAAACCTGACACATCCTCTGAGGATGATGCTAACCCTAACCCTAAGTGAAGGTTAGACAGAGATGAGTTGGACCAGGTGTTTAAAAGGACATGCCTTTGGGATGCCATATGATCCATGGGTGACCTAGCACCCTTGGCAACCCAACCCTGGGAAGGGTCGTGCATGTTAGGGTAAAGGATAGCTCCTTAGATGATGACGTTAGTGAAGGACCTTAGAAATCCTATGGGCTTGTGCAAGTAGGGTATAGCTGGCACCTAGGGCACGTCATGGTGCTGACCGTAATATGAAACCCTGGATTAAGAATCATGAGGGAGCACAAAGGGTTATGGATGATCTTGAGCAAACCTAGGCTTCACCCATGTAGGGCATGCCTTGAGATTGATACTTCATGAAGAGAGAACCTCTCATGGTGAGGTTGGATGTAGGGTTAGCTCTAGAGAGAGCAGGAAACCCAGCAAGAAAGTTGGAAGCCTAAAACCCGGAACAATGGATGATAGTGGTTGCCTCATGATCGATCCCTGAAAGTTGATGATACCTTGGTTGCCTTTAGAGGGACCAAACCCTTGAGAAAATATGAAGTTTCTGGTACCTACGTGCCTATGGTATAGATGCATACCTTCCAAGGTAGGAAGAAGAGTTCCTTAGACCTAGAAAGGTTTGGTAGCAGGCTATGAGGCCTTGTACCTTGTTAGTTGTCCTTAAGGAGGACCCAACCCTAAGTGTTGATCGAGAAGAAGGATGACAGGAAGTGCACAAGATGCCTTTTGCAAGCTTGATTCATGGTTCAGAGATAGAGCGTGCAGTTGGACACCTAAAAGTGAACCTAGGGTTCCTAGGCCTAAGAGGGGAAGTGGTATACCTAGTGCTCATGATGAGAATTAAGTTTCTATAGTTTCGATCATGGTACGCCTCATGAATAAAGGAAAAGGGAAGTCCCTTAAGTTTAAGGTATGTGTAATGAACCCCTCACAACTAGGTTGATGATAAAGGAAAGTATGATCTTAATCTGGCATCGAGGAAAGAGGACAAGTATGACCTCGCATGGTTTAGTAGGTGATCTACTTGTGCCTTAGTAGCTTTCTAGGGTTAAGTAGGCTCATGTGGATGTAAACCCTAGACCTTAGAGCTTTTGTGACCTTGTGGTCAAGAGATAGTTTTCCTCCCATCCTGGGAGAGGGACCCCTTTGGTAGGGTGTATATCGGTTTTGTTGGTAACCTAAAGAGGTCTCATAGGATCTTGAGAAGCTAAGTGTAAAGTACATGGTATGAGAATGAACCTGTAGACCCATAGATATCCATCTCTAATTGCATATGAATGAGTTACCATGGAGGTAATCAGTATGGGGCTTGACCAAGGTAGGAAGGTTTCCATGATCCCAATGAAAGGATGAAGGCCAGCCCATGAATGCAGAAAGAGAGATGATGAAGACCTGGGTAAGGTTCTAAGTGAACATGTACTATAATGAAGAATCCTAAGTCTATCCTAGGGTCAGATAGGGATAAGACCGACGAAAGTAGGAGTTGCCTATTTCCCCCAGTTGCACATGACCATAGGGTCGGGAGGTAACATCTATCATTGTTTGAGGGCCATGGGTTAGGAGATTGATCACCTTCATGAACTCATGGGACCCAAAGGGCAGATGAGTAGGGCACTCTCTTGATGCATGAGGGAAGAGGGATGACCCCAAAAAGAGCCGGTACCCTATAGACCTAGAGGAGATGACCAAGGATATAAATTTCAGTAGGTTCAAGACTAGTTTGATATCGAAATGGTTGTGATGTAGAGACATATGTGTCACATTGCAACTTAGATGTAAAGGTGTATTGGTAAGGTGGGATGTACCATCTCTACTCTTGAAATAGGAAGAACTCTGTATTTGGACTGCAGCCAAATGCTTATTTCCTCTTGTTATGGGGGTGAGAGATAGGATATTACGCATGCCATACACCAAGGATAGGAGATGATGTAGGTTGGAACGTTGCCATGAGAAATGGGGATAGAGAAGATAACCTACCCTGGTAAAGTGAATGACACATGGATGGTTTACTAGAACTACGAGGAATGAGGTAGTCACCTTATGAGGATGCTTCTAGCATGAGCTAAGTGGAGCTTACAAGTTATACCAGGTTGAGTTTGATCACCATGATGATGAAATCAGAGAGTGTTCTTAATGAAGAAGAGAATAAGTGAAATACATGGAAGTGTATGTCTTCAGTGTTACCTAATACCTAAGGATGTGAAGTGGTAATGGATGCTCTGGTTGAGATACATCTGAATTGTTTGACTAGAAGCTAGAAGAGGTTGTTTGGCTAACCCTAAGTTTGAAAAGGAGAGGTGTTTGGATAACACTCAGATGTAACAAGATACATTGAAAAGTTATGGTTGTTGGGTTAGCCAGTCTAGTACTGGATGCAATGAAAGGATGGTGGTAAAACCTCAGATGTACTTCTTTGGAAGAGAAGGTGATGAAACCCCGACTAGAGTGGTTTAGGGTTTCAGAGGAATTGATCTTGGAAGAATCATGACATACAGGAAATCATGATACACCATGGAAAATGGCAATAGCACTTTGGATGCTCAAGATGAGGTTGCATGTGGTTTATGGCCATGCAAGCCAGGAGGTAAAGGACGAACCCCAGTAACCCAGTGTATCGATATAGAGGACAAAAGAGTCCCTGAGAGGGAATGGGAGTTCAACACTATGGATGTTGTGATAGGTCTTCCCTGAGTCAAAGAAGGTTGATATACAATATGGGTTATGGTAGGTCGCCTTACCTAGATAACATGAGAAAGAAAGAGTTCTATTAAGGGACAGATCTAGTTGAACTGCCCATGAGAGAGATGGTTCAACTACACCATGAAGCGAGTTCAAAGGTTATTGAGTTTGACCTAAGGGTTCACTTCCATAAAGTGGAAGTAGGTACATGAAGAACTCAATGTTAATCACCCTTAGCTATGGTTAGTACGATCCAGACTAAAGGGTCTGATGAGGGCATGTGTGCTCCTTCAGGGTGATATCTAGAGACAGTTCTTGTCCTATGAAAGATGTGACAATGACCACCATAGCCAGTATCGGGTTTTTTTTATGAAGCTCTGTAAGGGAGGTTGTGTCGGTCACCACTTCAGTAAGGTGATGTTGGTGAAAAGGGCCACATGATGGTTAGAAAAGTACCACATGATGGTTAGAAAAAAAGGGACCCCAGTGCGTGTAGATGAAGTCACTTTGTTTGTGCAAGGGCTGAAAGGAGCCTAGAGATGATGAGAGTCGTGAGTAGATGCAAAGTAGACTGACATACAAGTTACTGTGGGAGAAAATATGACATGAAAATCCGACCCCTGTAAGTTATAACTAAGAGAGCTAAGTCCCCGATACATGGGTCCATTAGAAATGGATGGGTGGAGAAGGTTAAGATTGACCCAACCCCTCGAATGTTTTTCCATGTGTCCAATTTAGAGCACTATGTGAGGTACCCCGACCATGTGCTGAGCAATGAACCTAGTGAGCCCCAAGGGAGGCTGAAATGGCCTGAGTCACCTGTGTAGTTTATAGACACCAGGATGAAAGAACTCAGAGAAAAGAATATGTGATGATAAAGGTTCTTTGGAAATGCCATGAGTACGGTAAAGCCACATAGGGGCCAATGATGGACATGGAAAAGTCTTATCCTGAATTGTTTGTTTGCTTGCCTGAATTTTGAGGATAAAATTCATATAAGAGGGAAAGGATGTTATAACCCCAATTTTTGGGTTTAAGTGGTGAGAAATATAATTTCTCATATTAAAAATGTTTGAACAAATAACGATATGATTTGTTTTGAATAAATGGATTCCATTCACAATAGCCTTGATTGGTTGCTTTGTGGGCTTTATTGGCTATTGGGCCCAATAACAAGGAAATTCAAATAGTAAATGGATAATTGAATTTTCGAGAAAAGAAATATGTAGAAACCTCTAGAAGGCAAATCCAAAGAGGATTTCGTGCCTCTTGGGTTCCTTGGGTACCAAGGAGACCAAGGTTGCGAAAAGAAAGTAATTAGAAAAGAAAAGGTTAATTAAGTATTTCTTTATTAAGAAAGAAATTGAAAATGATGATAAAATGTGGAAAATGAGTGGAGAGAGGCATAAAAGAGATTTCTTGGTTAAATTTCGTATCCATGAGGTTGATAATATTAAAAGGAATGCTAATGAGGAAAATAAAAGAGAAATAAAGGGAAATCCTCAAAAATAATTATTTTAATAAGAAATACACATGATAATGAAGAATAATGCATAAAGATGCATCTAGAAGGATAATAAGTATCTAATAAAAAGAATTTCGAAATAATGGAGTATCTTGGGATCCAAGGAGTCCCAATAAAGAGGAAAGAAAGAGAAAATACTAAAGAGGCAAAATAAGAGGATAATGCTTTTTCTATTAAAAGGAAATATAAATTTCGTGGCTAGTAGATTTAAAAGACAAAACCAAGGAACATAAAGGAGGTAAAATTCGGATTCTTTAATAACCAAGGATCGTGAATTAGAAAGGGTGTCTTTTAATAATTAAAAGAGAAGAGTTTTTCCTATACACAAGGAAAGATAGGGCTTTTAGTAATCAAATGCCCGGTTGCCTTTGCAACTACGTTCCTTTCTAGGAGGATGAAGATGATCTAACCCTACCCCCTTCTCTTGGTCCTACCCTAATAGAAAGGACCCCTATATAAAGACGGATCCCACGTTGCGTACCCAGGCATCCTCGCTGGGTTTCATAATCTGAAAGAGATGAGAGCTTGTTCCTCGCTAGTTCCTCCTTGACGTAGTGGTGGCCGATGCAGAAGATCTTGCATCTACACCCACTCCTATTCCTTGGGGATACGATGGATTTAAAGGGAGGTTCCTCTGACCGGACCTGGGCATAGGGTTGGAGGACGACGATAAGGTGCATGTGGTTGGCGTCACGGTGGCACGACCACGATCTGCAGACCCACCGGAAGAAGCACGACCTCTGGAGCGGCGAGGGGCTTCTGGGGGAGGGTTGATGGATGCTCGACACCCCTATGGCACCGGATAAAAATGGCACATCACCCACGCATTACAGCAGGTCGGCTATAGGCAGATCGTACATGAAAGTCTGGAAGTCGTAAACCATCCATCTTGGCTGTGGTCCGGAGGCATTCCTAGGTGCGCAGAGGCACCACGATGGAGGAGGAACTGGCCATGGTGGCCGCCGGGTCCTGGAGAAGAGAGGGAGAGCCGCACAATAACAGCTAGGGTGGCAGCCTAGGGCTGCGCGAGGTGGAAGAGGGTGGAGTGCGTTGGACAGAAATGCCCTTCCGTGGGTTAAGAGACTGATCACTTACCCAGGGGTAATAATGTAATTGCGTTATGTTTCCAAAGAAAGCAGCCGCGCCAACGATTGCATGGGTTGATGACGTGGCACTTCCCTATTGGCCAAGTAAGTGTTTTAATGCAAAATTCATAGATAATTATGGGTAGCTCCGATGATAACAAGTAATATATGAATTTTGCTCAGAAAATCGAGAGGAATCTAAATAAAATATGTTTATAAGCCAATTCCTCTTGAAATTTGAAAAGTAGTGTAATTTATCAACTTTAGCATAATGATGATTAAAGAAACCCTACTTTGATATGATTAAAGTGATTAATAGGGTTTAATGGATCATTAGAGTTGATGTTAACCTATTAAATGTATAAGAGTACATTATGTTAAAAAAGGGAGAACTTTGCACATGATTAGTCTAATCTAGGGGTTATATACATAAATATGCTTGAAATGTGAAAAGTACATAAAGTTACCATCTTTAATGGTTTGATTAATGAAAAACCCTTAGTTTTGATTAAAGATGGATTTAATGTTGTTCAATGGATAATTCAGGCCAATATTAACATATGGTTAATAAAAATGAAAATAGGATTTAAAAAGATGATATTTTTATATAATTGGTTTAATTTAGGGTTTCGTGCATGATTATGCATTAATGAGCTTGAAAACCCTAATTTAGGCGAATATGTATTTTAATTGTTTTAATTGTTCAAATCTATAAATAAATAGGGATGTGTTGATCCTAAGCCAATTTGAGCATAAAAGATGCTTAAGGTGGATATATAATTTGAGTAATTACGGTTTTTATGAGTGGAAAAGTTGTTTTAGGGGTTGTTAACTTAAAAAGGATAAAGTTTGAGAAATTGATCTAAGAAACCCTAATGCATCCTAATGAGACTTAGAAACCTTAGAAAGGTGTCCCAAGTCAATAAGGAGTTGTTTTGGATATGCTTGTGACAATTAGACATTATACATGTTTTTAGGATCAATGTTTGCTTGATTGATTGATTGGCTTGCTTGATTGGACATCTAGTTGGATTTGGATAAATTGTTGCTTGAGATCTCCAAGACAGGTATGTGGTTACTTATGAATAACCGCTTAGCTTTCCGATGGTTTCTCGGACGTTTAATCGCATAGAATGCAACTAAACTGTTTGGATGTTCATATTGCAAATATAAAGTGACTATGACTATCACTTAATGTATATGCCTATAAACTCAGATCCTGGTTCTCTCTGTGGCATAATAGCTAACCTAGTACATGGCTGCCTATGGGTAGGTCCATCAGGTTAGAGAAAGGCCTAGTACATGGCTACCTATTGGGTAGGTCCATCAGGTCTATGGATGACCTAGTACA
Source organism: Alisma plantago-aquatica (assembly GCA_963693085.1). Classification (NCBI taxonomy): domain Eukaryota; kingdom Viridiplantae; phylum Streptophyta; class Magnoliopsida; order Alismatales; family Alismataceae; genus Alisma; species Alisma plantago-aquatica. The sequence continues at coordinate 722,641,148 of OY856412.1, forward strand.
TGGCTACCTATTGGGTAGGTCCATCAGGTCTATGGTTGACTTAGTACATGGCTACCATGGAGGTAGGACCATCAAGTCATAATGAGTTAGATATTGGGCTATCTTCGGATAGTGCCATGCGACTCTATTACCTAAAAGAGGGGTGATATTCATGTCCACTGTAGGGACAACCCAGAGTTTGAGAATATGTATGGATTGAGTTGTATGGCTTAAAATGTAATCTTGATTGTTAAATGATTAATTAAATGATTATATTGTTACCATAGTTGAACATTATCTGTTTCCTCCACATACCAGCTTCGGCTGACCGACGTTTTGTTTGTCGGCGTTTTAGGTACAATGAAAAGTACAAACAGTAAAGTGGCACATGTGATACTAAATGAGAATTAAAGTGCAAAGGAGGATTAGATAGATTAGTATCGGTGTGGATAGAAGTTTAGAGATCCAAGTTTTCAAAGGTATGCAAAGAAAATTTTTATTACCATTTTCAGTATAGTCTGTTAGAATTTAATAATTGTTTATGGTTATATGTCGAACCTTTGATCCGGGATAAATGGGTGCGGCTTCAACCTCTTGGTCTCCCTTAATTGGGGGTTATCGGGAGGTGGGGTCGTAACAATGATTGTATGTAAGTGCAAGTGGGAGTCTGTTGGTTATGTATGACCAAGAGCCAATCATGTGATGATTGTGATGGCATTACTTGTAAAAATGATTTGATTATAAATAAAGGAAAGCTTCCAATTTGTTCTATTTAATTCACTATGAGATAATGATGTAACATTATAAATGTCTAGAGAATAATATTACTCAATGACATATGCCTTCAAGTATTAGCCTTGTTGAAACGAGATCATACATATGTTAATAGTACATATATACATTCTCGTTATGTCCCTGATCGGTTATTATTGTGGAAGGTTGATAGACAACAATAATACATAAGATCATAGTGTGGGTTGGTTGATGACACAATCTTGTGAGTCATCATATGGCTATATCAAACCAAGCACACAGATACATGTTAGAGAATAGTGTATCTGACAGACCCATCGTGAGACTGACACTTGGAAGCCATATTTATGGAAGTCATAGTCAACTCTCATAGTGATGATGGTGGTTGTGGATCTTAGACCAGAAATCAATGCACTCAACATATGTCATTGGGTACACTTTGACATCATCAAACACAGTCCTAAAACATGGGTTGTAATAACGGTGATGATTGGGTGTCTTTGACACATGGGGATTGACTATGAGTGATATACATGGGATCTATCCCTCCTACTATTGGAGTGTGATGTCCTAGGCCTGTTGATTAGCGGGACTGAGAAAAGCATGGCCATGTACATGTGAGTCAATATGTGATTTTGAGCTTACATATATCTTAGACAGTCTACTCTTAGTTCAAGAAACAAGATTGAATAATAACAAGGATGACTGCTCCATGCCTCTAGTTCAATTTGGACATCAGTGACAAAGGAACTATACAAACACTACAACACCATACACAAATTGTAGGTTGAAGTTGTTCCCCAACTTTTCCATTTACTTGAATAGCAATGATGTGCGACTAGGCACCACTCTTTGCTTGTGATGTCATAAATTGTTACGAACAATCACTACCAACGTAATATGGGACCTATAGGATTACACACATAGGTATTGACCTAGAAGAGGAGTTCACATCTAGAATGACATTTGAATTAAGTGCTAAAGTGTTTAGGAAATTGATTTAGGAAACAAACATGATGCAACACTACCAAACGCCCATCTCAATTGTTGAGATGGCCATCTAGAAGTGCCAAACGGCCATCTCAAGAGTTGATATAGGCATCCGGGTGTCGGGTCGATTATGAGTTGAATTTGTCTGAGGATTGAACTGACCCAGCCGAACGAGCACGGCTCGGGTCACCAGACGACTGTCTGGGTGAACCGAGACATTTGTCTTGCATGGGTGAGATCGTGATAGACTGAACTTTTGGAATCCCTGAATAATTAGTTACATAAGTGAATTCACAAATGTTGAGTTATATTAGGAGTTACAAGTGCATTGGTAAAGTTTGGATGGTGATGGATGTTGATATCACGATTAAAATCCCTATGTTCATGCATTTTTGAGGTATTTAATTGATTAATCAAAATGTGGTATCTTGACACCAAATTTTAATGGAATGTGGCTCGAGTTATGTTTAAGCTATGTCTAAAATTTCATAATATTTTGATGTACCTAGAAGGAGTTATTTAGGTTTGAAAAATTGTTATATTTGATGCATTATAATGATTTTGGATGAAGATATACATTTTTGCCCTAAGTTTCTAAGCAACAGATGTGTCACACACCCTTAGTCTTTGTTGTCAGTGTGTAGCCACAAATTAGGCAAAATAAGCATCCTTTCTGGCCCTAAGAGTTGATCTGAGGTGGAGAAACCTTCTCCTACCTTGGGGTTACTGCTTTGACCGCAGGTAGCGACCACAACACCACAGTGCCGACTGGTCGTGGGGTGACAGTTGAAAACAACCACAGAGATGGAACCCCCCTACTCAAGATGAATAGTTAGACCCTTGGTGGAAGTTGTGAGGGATGGTGAGTAGGAAAAATGAGTCCTCCCCACTACTGGCTTCTCCTCTACAAACTAACAGGTGGTTCACAGAAGAATGAAGTAGAAGTATGGGAGTTCTAGAGGAGATCAGTGGAAACTAAGTGAGGGAAAAGAAAGTGCAAGGTTAGTAGAGATGAGTCTCGTTTCTTTCATTCATCGTCGTGGTGGCTTTTCTTGCCAACCGAGCTCAGTTAGCCAGAGATGAAGGTAGAGCTCGGAGGCTATGAGTAGGTGTTTCTCACATCGATTGTAGTTCTTAGGAGTATTCATTCAGGCTGTGCGATTCTTTTCCATGTGTTTCCTTGGCCCAAACTCAATCAGAGGCAATATGCCTCTTCTTCTCCACCATGCTAGGAGAAGGCACCACCAGGCTTCCCAAGCCATTGAAATAGGTGACAATAGTGGTGGGTTTGAGGCCAGAGGCACTGAGGCAACATATCCAAAGCCTTTGTTGGTGTTATTAGTCGTCGATATGGAGGAGACCGATGCCTTTTCATCACTGGAGATCTCTCATGAGGCAGTAGCCATGAAAGTAGAGTCCCAATGGACTCATCTATTGAAGCAAGGGATCGCGTGGGAAAGAAGAGAGGATGAACTGGATCAAGACCAAGAACCAGACGACCCACCTCAAGCAGACCAGATTAGAAGGCACTTTCCTATGAGAGGAGTATGGCCAACCCAGCTAGCCGCTGAACTACCTGACTCAACCAAGAACCGACCCACAACAAGAAAAGGAGCCCATAGACACATGGCATCAACCGATTGGCTGATGAAGGTAAATGCCCTCAAATAGCTAGAAATTGCATAGACCTTAGAAAATCCATAGTAATTAGTCTAGTTATCAGAAAAATACAAATGAGGTATCTAAATATTCATAAAAATAAGTAGAACAACATGGGACCATGACATCAGTCTCTTAATGCTTAAATATCAATGTTACCATGTAAGTTATGTTACACTTGTTTCATGAGTAATATGTATAAATAATGACCCAAAATTATGGAAATGTTCCAGTAATTTCTAATTGTGACTTATAATCCATTTGATGTTAGTAATTGTAATGTTGGCGCACAAAATAATGTAATTTTCCTAATATGGCTAATTAGGGCTAATAGCCCAATTTAATGTGTAATAATTACAAATATGCACAAGAAACCCTGGAAATTACAAAATAATCTCATATAAGTAACTGGAAGATAATATGTAATTATGAGATAATGATGATACACATAATTCATGATAATATGAAGATGACCCTTAATACATGTTATGTAACCCTAATATGACTAATGAATGTGACCTATGTTAATATGTTCACATAATGATGGAAAACATGATTATCAGTTAATAAGGAAATGATTTGGAATATGATATCAGTAAGATAATTCCAAGAAGATAAGACAAGTAATGATGCACACATCCTAATGACAAAGTTAAACCCTAATGAATCCTAACTAGGGTTATGAATATGATGAAAATCTGATGATGATATATGTGGTCTTATCTTTATCAAGGTTTGACCAGGGGTATAGATGACCTCATGGATATGTGTGATGACTAGAGTATCTCTTTTCAAGGTACACCTTTACCTCTTACTTGTATTATTATTGAGTATGCTTGCATTATATGTGTAGCAAAATACTTGGCATATGGTATTGGATGAAATGATTGTTCTTGTATGATATCTTACTTGATTTTCTATACTGATATGTCTATGAACACATGAAACATAAAATATCTGATCTATTATATGATATCACTAAATCTCTTTAGTAGAATAGTGCATTGATGAAAGTACTAAATCTCTTTGGCAAAATAGTACACGTGAGCACTAAATATCTTTGGCAGAATAGTGCATTTATGAACGTACTAAATCTCTTAGGCAGAATAGTACATGTGAGCACTAAATATCTTTTGTAGAATAGTGCATGCAATTTATCAACTTTACATATAATGGAAAATGAGCTTCAAATATGTGTTATATTTTGTTAATGAACGTCTTTGTGCAAGTATATGCCTTTTCTTATATTTCTTTATAACTGCCAAGTAATAGTTTTATCTTATTGCCAAGCTTAGTAATGAGAGGTATATAAAAAAACATGTAGGCATACTCGGTACAATATTCTTGAATATTGTGCTAACGTGTACCACATGTAATATTTTGTTTAGGTTGTGGACATATGATCATGAAGATCCAGGATAGTTGAGAGTTGTGTGGCGAGCTGATGTATAGGTGGACCTATTATTGTAAGATCTTGTTGTAGATGTGTACATGTATATATAAAGTCTGTTGTTCAATGTGTAATATCAAATGTTGTAACAATTCATTTTGTAATTATATGTTGAATGGTGAATATATGTTGTATGGTTTTATTATTGTTCATGTGCATGTGCTACTATTGTTTCCTTTTGACTTCTTATGATTTTATTCTTCTCATCCTGGTGTGTGGTAATTAAATTTGGATTCTCACTGATGTGAGGTTTCAATTTAGACGTCACACATCAGATTAAGTTTTAGAAAATTTAGGGACAACACAAGTGGTATCCGAGAATGAACAATAGAAAAGCCTAACATTTGCTCATTATGAAACTTGAAACTAAAGAACTTTAACTTAAAACAAATCTATTAGGGTTAGATTAGTCATCTTTTAGAGACTAGATCTAACCAAGACTCTAGGTTATCACTTAGATGTTTGAGAACTAAGTATAGACTGGTGCTTGTTGTATAGAAGGTCCTTAGATGTCGTTCTTTCCTTATAGTACAACGGTATGGGACATTGCATTAATTGGAAATGACATACAGCATGGGAAGAGAAACTTTTGACATATGATGAACCTATGTTTTGGGTAGCTACACCATTCTACACCATGTTCTCACCCTTTTCACTAGGTGACATGACACTAGACTCTCCACTATGTGTGGGACACTCATTTTGTGGATTTGGTTTTTGATTCCAATCAGACCGAACTCGATAGTTTTCTCTAACTTGTGTTTTATCAAAGAAAAACTATATAATATTTTATTATATATGTAAGTATTACAAAAATGTGCCCTCACACATGTACGAGTAGGAGGTGGTCATGCAATCTAATTGAAAGTGAATGACATCAGTCTAGAAGAGAGAGTAGTTCTAGATTAGATGTCTAAAGCCTTGTTGGAATATATGATAGATGGAATAGATGAAATAAGTCTTGATGATATGAGGTCGGTCTTATATAGATGATATAAGATGGTTTATGATGATCAATGTTGTCTTTAAGTACTAAGGTTCAATTTTGAGGATTTGAGATAAGTTTTATGATTCAAGTATGTGTGCTTTTCTAAGTTAAAATAAGCTAAGTTAAGACAAGGTTGTGAGTGAGCATGAGCCTCAAGCTCTTTTACAAAGGAGGACCTCTAGTGTTAGGACCATTTTTAGGGTTAACTCTAGAGAGAGTGAGACTCATAGTGAGAAGGTCAGAGAAACTAAACTCCAAGATATGAGAATTCTGAGAATATGTATTATGGTATGTCCTAAACTAGACTACTACTAAGTGAATGAGTTGAGTTTCTCTATACATGATTCCTATAGTCTTGTTGAACCCTAGATGTCCTGGGAGGACCAAACCCTAGAGTTGAGAGAGGCTGATTGTATATACATATTTGAATATGAGAACCTACCATCTGGGTGAGGGAGAGAGTCCCAAGACCCTGGAGGAGGAGGAAACTATGCAAGTTTGTGTAAAGCCTCATGCTCGGGTTGGTGGTTCCTTGTAGGAATCTAGTAGATGTGTATAAGAGAGAGTTTTGGGTAAGCATGTCTCATGGGTAGAGAACCTATGGAAAGAGTATCATGTTGTGGTTTGTGCTATGTGGCTAGATCTTATGAAGCTATCTACCAATACCAATGAGGTAGACCTGATAACCCTAGACGAATGAGGGAAGATAGGGATAGTGCATATAATACTCATAGAGTTGAGTGAGCTCAGAGAAATTGAGCATGGCAATACCCTCAGGTTATGGGTTAGGAGAACCTCAATTGGACTAGATAAAGTTTTTATACATGTTTGACATGCCACTCACATAAGTTTGGTTAGCACAACCATGAGATAATATATGTAAGGATGCAATCTAATCTTGAGATTTAATATATGGATATGACATGATGGAAAACCTAGTATGGTTGATATCTCTCTATGTATAGATGGTAAACCATATACATGTTAAATGATGATAATGTGATATAGTTGGTTAATCAAGTGATGAAGCCACTAACAAAGTTTGTAACCTAAATATGAGAAATGAGAAATGAAATCATATTAATGACATATGACATGCAAGATGTTAATATTAGTGCTTAATGAATATGTTGAATATGTTGTAACAAATAACACAATATAACGATGATGGAACCATGCCGTGATCTATATGGATAAATTGAGTTATTTACAAATAACTCCTCCCAAAATGATGACATAATGTTAGAACCAGATCCTTGGGTAAAATAAGGATGTAAATCCTAAAGTGTGAAAAATGTCATGTATAATCCTTTATTTAAATCTTATGCTTGGGTAAAATGAGTACACAAATCCTAATTGGAAATATGACACAGCCAAAACATGGTAAACATGTTATGTGGTGGGTGGTTCACCCTAGATGGTTTAAAACCTCATAATAGTGGTTTGAGTATAGCTCAAGAGCTCATGTTTGTTGAGATCTTGCACCTTTTGGTACCCTACAAGTGAATGTAGACTTTTAGTTTTTCTTTTGAGTAAGAGATGGATTAATTTTGAGGATGAAATTTCTTTAAGATGTATATGATGTGAAATATTGATTTTTGACTTAATTTCAAGGACGAAATTTCTTTTAAGGTGTGTAGGATGTGATAGACTGAACTTTTGGGATCCCTAAATAATTAGTGACATAAGTGAATTCACAAATGTTGAGTTATATAGAGAGTTACAAAAGCTTTGGTAACGTTTGATGATGATGGATGTTGATATCACGATTAAAATCCCTATGTTCATGCATTTTTGAGGTATTTAATTGATTAGTCAAAAAGTGGTATCTTGACACCAAATTTTAATGGAATGTGGCTTGAGTTATGTTTAAGCTATGTCTAAAGTTTCATAACATTTTTATGTACCTAGAAGGAGTTATTTAGGTTTGAAAATCATTATATTTGATGCATTATAATGCTTTTGGATGCAGATATAAGTTTTTCTCTCTAAGTTTCTAATCAACAGATGTGCCACACACCCTTAGTCTTTGTTGTAAGTGTGTAGACATGGATCAGACAAAACAAGCGTCCTTTCTGGCCCTAGGATTTGATCTGATGGTGGAGAAATCTTCTCCTACCTTGTGGTTACTGCTTTAACCGCATGTAGTGACCACGACGTCCCAGTTCTTGCTGATTGTAGGGTGACAGTTGAAAATAACTGTAGAGATGGAACCCCCTACTCAAGATGAATACTTAGACCCTTGTTGGCGGTTGTGAGGGATGGTGGGTAGGGAGAACGAGTCCTCCCCACTACTAGCTTCTCCACCACAAACTAACAGGTGGTTCATGGAAGAATGAAGTAGAAGTATGGAAGTTCCAGAGGAGATCGGGGGAAACTATGTGACTAAAAAGAAATTGCAAGGTCAACAGAGATGAATCTCATTTCTTTCGTTCACCATCTTAGTGACTTTGCTCACCAACCGAGCTCAGTTAGCCGGAGATGAAGGTAGAGATCGAAGGCTATGAGTAGGTGTTTCTCACAATGATTGTAGTTCTGAGTAGCATTCATTCAAGATCTGTGATTCTTTTCCATGTGTTTCCTTGCCCCAAACTTGATTAGAGGCAATATGCCTCTTCTTCTCCACCGCGCCAGGAGAAGGCACCGCCGGGCTCCCCAAGCCATGGAAATAGGTGACAATAGTGGCAAGTTTGAGGTCAGAGGCAGTGAGGCAACATATCTGAAACCTTTGTTGGTGTTATTATTCGTCAAATGGAGGAGAACGACGCCTTTTTGTTGTTGGAGATCTCTTGTGAGGTAGCTGTGGTGAAAATAGAGTCCCATGAACTCATTTGTCGAAGCAAGGGATCACGTGGGAAAGAAGAGAGGATGAACCAGGTCCAGATCAGGAACCAGCCGACCCACCTCAAGCAGTCTGGATTAGAAGGCACTTTCCTATGAGAGGAGTATGGCTGAGACAACTAGCTACTGAACCGCCTGACTCAACCAAGAACTATCCCACAACAAGCAAAGGAGCTCGTGGACACATGGCATCAACCGATTGGCTGATGAAGGTAAATGTCCTCAAATACCCAGAAATTGCATAGATCTTAGAAAATCCATAGTAATTAGTCTGGTTATCATAAAAATACAAATAAGGTATCATAATGTTCAGAAAAATAAGTAGAAAAACATGGGACTATGATATCAGTCTTTTAATGCTTAAATATTAGTGCTATCATGTAAGTTATGTTACACTTATTTCATGAGTAATAAGTATCGAATAATGACCCAAAATCATGGAATTGTTCCGGTAACTCCTAAATGTGACTTATAATCCATTTGATGTCAGTAATTGTAATCTCAGTGCATAAAATAATGTAATTGGTCTAATATGGCTAATTTGGGCTAATAACCCTATTTAATGTGTAATAATTACAAATATGCATAAGAAACCCTAGAAATTATTGAATAATCTCATATCAGTAATTGGAAGATAATATGTAATTTTGAGATCATGATGATACACATAATTCATGATAATATGAAGATGACCCTTAGTACATGTTATGTAATCCTAATATGACTAATGGATGTGACCTATGTTAATATGTTCACATAATGATGGAAAACATGATTATCAGTTAATGAGGAAATAATTTGGAACATAACATCAATAAGATAATTCAAAGAAGATAAGATAAGTAATGATGCATGATGCAACCCTATTTTAGGGCTCCATCCTGTGCCATTTTGTACTTAAGTTGCATCTAAACATGTTAAATTACAAGTCTTTTTCCCCAATATGATTATCATTGCAAATATGCTTATGTATGTTCTTTGCACTGTTTTTCAAGTACTTGGACCATGCCTAGATGGAAGAGAGAGAAAGAAGGAATTCTAGGGTTTCCCCATTCATGGAGGGACCCAAAGAAGACCCCAAAGTCCCCCTCAACCTACCTCCAATGGACAAGAATCGTCTCCAAGCAAAGACATCCAAGAATTATGAAGTTTGAAGCCATGCTAGCATTATAAGACCCCAACACAACTGTGGTGCCATGGAACGGCCGTGCTGACAATTGAGCAAAATTACAGGTTGATCGACAAATTATTGAAGTTTAAGCAAGTCAGCCACCACGACCGTGTTGCCCAGCACGGCCGTGCTACGGAGACCACACCACGGCCGTGCTGACCAGCACGGCCATGCTAGATGAAGATGGAACGGGCATGTTGCTCAGAATGACCTCCTCACAACTCCGCCACCACGGCCGTGCTACCCAGCACGACCGTTCTACCTAGTCCCCAACACGGCCGTTCTGTCCAGCACAGCCGTGCTACCAGCCTTCGTTTTCACCCATCAACCTGTTGATTTAACACTTAGCCAACACGGCCGTTCTCCTCCACCACAGCCGTGCCCACTCCTACCCACCACGGCCGTGCTACCACCCCAAAACCTAACTTTTTTCACTGCTTTTCCTATTACACCCCCACTTAACCCTAGCTCCTATATAAGCACTAGTTTCTTCTAGGGCTCGAGAGAGAGCACTTCCTAGCCGCAACCCAGATGCTCCCTTGCCTCCATTACTCCCATCCACCTACTTTCCTTGCATTTAATCCCATTTCCACCCACTTTCCACTCATTTCCACCATAGAAACCTAGTTTCTCTAGGTTTCTATCCATCCATTCCACCATTTCCATGCTCTTGGGCACCATTGGAGGAGGAGGCTCATGGCTGGCAGCAAGGAGGTCAAGAAGTCAAGCTTCATCAAGCATCCATGGCGTTTCCTACTCTCTTTCCCTTCTCCTTTGTTTCTGTTTTGATCATGTATAGCTAAGCCCCCCTTGGGTGGGCTGTTTGGGAGAAAAATGTGACTTTGATACCATGTTGGGGGAATATAATTTGTAATGAACATATTTCACTTCTATGATGATTGCCTTTGCTTGTATCTCATTTCCCATTACTTGTGCATGTGATTGTTGTTTAATTACATTGATTGCTTGCCTTGTGGTGTTTGAAGACATTTGCCTCTAGGATGTTTTGGTTTCTATGTAGCTATCATAGGATTGGCTCCTAGGTCCTTAATTCGGATCCCAAGCTAGCCCCCTATCTTCCTACATAATCACCTTCTTCCTACATGTAAATGTGAGTTCTAAGTGACTAGTATAAGTGTGATTAGTGCAATTGCTTAGGATTTCCTAAAGGCTGAGGTGGCTAGTGGCATGAGGTCAAATATCCTCATCTCTACTCCCATCCTTACCCTTGGTCCTCAATTGACTAATACCACTTATCCTAGAGACCTAGACTTGGTAAGTCCTATGAGAATTACACCTAGCCCTAGTTCTCCAACTAGTAGCATAGGGTACATCCTCATAGCACCCACCTTGTTGTTTGGTTTGGTAGTCTAGAAGGGAATATGTTAATTGCTTATTATGGTGACATCCCCCAATTACTGTCAAGGTCACATTCCCAAACGGCCCACCTCCTTCATCTAATTGCTTAAAACCTTAATTGCTATGTTTGCTTGTTAATGCTAGTGTAGTTCAATTACTCTAGTTAACTTAGTTGATTGCCTAGTTTTGCTAGCTAAGTGTTAATTTAGGTCTTTGATCTTGATTAGTGGTTAACTTAGGCTCTCAATTGATAGTTGCTTGCTTAGTCTAGTGTAGTTTGTTCTTGCTCTTGTTTAGATAGTTTGTTGACTTAAATTGCTAATTTAGTCTTTTGATAACTTAGTTTCATATTGCTTTTCCTACTCGCTCTCTTAGCTTAATCAACAACCAATCAACCTTAAGACCCAAAAAACCTTACTCTCCGCAATAGGAACGTAGCTCACGCCTTCTAACTCTAGCACCCCCTCTATCTCCGTGGTTCGACCCCCCATCTTGCCCTTGATCTATACTACAACAGTACCCCGTACGCTTGCGGGCGAATTGTTTTAGTTTTACTGATAGACTCGATCTGGGACCATACAAATTTCGAAAGCAAGGATCCCATCATCCCGTGCCTCTTGACCTCGTGGATTGCACTCGGCCACCCTAGTTGGCCGATGTTGTAAGCCTCTAGCGGGAACGCACCAATGCACATATCCTAATGACAAAGTTAAACCCTAATGAATCATAACTAGGGTTATGAAGATGATGAGAATCTGATGATGATATATGTGGTCTTATCTTAATCAAGGTTTGACCAAGGGTATAGATGACCTCATGGATATGCGTGATGACTAGAGTATCTCTTTTCAAGGTACACCATTACCTCTTACTTAGCTTATTATTCAGTATGCTTGTATTATACGTGTAGAAAAATACTTGGCATATGGTATTGGATGAAATGATTGTTCTTGTATGATATCTTGCTTGATTTTTGGTACTTATATGGTTATGAACACATGAAACATAAGATATATGATCCATTATATGATATCACTAAATCTCTTTGGTAGATAGTGCAATGATGAAAGTACTAAATCTCTTTGGCAAAATAGTACATGTGAGCACTATATCTCTTTGGCAGAATAGTGCATTTATGAAAGTACTAAATCTCTTTGGCAGAATAGTACATGTGAGAAATAAATCTCTTTGGTAGAATAGTGCATGTGGCTAATCAACTTTACATATAATGGAAAATGAGCTTGAAATATGTGTTCTCTTATGTTAATGAACATCTTTGTGCAAGTATATGCCTTTTCTTATATTTCTTTATACCTTCCAAGTAATAGTTTTATCTTATTGCCAAGCTTAGTAGTGAGAGATATATAAAAAGAGATGTAGGCGTACTCAGTACAATATTCTTGAATATTGTGCTGACATGTACCACATGTAATCTTTTGTTTAGGTTGTGGACATATGATCATGAAGATCCAGGATAGTTGAGAGTTGTGTGGTGAGCTAACGTATAGGTGGACCTATTGTCTTAACATCCTGTTGTAGATGTAGTACATGTATATGTGAAGTTTGCTGTATATGTGAAGTTTGCTATTCATTGTGTAATATCAAATGTTGTAACAATTCATGTTGTAATTATATGGTGAATGGTGAACATACGTTGTATGGTTTTATTATTGTTCTTGTGCATGTGCCATGTTGTTTCCTTCTGACTTTCTCTAATTTTCTTCTTCTTAGCCCAATATGTGGTTTTTAAATTGGGATTCTCACTGATGTGAGGTGTCAATTTAGACGTCACACATCAGATTAAGTTTTAGAAAATTTGGGGACATCACAGAGATAGTCCAACTTAGTCGGGGAAGGTTCTAGATGTTTCCCTATTCATTTCACTTGAGAAATACTTGTTGCATAAGGAAATAAATGTCTAACATTGATGGGAATTGATTTGACGAATTGGTGTACACTGGGAACTACGAAACAACCGTCTGGCTCAGCCAAACGGCCGTTTCAACTGTGACACGTTGTGAAAATTTTAGAATTGTTGAGAAAATTCGAGTTCTTCCGGTCCTTTCCACTCCCGCATATTAATCCCGCATTAGATAGCAACATGGAACCTTGATCCCAACCTCTCCTATAAATAGATGGGTACTGGGGGCTTCCTAGAGCACAACATAGACAACTAAGAATCAGTTCCTCTGACAACTGTTGTCCTCTTTAGTTGCAGTAATCACGAGAGCCCAGGAAAGTCCTACTGGACAAGGAAGGGATAGCCATGGGAGAGAACAACTAAGAGTTGTCGTGGGAGAGAAAGTCGGTGACTAGTACACCGACAAAGAGGGATGAATCCTTCCTGATCATTCTAATAGGATGACATGAGTTCTAGGAGATCTATGTGGACTACCGTAGAGGCGGGAAGCTGTTGTTTGCCGCTCAGAGGACAATGTCAACTGACAATCCATGACAAGAGGAGCTGCTGAAGAAGACGACAGTCATGGCTGCAGTGCATGGTGCAAACCAGGAGGCACAATAGTCAAATGTGTCCCAGTGTAACTAGGATTCAAAGTTGCACATCTACAATGATGAGGATTGTCATTAGACTTGCTCTAGGACCATGTTTATCCATAAACCATCCTTCTTGCATTGTAGTTATTGATGCGGTCTACTTATTACAGAGAATATGGTAGATAAATTTTAAATTATGATGCCTGCTCTGTACCATATTTCCCAATAGTTACATTAGCTATTAGAATGGCATGGTGCTCATGGTATAAGAGAAACAGACAATGAAGGATTTCAACTTATAGAAAAATAATCGAATTTATTTTTAATCATTATCTAATATTTATTGGGGGGGATATATAAGGAACACTTTCAAGATTCTTTCATTTAAACATGTTGTTAGCATCATTACTAATCAATTGTTGTTGAAGCATTCAACAACTAAACTCTATTAATATTAGTCATGTTCTCTCTAGAGACATAAACTTTGTTCCATAGTGGGTTTGAATATGTCTCTGTTGCACAAATATTTTAGTATGTTTTCTAATGTATATGAAAATTAAGAATTATTGAACTTTACTTTGGTCTAGCTTCTAGTTATATACGTTTTCAATGAGTTATTTGCCTATTTTGCAGTTTTGAAATGACATTGTGATAGAGAGTATGTGTTTGTTGTTTATTGGTCAATATTTTTTTGGAGTTGTTGCCTTCTTATGTTAAATATTGGATTACCTTTAGTTTAGATAAGTAATGACCCATCTTGGGAATAAAATAGAATCCAATCTTTCCTATTGTTATTTTGAAGGAAGAATCAACTTCTCTATATAGTGGGTATTTTCTAAGGATTTAGATCTATATAAACTAAATCCTTGTGTGGTGGTTTCTCATGTTTCAAATATCATATTTGAGGAGAAACTTGATTTGTAGCTATTATTGTCTACTCTAATAAGGTTCATGTTGGTATGTTTGCCCAGAGAGCCAATCATGTGATGATTGTAATGACATAACTTGTAAATTATTTGATTATTCATAAAAGGCAACCTTCCAATTTATTCTATTTAATTTAGTTATGAGATAATGATGTAACATTATAAATGTCTAGAGAATAAATTTACTCAATGATGTATGTCTTCAAGTATTAGACTTGGAAGAAATGAGATCATACAAATATTAAGAGTACATATACATATTCTCATTATGTCCCTGATCGGTTGTTATTGTGGAAGGTTGATAGACAACAATAACACATAAGATACGAGTGTGAGTCGCTTGATGGAAAAATCTCATTTGTCATGATATGGCAATATCAAACCAAGCACACAAATACATGTTAGAGAACAATGTATCAGACAGACCCACCGTGAGACTGACACATGGAAGACATCATCATTGAAGTCATAGTCAACTCTCATAGTGATGGTGGTGGTTGTGGTTCTTAGACCTAAAATCACTGCACTCATCACATATCGTTGGTTACACTTTGACATCATTAAATGTAGTTATGAAACCTGGATTGTTATAACAGTGAGGTTTGGGCGACTTTGACACATGGGAATTGACTGTGAGTGATATATATGGGATTTTTCCCTCGTACTGGAGTGCAATGTCTAGGCCTCTTTATTCGAGATACTGAGAAATGCATGGACATGCACATGTGAGTCAATATATGATATTGAGCTTACATATATCTCAGACAGTCTGCTCTTGGTTCAAGAAATAGGATTGAATAATAATGTGGGTGTTGCTCCATGCCTCTAGTTCAATTTGGACATCAGTGGCAAAGGAACTATACAAACTATGCAACACCATTAAAAAATTGTAGGTTGAAGTTGTTCCCCAACTTTTCATTTACTTGGGTAGCATTGATGTGTAACTAGGCACCACTCATTGCTTGTGATGTCATAAGTTGTTATGGACATTCACTACCAATATAATATGGGACCTATAGGGTCACACACTTAGGTCTCGACCTAGAAGAGGAGTTCAGATCTTGAATGACAATTGCATTAAGTACTAAAGTGTTCAAGTATTTGATTCAAACAACAAATAGGTTGACAACACTACCAAATTCCAAACTCTAGTGTTGAGATGACCATCTAGAAGTGCCAAACAATCATCTCAATTATTGAGACGGGCGTCTGGGGAGTCAGACCTATTATGAGTTTGAATTGGCTAAGGAAGTGAACCGACCAAACAGAGTGGCTCAACTCGTGTCACTAGACGATCATTTGGGTGACCAAGACAGCCGTCTCGCATGGGCGAGATGGTCCGGTTCAGCTGAGGGAAGGTTCTAGATATTTCCTAATTCATTTGAGTTGAACATTACTTGTTGTTCAAGGAAATTAATATGGGATATTAATTGGAAACAAATTACCAATTTTGTGTAGAACTAGGAAACCACCGAATGGTCCTTTGGTTTGTGCCAAATGATTATCTGGCACACTATACAACCATTTGGGTTTCTAGATGACCGTCTGGGCCGGCTATCGTAGGTTGTGAAAATTCTAGAATTGTTGTGAAAAATTGAGATCTTCCAATCCCTTCCACTCATGCATAGTTTGGGAACCTGGACCCAAACCCAGCCTATAGATATAGGGGGTATTGGGGCTTCCTAGAGCACAACATAGACAATTGAGAATCAATTTCTCTTAAAAATGTTTTCCTCTCTAGTTGTGGTAACCACAAGAGTCCCATAAGTTCTACCTGACTAGGGAGGAACAACAAGGGAAAGAGCAATTGAGTTCATTGTTGTGGGAGAGCAAGTTGGTGACTAGTATACCAATAGGAGGGACGAATACTTCCTAATTGTTCTAGAATGATGAAATGAGTTCTAGGAAGTCCGTGTGGACTACTCTAGAGGCGAGAGGCTATTGTATACCACTAAGGAGGACAATGTCAACCAACAGTCCGTGAGAAGAGGAGTTGCTGAAGAAGGCGAGATTCGTGGCTGCACTCCATGCTGTAGACCAGGAGAAGGAGCATTCAGATGTGTCCCAATGCAATATGGATTCAGAGTTATGCATCTATGATGATGAGGATTATCACTAGACTTTATCCAGGACTAGGTATATCCTTGAAACCATCTTTCCTGCATTGTAGTTATTGATTGATCTACTGATTATGGGGTATATGGTAGATAATTTTTTTGTTTTTGTTGTCTGCTCTATAGACATATTTCCTGATAGTGGTATTAGAGCTAACATCAATTTACTATATTATAGGAAAATCAATATGATCAGATTTTGGTTTTGTTGTTCTATTATTGCATGCGATGCGAATAATATCTTGTTAAATCCAATACCACAATAATCCCAAACTATATATATATATATATATATATATATATATATATATATATATATATATGCAATTTACACATGTCACCCTAAAAGCAGTTTTGATGGTGGATGTGTAGCATGGTTATGGCCAATAACCCCTATATTACATGTGCATGGTTGTATGGTTGGTTGATCCTTATCTCAGTCTATGTACCAAGCCTCTATGTTTTCTTCCCCATGTAAGGTTAATTCTTTCCTACCTTTTCTCCCCTCGAATGTAACTCATGTTTTCCATATAATCATGTAAAAGTAGGATAGTTTACTTTCTATTATGACGAAGATGAAGATGTCTGAAAGATGAGATGACCAACTAAAGGACCTTGGAGGACAAGTTAGATTGATTGCCCGGTGGACCCAACCAATCAGCTGAAGGAGCCAGCCGATGGTGGAGAGATGGACCAGGCAACCGATGAGATGACCTAATAACCAACTAGGAGGCAATTCGATTGGTTCAAGGGTTGAATAAATCAACCTAGATTGGCAAGCACAAATCTTCATCAGCAATAGGTTTCTGCATGTGATTTAGACCTAGATGATGTAATTCCTTGTGGCTCCAAGGGATTACATTAGGCTGGCCATAATCATCACTTTTGTTTATTGCATGTTTACATTGTGGGATATAGCTTGTATATGATACGTACTATATATGTGGGGATTGGATAAAGTATAAGTATTCATACAAACTCCCTCAAATAAAATATTAAGTCTTATATGATTTCCAAAAGTGACACACATGAAAAGCTTGACCGACCAAGCGTAGTTTACTCCCTAGCATGGTGCACCGTCTATCTTATGGAAGTGTGAGGGTAATAGTGTAGTTTTTGCCCTAGTGGGGTGCATTATTTTTGTGTCAAATTTTGGGTCAGGATTAACTAGTGATATTTAGAGAGTTTAACCCCAGAAGTATGCAAATGATCATGGCAAGGAGTTGAGCATATCATCTACCCAAGAGTTGCATATGATGCAATTAGCATGATTGCCTAACTTGATAATTGATTATGGATGTTGGTATAGGCCAGGTAATACTTGAATTATTTTGGATCTTGGCCCACTAGAATATTGTACGATGCAATATTTCGAATTGATATTGAGGGATATCAATATGAATAAAATAGTGGAAGCGATAATAAATAAAGACCTAATTAATATCATCAAAATTTTCAAATCAAATCAAACAAAAAATGGTTTTTGACAAATGCAAAATTTCTCTTGTAGAATCAAATGAGAAACAAATATGCATTGCAATTAGAAAAACTAAATGAGATTTATTTCCATAACTGGTTCAGGACCTTTAGAAGTGTTTAGCATGTTCCTGAAACACCAGTGCTAATATCCACTCCAAATTTTCCTAGGTCTAATATGAATGCTTCTTTGAAGTATGCCAATGATGTTATGAACATCAATAACCTTATGCTGGGCTGTATGAACTATGAGTTCATAAACAACATGATAAGCATGAAAGGTATAATGTCTCTATGGCAATATTTGGGTGCAAACTGATAGAGGGAAATCTAGTAGAGCCTCATGTATTCAATATGATTGGGCATATAAAGCATCTTAAAATACTAGGATTTCTTTGAGGTCAAGAGTTGGCCATGGATATTATTTTGCAATCATTGCCTAAGTCGTATAGCTAGTTTATTGAGTGTTATCCCTTGATTAATATGGCTAGACCGATGTCAGAGTTTCTTGACATCTTGATAAGTTTCGAAGCAGAAATGAAGATGAGAAAATCTGTGATCATGATCAGCGGAGTTGAGTCCAAGGACAAAGGCAAGGCCAAGAAACATTCTGTCGCTAAGCTAGGGTCCGAGTCTTCTACACTCAAAATAAGGAGAAGATAAGGGAACATAGGAAGACGAGGAAAGGGAATGAGATCTCTACTTATGGTATATAAGTCATTTAGATTAACTTCACTATTTTTTCATCATGGGTACTAGATACCGGATGTGAATCATACATCTTCTCAAATGTGAAGGATCTGAAGAGAAGTAGACCTTTAGAAAAGGTGAGGTTGAACTGCATGTTGCAAATGGCACAAGAGTTGCAACCAACACAATTGGAACTAATGAGTTAACTCTACAAAGTGGGCTTGTAATAGAGTTACAGAACTGCTATTACGTACATGCCATCATATCTGTATCTTCTTTGGACAAGAAAGGAGCCAAATTTATTATAAAAAATGGAAGATGTTCTATTAGTAAAGATGGGATCTTTTATGGCAGTGCTCTAGTGTCTTATGGTCTATACTTGATAGATCTATAGACAAGTGTATATAATGTATATACCAAAAGGCAAAAACTCAATGACTCAAACTAAACACACCTTTGGCATTATCGTCTACAGAACATAAATGAGAAACACATATCCAAACTCCATAAGGATGGATATCTGGACTCTTTTGATCTTGAATCAATAGAGACATGTGAATCAAAATGAAGATGAACCTTGTGTGTACAAGAAGGTTAGTGGGAGCATAGTGGCATTCCTCATATTATATGTAGATGACATATTACTGACGGGGAATGACATTACTACTTTACAAAGGTAAAGACATGGCTTGGAAATACATTCTCTATGAAAGATTGGGAGAAGCATCCTACATATCAGGGATAAAGATCCATAGGATAAATCCAGAAGGCTTCTTGGACTAAGGCAGAGCACATACATTGTCAAAGTGTTGAAGTGGTTCATCATGGAGAACTCAAAGAGAGGAAACCTACATGTGTGTCATGGTGTCATCTATAAAACTCAATGCCCTAGTTCTTGTGAAGAAACAGAGCGCATGAATCTAATTCCATATGCCTCAACAATTGGATCAATCATGTATGCAATGTTGTATAATCGTCCAAACGTCTCGTATGCCTTGAGCATGACAAGCAAATATATGTCATACCTAGGTGATGATCATTGGATATCCATGAATATCATCCTCAAGTACTTGAGAAGGACTAAGGATCAGTTCTTGGTCTACAAAAAAGAGGAGGAGTTGGTGGTATAGGGTTACGCCGATGCAACCTTCTAGACTGATCAAGATGAGTACAAATGCAATTAGGATTCATGTTCTACCTCAACAATGGAGCAGTGAGCTGGAAGAGTTCCAAGCAAGAAACAGTTGTCGATTATAAAATAGGGGTTGAGTATATTGTTGCATTGAGTGCAAAAAAGGAGGATGTATGGATCAAGAAGTTCATCACAGAACTTAGGGTCATTCCAAGCATCAGTGACACAATTGAGCTATATTGTAACAACAATGGAGCTATTGCACAAGCTAAGGAACCCAAATCACATCAGTGCTCAAAACATATACAAAGTCAGACAATCTCATATGAGAGATCATGCAATATAAAGATTTAAAGATTTGCAACCAACTGAAAGCAATGTTGTTGATCCCTTGACGAAAGCACTTTCATAGAAGAAGCATGATGGACATGTAAGATCACTTGGAATACAATTTGTGGGTGATTGGTTCTAAGTGTAAGTGGGAGTCTATTGGCATGTATGCCCAAAGAGACAATCATGTGATGATTGTAATGACATAACTTGTAAATGATTTGATTATTAATATAAGGTAAGCTTCCAATTTATTCTGTTCAATTTAGTTATGAGATAATGATGTAACAATTTTAAATGTCTAGATAATAATATTACTCAATGATGTATGTCTTAAAGTATTAGACCTGGAGGAAATGAGATCAAATGGATATTAAGAGTACACATACATATTCTCATTATGTCCCTGATTAGTTGTTATTATAGAAGGTTGATAGACAACAATAACACATAAGATAAGAGTGTGAGTTGGTTGATGGTAGAATCTCATTTGTCATGGTATGGCAATATCAAACCAAGCACACAAATATATGTTAGAGAATAGTGCATCAGACATACCCACTGTGAGAGTGACACATGGAAGCCATCATCATGGAATCCATAGTCAACTCTCATAGTGATGGTGGTGGTTGTGGTTCTTAGACCTAAAATCACTGCACTCATCACATGTTGTTGGGTACACTTTGAAATCATCAAGCACAGTCCTGAAACATGAATTGTTATAACGATGATGATTGAGTGATTTTGACACATGGGGATTGACTGTGAGTGATAGACATGGGATTTGTCCCTCCTACTAGAGCGTGATATCCTAGGCCTCTTGATTAGAGAGACTGAGAAATGCATGACCATACACTTCTAAATCAAAATGTGATATTGAGCTTACATATATCTTAGACAGTCTTCTCTTTGTTCAAGAAATAAGATTGAATAATAATGAGGGTGACTCTCCATGCCTCTAGTTCAATCTGGACATCAGTGACAAAGGAACTATCCAAACACTACAACACCATACACATATTGTAGGTTGAAGTTGTTCTCCAACTTTCCATTTACTTGGATAGCATTGATGTGCGACGAGGCACCACTCGTTGCTTGTGATGTCATAAGTTGTTATGGACATTCACTACCAACATAATATGGGGCCTATAGGCTCACATACATAGGTCTCGACCTAGAAGAGGAGTTCATATTTGGAATGATAGTTGGATTAAGTACTTAAGTGTTTAGGTATTTGATTCTGGCAACACATAGGTTGTCAACACTGCCAAATGCCATTCTCAAGTGTTGAGATGGATGTCTTGAAGTGACAAATAGCCCTCTCAATTGTTGAGATGGGCGTCTGGGGAGTCATTCCTATTATGAGTTTGAATTAGTTAAAGAATTGACTAAATTGACCAGATCACCTCGGGTCACCAGACGACCGTCTGAGTGACTGAGACGACCATCTCACATGGGCAAGATGGTTTAATTCATACGAGGGAAGGTTCTAGATGTTTCCTAATTTGTTTGTGTTGCACATTACTTGTTGTGCGAGGAAATTCATATGGGATATTAATTGGAAACGAATTGCCAATTTTGTGTACAACTGGGAAACATCCAAGTAGACATCTGGGCTATTCCAAACAAATGTCTGGAATGCCATACGACCATTTTGGCTGTCACAGGTTGTGAAAATTCTAGAATTTTTGTGAAAATTTGAGATCTTCTGGTCCCTTCCACTCCCGCATAGACTTGGAACCTGGATCTAAACCCTGTCTATAAATAGAGGGGGTATTGGGGCTTCCCAGAGACAACACCAAAAATTGAGCATCAATTGCTCTAACAAATGTTGTTCTCTCTGGTTGTGGTAACCATGAGAACCTGAGCAAGTTCTACCTGACTAGGAAGGAACAACAAGGGAAAGAGCAATTGAGATCATTGTTGTAGGAGAGCAAGTTGGTGACTAGTACACTAACGGGAGGGATGACTCCTTCTTGATCATTCTAACAGGACGACAAGAGTTCTAGGCAGTCCATGTGGACTACTTTAGAGTTGGGAGGCTTTTGTTTGTCACTAAGGAGGACAACGTCAACTAGCAGTCCATGACAAGAGGAGCTGTGGAAGAACGAAAAGTTTGTGGCTACAATACATGGTTTGAACCAGGAGGAGGAGCAGTTAGACGTGTCCCAGTGCAACCACAATTTAAAGTTGCACATCTACGACGACAAGGATTGTCATTGGACTTGCTCTAGGACCAAGTATATCCTCGACACCATCTTTCCTGCATTATAGTTATTGACACGATCTATAGATTATTGGGAATATGGTAGATACAATTTTTTTATTTTTGCTTCCTTCACTATAGACATATTTCCCAATAATTCATTACTATTGATTTAGTTTGTTTTAGTTTGTTTGGTTGTGCATTGTTATATCTTAACATGTTTGTAGTGATGTGTCATTATTTTCTCCTTTTGTCTACTAAAAAGTGATGAGTAGTCATAAAGCAGAGGGTCCAAAATAGGAAGTTGAACAAGCTAATGATGGAGTTCAACATGGTATTGGGAATTTCGTCTGTCCACTTCACTTCTTTCTCTCTCATAGTTTCTGAGATGAATAGAAAAAATAGACTTCATATTGGTAGAAAAAAATTCTTATTAAGCTTTTGTTTAGACAAAATACTATAGAAAATACACTATATATACTTTTTGATGAATTCATGAAAGAGAAAGGAGGAGCTTGATTCACCAAAAAATCTAATTGTGTAGTTTTACTAATTTAGGAGTATAGGTTATGTTCATCCTTACACAAATTACATTCGTAATGTAGAGAAATTTTACAATCTATATTTGAGTACATAATTATGAGTGTGGTCTTGTGAAGCCTCAATGCCACACAAACAAGATAACTCAAAACCAAAGCGTGCAATCAACAACTAAACAACCACATTACCACAAAAGTGAGTAAATTAGAAATGGTCTCATATAACCATCAGAAGTGGAAACATATTGCAACAAGGTCCAACCACTTATATCATATCACCTACCATATTAGGTATTTACAGTTGTTTAATGGCATCAAATACAACCTGTATACAAAAGAACATGTTCACATGTACATGATATATATACAACCAAGGAATAGTGCCAAAACCATGTGTCGATATACATCATATACAAAATAGAGCCCTCCTAGGACCTAAGAGTACATGAACGACACATAGGGATCTGCTACAACTGTAGAACCCATACAACCTTCTTAGTTCACAACTCTCCAAGCTGCTCTTCCTCAACATCACAATCTCTATAACGTCACCGATGACCACCTAAAAAGGTGTGGAAACCCAAGAGACTGAGACCCATGTCCCAAGGAGAGATATAACTCTCCGCTAACAATTATTGTTACCACAAATATATTACCATTAAACAGGATGAGAAAATTTAGCTAAATGATTATTTAAATAAGATTGAGTAGCTACCACTGATAACTAGAGCATGCTATGTGATTAAAAGGAATATGAAAAACATGTATAACACTTAACTTCTATCACCACAATATATTATAACTGAGTAGTTCAAGAAACACTATTGTATCATAAGCAACTAGCAACATAAGGAACAAAGGCAAGGGTAAACATCCAATGTGAAGTGTTTTTAACACTAAGAAGATATGCTACACTAATGTATTACATCTTTTATTACACCCTGGAGAATTTAGAGTCATACCACCCAAATTCCAACTGACCATCGCTTGGTCACAATCAATTCCATACAAGATCTAGGAAGAGCCTGACTCCAAGATCTTCTCCACGCTACTCGGTCAGTTCGAGTTTGCCTGCAGTGACATATCAATCAAACTACCATCAAAGACATATAGTCAAGCTGAAAGCACCTAGCCCACCTTGGTACAGGTCATGATGCTAGAAACTAGGGTATACAAACCCATTTACCAAGGTACAACCACAATTGTCCTCCAAATCACATCACATATATAATCATCGAGACCCGAATGTGGCCATTCTCAAACACAAAGGCATGACCGTGGCCATACTAAAAAAAACATGGGGTCAAGATGACAAGGACACATAGTTAGTTGCACCTCACATACTCAAAATAATGCTCTCTAAGTTTCCCTTAGGAATACTCTATTCACCATCTAGCAAGTTCTAGTACTGGAATGGATCTATAGCATAAGGCACTACACTATTAAGGTTTCATGTGATTAGTTATTTCCAATTGGGTGAATTAAGGCTGCATCAAACAAGTGGACAT
The DNA here is from genome assembly GCA_963693085.1 of Alisma plantago-aquatica. Taxonomy (NCBI): domain Eukaryota; kingdom Viridiplantae; phylum Streptophyta; class Magnoliopsida; order Alismatales; family Alismataceae; genus Alisma; species Alisma plantago-aquatica. The sequence goes on from OY856412.1 coordinate 722,665,755, forward strand.
AAAACCCTGATTCAATTCAAGAAAGCATTAAGATATAATAACTCCAGAAGATGTAAAATGTATGAAGTGTGAATCTTGCTACATCATCACATGATACCATTACTGTCACACAAGAAAGAGGATCACACCTCAAATAGGACTCATCCAGGCCCAAGGGTCATTGAGACCATCACATCGTAATCACCTACAAGAACATCACTGTTGTTCCATGCCTTACGAAAGGCTCAAAAAACCATCACCATACTTGTGATACGCATGTTTAGCATAAATTTCATTAGGATGATCACATACTAGCAATTTAGGGTTACAGCCACATTGAAATGATATTCATCACCATATAAGTTGCACAAAGGAGCTAAGGATAAGAAATCACCATCGTTGGATTATATTAGGGTGAGGTTTAACAACTAGATCAAGTATGAACAACTATCACCACTTAGTTGTATTAAGGTTTAGTATATCAAGGATAATCTAGATCAGCATTACACATTATCTCAATATGGTGGTCATAAGTTTACATTCATATGAGGACAAAGGTAAGAGTACATGACTAATGGAAAATCACCATTGAATTCTTCATCATTCGAACCAAACCAACGTACCACAAGCATCACCTTAAAACCATTGGATGTGAGAAGATAAAACCATTGGCCATAACACTAGTAAAAACTTTGAACAAACCACTTAGAAAAGCATCTAGTTGAGACTTAGATGAGTCGCCAAATAAACCTGGTCAAGCCATCGTTTGACAACATAGAAGCACCATCAATTGTTGACTCATGAAAGACCATCAGTTGTGGGAATAGAACCCACCACCGTTTGATCCCTTAAAGAAAGTCACCGGTTGTAGTGTCTAGGACCACATTGGTTGTGGTGTCCATGATCCCCATCGATTGTGACACTCATTGTCACCATCGGTTCATGGGCTAAATGAGCCATCAGTTGAGACTCAGAATAACCATTGGTTGATGGCCTAGACTAGACATTGGTTGTGAGACTCAGTGAGCTCATCAGTTCATATGAACTGGTGGGAAAAACCGATCTAAAGACCAAGAAAAATCCATCATTTGTTGAACCAAGAAATCCATCATTTGAACCACCACTTATAAGTACTAAAGACAATTGAATGTGGAAATCCTAACCATTGTTTGCTTAGGAGAAAGTGTGTACAAAGGTTGTGTTGAAGAGAAAGGACCCAAATTAGAAGAAAAGTGATCACCATCGATTGGCACACAAAGGCCAAGCAAAACATCAAAAGAACCAAACCATCATGTGTAGAAGAAGGAGAGAAAACTGCTCAGAAAAACCTAAGTAAACCCATCATTCTAGAGAGACCAAGAGCCATCACTTATCAATAAAGCAGACCCCAAAGCTTCCTCTAACATAGGAAGGTCGTGCACAAGGATTAGAGGACATCCATAAAGATAAACCATCCAAGAAATGACCACCTAAGATCAAACCCTAGGCAAAGGTGTGATCTTTCTACTTAGAACTTTGTTTTAGAGCAAGATCTAGCACATGCAAGCTACACGTAAGCAATAAACATGGAGAAAGTTATATGAATTGGATCTAGGAAGAAGAACAAGATCCAAACAAAAAGATATCTCGAGCACAAGAAGAAGGAAGCCCTAGCTTACCTCTCCACATGAACAAGCAAGCTTCTTCTCCCAGAAAGAGAGCAACTTTAGGTCAAGGAAGCAAGAAAGAAGGGTTCTGTAAGATCTAGAGCAACCTCTACCATGGAACACCATGAAAACATCCAAGAAGAAGGAGATATGAAAGAAAAGAAAATGAAGGGAAAGAGGGATAGGTTACCTACTTAGGTCAAGAACAAACAAGGAAAGCTCCACAAGCTCCAAGAGAGGGTAGATCTGAACCCTAGCTAAACATGCAAGGAGATCGACCACCTTATTCTACCTTGGGCACCTTATTCTCCACTAAAGAAAGTAGAAAAAATATCTAGACATCAAGGAAGATAAATAAGTCCAAAATGTTTGTTTTCATGGAATGTAGGAGGTTTATAAAGCTATGGGTGATAGAGAAGAGAAGGCTAAGGTGTCCTAACATGTTTGCCAAGTGTCCATGGACAAGGGAGATCACATCCATGCAAGCAGTAGATCCATAGGTTGTGGAGTCTACTAGGCCATTAGATCTTGACCCTCGTAGGGTGTCCATTGAGTTTCATCACTTGGTGACCATCGGTTGATGAAACTCTAGTTTACTAGGTGGGAAACCATCTATTGGCCACCCCTTCCAAGCAAACCCTAAGTCCAAGGGACCCAAGAGAGAAGACCATCAAACTACCACCTATAGAGATCACCATAGGTTCACCAAACCTAAGGATGACCATTGGTTGTCATCCATCCAAGGGGAACCTTTGGTCGATAGTCTCTCAAGGTAGCTCATCCATGAGAACAAAATCCGTAACTCACCCTATAGAGGTGTCACCATCAAACCAAAGTGCAAATAGGTGCCCAAGGACACAACCAACTCAAGAATGATGTGAAAACATGTAAGGAATATAAATCATGTGTTGCAAGAAAACCTCAAATATTGGTAAATTGTACAAAAGTTCAAAACTTGCACAAAATTGCATAACTTGCTCAAATAATGTCCAAACTAGACCAAACTCAGAACATAAGCTTGTGACATGATATCAAGGAACATCACAATGTTAGATTAAGGTTTTAAGAACTTAATTAAGGTAAGAAAGCATGTTCAGTCACTAAGAAAGGTTGGGGCCTTACAACCATAAACCCCTAACAAGGATTTCACCCCTAAAATCCTAAGAGAACAAAGACATGTACTTCCTACACATCTCATTCTGTAACTCCCACGTGGATTCCTCCACACCATGATGATGCCACAAAAACTTCACTAAGACTATTTCCTTATTCTTCAACTTCTTCACTCTCCTATCCAAGATCAACACATGACCCTCAACATATGACACATCCTCCTCCAACCCAACCTCCACTGGCTGAAACACATGCTCAGATCTGGATGACACTTCCTCAACATGGAAACATAGACTAGGTGTAACCTGTGCAACTCTGGTGGTAACTCAAGCTTGTATTCCACCTTCCCAACACGTACCACAACAACGTAAGGTCCCATGTACCTAGGAGCCAACTTACCCCTCTTACCAAACCTCAACACACCCTTCTAATGGGAAAACTTAAGGTACATACAATCTCCAACTTGAAACTCCAAAGGCCTACAACGATTATCAGTGTAAGACTTCTGTCTATCCTGAGCTACCTTCAACTATTATTGTATCATCTTGATCTTCTCTATGGTCTCCTTTACAAGCTGAGGAACCAAAAGTTGATACTCGCCTGTCTCATACCAACACCGTAGTGAGTGACAATGTCTCCCATACAAAGCTTCATAGGGTGCCATATATATATACTCCTATGATAACTATTGTTGTAGGTAAACTCTATCAAACTCAGGTGCACATCCCAAATACCAAGAAACTACAAGACACAAGCACTCAAAAGATCTTCCTGTGTCTGAATGGTCCTCTCAAACTGACCATCTGTCTGTAGGTGAAAAGTTGTGTTGAACTTCAGATGTATCCCCGTGGCTATATGCAGACGCTCCCAAAAATGACTGGTGAACTACAAACCTCTTTCAAACACTATAGTAACTAGGATACCATGAAGACAGACTATCTCATCCATGTAGATCTTTGCCAACTTCTCTTTTGTATACCTTGTCTTGATTGGCAAGAAGTGAGATGACTTGGTCAACCTTCCACTATCACCCTAATGGAATCATGCCCTTTGTCTATCTTAGGAAGTACAACCACAAAGTCCGTGGTGATATGATCTCATTTCCATTGTGGTATTGACAAAGGATACAAAGTCCCTATGGCTTCTGATGCTCAGCCTTGACCTACTGACAGATTGGACACCTAGCCAAGAACTCTGCCACATCACACTTCAAGCCTTCCCCCCAATACAAATCCTTCAATTTATGGTACATCTTGGTACTTCCTGGTTGCATCACATACATCAAGGAATGAGCTTCCTTAAGAACTATCTTCCTCAAACCATCATCATCGGGTACCATTGTCCTGCCATGGAAACACACTATCCCATACTTTGTCTCATGGAAGCCATCATGATTCCTGGTGCCAAACAACGATCTCATCTTCTGTATCACAGTATCATTTTGCTGCACATCTTTAATATGCTTCCTCAAGGTATGATTCACTTGTAACTGTGCTAACAAGCCTGTCAACAAAGTGACTTCTAATTGAACATTCATCTGGTGAAACGACACTAGCATATCTTGCTAATGACACACCAAAGCTGATAATTGTGCCTAATCTGTAGATGACAATAAAGAATATTCATGTTCAAAGCATCTTACACCATATTCTCCTTTCCTAGATGGTAGTCTATTGTGAATCACAGTCCTTGATCAACTCCATCCATCATCTCTTCCTCATGTTCATGTCTTACTTCAAGAAGATGTACTGTAGGTTCTTGTGGTCAGTGAAGATATGACACTTCTCTCCATACAAATAGTTCCTTCAAATATTCAAGGAATGGACCACATATGCAATCTCTAAATCATGCATCAGGTAGTTCTCCTCATGTTTCTTAAGCCGTCATGAAGCAAAAGTAATCATGTTCTTGTCTTGCATTAGCACACATCCCAATCCGTTCTTAGACGCATCATAAAAGACAATATAGCCTTTCCCTTGCTTAGGTAACACTAACACATGTGCACTGGTTAGATTCTCCTTCAAAAGATGGAAATAACACTGACACTTATCATCTCAGACAAAAGGTACACATTTCTGCATTCTCTTTGTTAGGGGTAGAGCCACAGAGCTAACGTTCTTGATGAACCTTGCATAGTAGCCTGCCAAGCCAAGGAAACTTCAAACCTCCATCAGTGTCTTGGGCTGTTACCACTTTAGCACTGACTTAACCTTCGTTAGGTCTACACATAAACCCTTAGGAGATATAACATGCCCAAGGAAGGACACCTCCGTCAATCAAAATTCATACTTATTGAACTTGCCATAAAGATGGTGCTGCCTCAACAACATCAATGCTTGGCATAGACACTGCTTGTCTAGGGAAATATAGTGAAGAATAGGCAGAAAAAATAACACTTTTACTTCCATATTCCCCATTAAACTAGTGGATCACATCAATAACTATATAATGGTGATGATGGTTTTGAGGATATACCTAGTCCTAGAGCAAGTCCAACAAAGTGTTCTCATCATTGTAGTCATGCAGTTGTCTTCTTGTTGTACTAGAACTTGTCTGTTGTGCCTCCTGGTCTTCACCATGAACAATAGGTTGACATTGTCCTCCTAGTGGTAGAAAACAGCTTCCACGCCTCTATGGAAGTCCATACATACCACATAGAACTCTTATCATCCTACTAAAATAAATAGAAATGATTTTTCCCTCCCACTAGTGTACTAGTCACCACCTTGCACTACCACAATTGTTCTCCCTTGATATCCATCCCATTATCGGGTAGACTTGCTGAGGTTCTCTCAGTTATTACAAGTAGAGAAGACAAACAATGGTCAAAGGCAATTGATGTGTCTGAGAAGCTACCAGTACCCCTCTACTTATAAGAGGAGTTAGGGTCAGGGTTCCCAATCTATGTGGGCTCTCCAATCCACATCCTCCAACCCTAGGAGTAGCAAGGAGAGTACAAAGGATATAAAGAACAAGAAGGAAAAATAGAAATTACAATACCGTTGTAGCACAAGGCTTGATTTCCTATATCAAGCATTTTGATCTCCTAACCAATATATATGGAAGTGTTGGTATAGTGGGTAGGAGATGCTATCCTATAGGACACGAATTTGGAGCAATGGAAATGTATAGCCAATGTTGGAGTTGCTCAATTGCTCACTAGAATGAATAGCCAATTACAAGTATTATGCTCAAGTGTTGCACAAGTGTGTTTTGGGTGTCCTATGGCTTGTCCTATTTATAGGAATGGCCTATGGATGCTTAAGGATGTTATAGACACTTTCTAGGGGGTTGTTAGTGCTTAACTAGCCGTTAGGTAACCATTAGTTGCTTTAACAACTGCTAGTTAATTAACTCTGAAAAGTGCAGACAGAACTCTTCTCAGTCGAAGAATTGTCGACCGAGAGTCCTTCTCGGTTGAGGACTTATCGACCGAGGGACTGTCTGGAGCAAGTGTATATAACGTTCTAATCCAACTCCCAACTACCTTGTCTGCTTTGTCTAACGACTACCAGTGTCATTCGCGGTCGAAGAGTTTGTCGACCGAGAGTGTCGGTCGAGAATTTTGTCGACCGAGATTAACCATGTTTCAATGTTTTAAAACAAGTACCAAGTGTGTGTATGAGTGTGCAGTTGTGACACTATTTTAGGGGATGACCTATCTAAGTGTTTTGATTGACTAGGGAAGATCTAAATGCTTGATTTATATGATATCTAAGTACTTGTACATTATATATTTTGTAAAAGTGTTTACATTTGATTACAATCATGACATTAAGGCATTTGAAGTATATAGATCTTCCAAAGGTTTGTCATCCACCTTGTTCCTGCAACACTCAAGTAGCACGTTAGATCCACAAGAATGAAATGTTTGTCATCATCAAAACAAAGGGGTTATAATAATGTCCAATTTAGCCAACAATCTCCCCCTTTTTGAAGATGACAAACATTTCCTAAATATAAAATAAGGAAATATAAATCATATGAGTTTCATACTTGAAGTTTACCTTTTGTAGCCATTCTGGTTTTGCAAGTGGGTGCTGGCCGAGATATTATGAAACTCATTTTATGCTATGCTCCCCTTTTATGTTTTTGATTTTATATTATTTCTCCCCCTTTGTCATTTCAAAAAGATATCCAAGATTTTTATTTCTCCCCCTTAATTTTATGCTATGCTCCCCTTTAAAGAGATATTCAATTTAAAAACAAGGGATTGATGCAAGCCAATTATTGTTAAATTTAGCCACAATTTATTTCTCAATCATTTGTAAAGGATGTTAAGCCTTGAAATGATATGAGTTCCTTTTAAGTTCATGGCATATGTGTATTGATTTCTCATCCATTTTACAAGGGATGTTAAGCCCTGAAAATGAAATGAGAATCCTTTAAGCTCATGAATATATTTAATAGTTTCTCAACCATTTACAAGGGATGTTAAGCCCTGAAATGATATGAGAATCTTTTAAGCTTATAGTAGAATGTATCTCTAATCAAATACACGGGATGTTAATCCCTAATTTGTTTAGAGAATTCCATTAGGAACAAGATATATGTCATATTTGTAGATTTCTTTGTTGTCATTACCAAAATTACTTTTAAGTATACTAAGGTCATAACAAGCTTCAAATGATGTTTAAAAAGTTTAGTAAGCTTCAAAATAGTTTTTGTGTGAGATCCCCCTTAATCTTATAGTCAAGATAATTTAAAGATTCTAAGGTCACAATCAATATTAGATCATAATAAGTTGACCTTTTATGAGAGTTATGCACTAAAACTATGTTTTCAATATGATAAACACATTTTGAATCAAGATACTAAGATTTAGTGCAGTAAAATGATGTACAAATAAGCATTTTGTCAAGATTATTTTAGGTCAACCTTGACTTCGACCATAGCGCCCCTTGGTCAAGCTTGATTTCAACCAAGAGGCAATTTCTACAGATTTCCAATTTGAACACTTATATGTGACGTATAATTTCTGCAGATTTTCAATTTAAAATGCATTTGTGCCATGAAGTTTTACTATTTATGCAAAATGGCATCTTCATATGAGCTGAATCACAATGATAAAAAACAATACCCATTCATGGTTTGTATATATGGATCAAAGATTATTGTAGACAAACCAATGAAACACAATGATTATGGCACAATAATTATGATAGAATAGTAGAAGTATATCCACAATACAATGATCAAGATGGAAGCATGTAACTTCATGAAATACAATGATTATGATCATTTAAATTTTAATACACATGGTTCCTACATAGATAGACCAAGAAATACTTAGGATAAACCATGTGGACTATGATAAAACAGTAATTTCCTTGATTATACCAACATGGTTCATAATTTTTAGTTTTAAACCATGTAGAGGATAAACCAAAATGATCTCATTCATGATTCATGGATTTTAAGATAAGCCTTGTAAATAAACATGCTTAATAAACTTTTTCAATCAATGAAGAAAGTATGTTCAATGTCAGTCTTCATATAGCACTTTTGCAAATATGTTTAAGGATTTCATATACATAATGTTATACCTTCATTCAACAATTCATGAAAGATCAATATGTCTTGATTAAAAGATGATCTCCAAGATTTATTCTTAATTTGCATATTAAATCAATCATTAACAACAAATTGATAGCAAAGCTGGATTAATTAAAACAGGTTCAACAGAACTTGGTTTGGTCGAACTTTTTGTCGATCGAATTTTATCTCGGTCGATATTTTTCTCGACTGAGAATGTTGCTGTTTGTATAGATTTTATCAGATTTGTTGCAGAATTCAAACAGTAACCTGCTCGGTCGACTATTTCTCGACCGACCGTGTTCTCGGTCAAACAGTTTCTCGGCCGAGAATGTTTCTGTACTATTTCAGAACTGTTTTCAGTAATTGTTTCCAAGTAAGACAATAATATGAAAGTTAAAGCTCGATTGTGTTGAGATATGACATTTGTATATCAAGAATCAGTTTAGGTCAAATCTCAACTAGTCAAATTTAAACCTCTAAGTTTTAGGAACCCAAGCTATATCATCATTCCTTTTCTTGTATGAGCATGAGAAAGAGTAGTGTCCAAGACGCAAGCAATAATGACAACTAATAGATTCAATCTCATTTCTCTTTCTAGGAGTTGAGTTGTTCTTGGGTACATACATGGATTGATTCTCTAGCACTTGTGTCCTTCTCCAACTAGGTTTTTGATAAGATTTTCCCTTAGTCTTATAACCTAGTCCTCTCCTTCCAATTTGATGATAAGAATCATTTAAGATATTATCAAGAATATTATTGTTACTCAAGCTACTCACTTTTTGTTGTAACTTCATAATCTCATCCATTTTCATCTTGATGTCTAATTTTGCTTGATCTAGATTAGATAATAAAGAATCTCTTTCTTTCACAATAATATCATAATCTAGATGTGTACACAAAATAGATTGTCTTTGAAGATCATTTACTTGAGTTTGCAACTTTCACTTTTCTAGGGAAAGAAGATTGCAATTTGCTTCTACAGATTTAAGCTTAATATCATAATCTTCAATACCCTTTTTGAGATCTTCATTTTCAGATGTGAGAGCAAGAATTTTAGCATGTAACTCTTTATTTGATTTCTTAAATTTCTTCTTGCACTCAATATATTTCTCATGTGTATCTTGAAGACTAGAAATTAGATCTTCTTTTGGTAAATAAAAAAGACTTACCTCTTCTTCTTCTTTTTCTTCATTTGTTGTAGCAATAAGACATTCTACTTCTTCTTTTCCATCATCACTATCATCACTTGAATCATCCCATCCAGATTTATATGCTCTTTATTTCTTTTTGTGAGATGATTTCTTTCCTTTCTTGAATTTTGGACAATCACCTTTCATGTGTCCCTTTTTGCCACATTCAAATCACCTGGAAGAAGAATACTAGAAGTTTTGTTAGTTTTAAAACTTTTATACTGCTTAACATTTACAATGAGAGTTTCTTCTTCACTATCATCTTCACTTGTGTCATGATTGATCTTGTTTGATGCTTTGAATGCAATGTCCTTATTTCTCCCTTGTTGAAGTTCACGTTCTCATCTTTCTTCCTCTTCTAAAGTTGCCTCGTGTGCTTCTAGGTTGCCAATAAGTTGTTCCATTCTTAGCCGGGTGAGATCATTTGCTTCTTCAATAGCAGTCACCTTGGGCTTGTATTTGGGAGGAAGAGACCTAAGGATTTTTTATACTTGATCTTCTTCGTTGATTACTTTACCTAAAGCATTTAAACCATTCACAATAGAAGAAAATTTTGCATACATTTCACTAATAGACTCATTTTGATCCATACGAAACTGTTCAAATTTTTGCTTAAGAATTCCAATTTTAGAATTCTTAACTTGAATAGTTCCTTCATATGTTATAGAGAGTCTATGCCATATGTCATATGCCGTTTCACAATTTAATATTCTATTGAATTCACTAACGAAAATTGAAAAATAGAGTATACTTACAACTTTTGCATTCATTTGGGCTGATCTTACCATATTAGCATCCCAAGTTGCATACTCTGTTTGAGGGAATTCATATGGATTTGATACCATTCTCCATAGATCCCAGCTAATTCCTTGGAAGTAGAATTGCATCCTCCTTTTCCAGTAGGTGTAGTTAGTGCCATCAAAAGGTGGAGGTCTAGCCACGAGTGTCCTTTCTAGGTTGAGGTTGTTAAGTACCCCGTCACCCATTCTTCAAGACTTTGTTAGAGTTCCTTGAAGCCCTACTCTGATACCAAAACCACTAGAGGGGGGGTGAATAGGGTTTTATGGATATTTTAAAATAATTTAACTCAAAGCAAGCAACCACAAAAATATTGGACAAGGGGATAAGGATTTAGAGTGGTTCCAACCTTAGCAAATACTAAGGCAGTCAATCCACTACTTGGTTGCTTACCCAACTGTGATTTTGAAAGTATTTAATTTTATTACCTCGCAAGGATGTTACATAAAATTACAACACTTTCACCAAACCCTTCGGACAGCCTTCACCTAGAAGTAGTCTCACCAACCTCGAAGCAGCCTTCCTTGAAGTAGCCTTCCTCTTGAAGTAGCTTCCCATTGAGACAACCTTCTTGAAGTAGTCCAAAGTCCACCTTCTCCACCGAGAAGACCCTTCTCCACCTGAGAAGTCAAACCCTCTCCAATACGCAGCCTCCAACCCTGGGAGTAGCAAGGAGAGTACAAAGGATATAAAGAATAAGAAGGAAAAATAGAAATTACAATACCGTTGTAGCACAAGGCTTGATTTCCTATATCAAGCATTTTGATCTCCTAACCAATGTATATGGAAGTGTTGGTATAGTGGGTAGGAGATGCTAGCCTATAGGACACGAATTTGGAGCAATGGAAATGTATAGCCAATGTTGGAGTTGCTCAATTGCTCACTAGAATGAATAGCCAATTCCAAGTATTATGCTCAAGTGTTGCACAAGTGTGTTTTGGGTGTCCTATGGCTTGTCCTATTTATAGGAATGGCCTATGGATACTTAAGGACGTTCTAGACACTTTCTAGGGGGTTGTTAGTGCTTAACTAGCTGTTAGGTAACCATTAGTTTCTTTAACAACTGCTAGTTAATTAACTCTGAAAAGTGCAGACAGAACTCTTCTCGGTCGAAGAATTGTCGACCGAGAGTCCTTCTCAGTCGAGGACTTGTCGACCGAGGGACTGTCTGGAGCAAGTGTATATAACGTTCTAATCCAACTCCCAACTACCTTGTCTGCTGTGTCTAACGGCTACCTGGGTCATTCTCGGTCGAAGAGTTTGTCGACCGATAGTGTCTCGGTTGAGAATTTTGTCGACCGAGATTAACCCTATTTCAATGTTTTACAACAAGTACCAAGTGTGTGTATGAGTGTGCAGTTGTGACACTATTTTAGGGGATGACCTATCTAAGTGTTGTGATTGACTAGGGAAGATCTAAACGCTTGATTTACATGATATCTAAGTACTTGTACATTATATATTTTGTACAAGTGTTTACATTTGATTACAATCATGAAATTAAGGCATTTTGAAGCATATAGATCTTCCAAAGGTTTGTCATCCACCTTGTTCCTGAAACACTCAAGTAGCACGTTAGATCCACAAGAATGAAATGTTTGTCATCATCAAAACAAAGGGATTATAATAATGTCCAATTTAGCCAACAGTTAAAGCCCCTAGTGGTTGGATCTGCTCTTCTTATCTCAAACTCCCAACCATGAAACTTTGTATCTCTGGAAGGATGCTTCTATCAAATTTCATCTTGCTTGACATGACCGCCTTTGATGTCATCCTAGGTATAGAATGGTTGCAGAGGTACAAAGCAATTTTTTTGTGAAGAATTGAAGGTTAGTTTGTTACATCTTGATGAGGGATGGATGTGTGTCAAGGGTAGGAAGTGAGAGGATCAGAATTTTTATCATCTCTACCATCAAAGATGAAAAGCTTGTCTCGTAAGGGTGTAGAGTGTTTTTATCTTCTATCGTCTTTGATGATACACCTCCTACTCTCGATCACATATAAGTTGTGAAGGACTTCTCTGAAGTATTTCTTGAGGAGTTTCCTAGGTTGCCATCAACTCACGAGGTGGAGTTTTCCATCGAGCTCACACCAAGAACTTCACCTATCTAGAAGCCTTCTTATCGCTTGGCCCCTGCAGAACTCGCCAAGCTTAAGAAGCAGCTTTAAGAGCTTCTCAACATGGGCTTTTTGTGCCCTCATGTTTCACCATGGGGAGCCCTTGTCTTGTTAATGAATAAGAAGGATGGTTTGTTGCGTATGTGCATAGATTATCATATGCTTAATCAAGTGATGATAAAGAATTGATATCCTTTGGCTCACATCGATGATCTATTTGACCAGCTGGAGTCAATCATTGTATTCTTAAAGATGGATCTACGAAGTGGCTACTTCCATATGCGAGTGAAAGATGAAGATGTCCTGAAGACAACTTGTTGAACACATTATGGGAATTATGAGTTTCTGGTCATGCCTTTCAGTTTGACTAATGCCCCTACTACCTTCATGGACTTGATGAATTGAGTGTTTTGTCCTTACCTTGATCAGTCCATTGTGGTGTTCATCGATGATGTTTTGGTCTACTCCGAATCTAAAGAACAACATCGTGAACATCTACAAATCATGTCGAACATATTGAGAGAAAATCAACTATATGCTAAATTCTCAAAGTGTGAGTTCTGGATCAAGGAAGTGATGTTTTTGGGTCATGTGATTTCTGTAAGATATATTGTCATTGATCCTGCAAAGGTAGAAGTTGTGACCAAGTGGAAAGATTCGAAGACTCCATCTGAAATATGTAGTTTCCTAGGTTTCACAGGTTACTATCGGAGGTTTATCAAGAGTTTTTCCAGTTTAGCTCTCCCTCTCACAAAGTTGACAAGAAAAGAAGTCAAGTTTGTGAGGACACCAGAATGTGAGGATAGTTTTTAGAAGCAAAAGAGATGTTTGACATCTACTACTATTCTTGCTTTACCTATTGAAGGAAAACCCTACATCATTTTCACAAATGTTTCAAAGCAAGGATTAAGATGTGTCTTGATGCTAGATGATCAAGTGATCTCCTATGCTTCATGCCAGTTGAAACCTAATGAAGAGAACTGGCCTACGCGTGATTTAGAGCTATCCGCTATAGTGCATGCTTTAAAGATCTGGAAACACTAACTGTATGAAGTGAAGTTTCAAGTTTTCTCATATCATAAAATCTTGAGACATCTTTTGACACAAAAGGATCTGAACCTGAGGAAACGAAGCTGGATGGAGTATCTCAAGGACTATGACTTTACCATAACTTACCAAAGCAAACTTAGTTGTTGATACTTTGAGTCAGAAGAAGGATGCAGTCTGTGCTGCTATGAACTTGGAGTATGTTTCCTATTGGCAACCACAGTCTGACTATAAAAATGATGTTGAGAAGTTGTGTGTTTGTATGGATAGTGTATCCATCACACCATCTTGGATCTCGAAAGTTGTTGTTGCACAACTTGAAAGTTTTGATCTTGATGAGATGAATGCCTTAGCTGAGAAGCCACAATCTAACTTTTCAGTTGGAGTGAATGGTGTTGTTCGTTTTTGACAAAGGTTATGGATACCTAAAGTTGGGAATCTACGACAGAAGGTTTTGAGCAAAGCCCATTGGTCTATGTACACTATACACCCTGGTACTACCAAGATGTACAAGGAATTGCAACGAAGTTTTTGGTGGAAGAACATGAAGAAGGATATTGCTCTGTGTGTTGCCAAGTGTTTGACTTGTCAACAAGTCAAGATCGAGCATCAATGACCTAGTGGTCTTCTGCACCCACTTGAAATTCTGGAATGGAAATGGGAGAAGATTACTATGGACTTCATCACTAGTTTCCCTAAGACCAGGAAAGGTTCTGATGTAGTGTGGATAGTGATTGATCGGCTTGCCAAGTCTACCCACTTTTTGCCATTCAATTCAACTTATAAGATTGGTGAGATGGCTGAGTTGTGTGTGGATTGGATCGTTCGTCTACATGGAGTTCCTAAAGTGAGAGTTTCAGATCGTGGCCTGGAGTTTGCCTCTGGTTTGTGGATTCAGATTTAGGAAGAGATGGGTACTGACTTACACTTCAATATGGCTTATTATCCATAAATTGATGGTCATTCTGAAAGAACAGTGCATATTCTGGAATATTTTCTTTTTTCTTGTGTTATGGATTGGAGAGGTGCATGGGATAAGTTTCTTCCATTAGCAGAGTTTGCTTACAATAATAGCTACCAATCTAGTATTGGTATGCCACCTTATGAAGCTTTGTATGGAAGGCCTTATCCCTCTTCATTACACTGGATGATGTGGGAGAACGTGCTCTAGTGACGTCTGATGATATGTAGATGATGATAGAGAAGGTTTAGTTGATCAAGAATCATATGAAAGATGCACCAAGATTGACAAAAGATGTATGCAGAAAAGAAAAGGGTTGATGTAAGTTTCCTAGTAGGTGACTATGCCTTCTTGAAGATCAAGCCTATATGTTCTATTGCAAGATCTCCACCTTTTGATGGCAAGGTTGTTTGTAGGGTTAGCTCTAGAGAGAGAAAGAGGGACCCAAGTAAGAAGGTTGGTAGCTTAGACTCCGGGATAGGAGGAACCCTAAGATGTCGGGTATGTTATGACCTAAGTGGATGGTTGTGGTTGCCTCATGCAGGGTCCTTGTTGTTTCTTAAAGAACTAAACCCTAAAAGAAGGATGAGGCTACTAGTACCTATGTATCGATGATATAGGTGCTTTTCTAAGGATAGGAAGAAGAGTTCCTTAGACCCTGAGGAGGTTTAGTAACAAGTTGTGAGACCTTATACCTATTTGGTTGTCCTTGAGGAGGACTCGACTCTGAGGTGTTGTTCAAGTGGAAGGATAATAGGACGTGCATGATGTACCTTATACATGCTCGGTTCGTGGTTAGAATGTTGAGCATGTAGTTAGACAGTTGTTGCATAAGAGGTGAACCTAGTCCAAATATTAGAAAAGAGAAGAAAAGAGAAGAAAACGTTCCTATAATAATATAATGGATATAAAAGAGAAGAAAAGAAGAAAAGTCCAAATATTAGAAAAGATACAAGATTAAGCAAAGTATTTATGAGAAATACCTGGAAATCTCTAGAAAGTGGCATTAATGGCCACAATTGAATAAATTTTGTACACCTATGATTTCTAATAGAAAGAGTGGTCAAAATAAAAGAAAAGGAAAAGTAATTCATTTGAATAAAGGAATAAATAAGAAAATGGATAAATGATAAGTAAACGTGCTAAGGAATATTCCCAATATGGGATTTCGACCCATTAAGATTCCTTGAGGTTCAATAATAATTTGCTTGCTTGGTTGGTTTTTCTCTACTTGGTTGAAATTGTCTCAAAAATCCGTAATCACAGGTATGTGGTTACGCTTATGAATATCTCGAATTAGTTTTCCGAGGATTTTCAAAGTTTTCATCAGTGGCTTGAATTAAACTGTTGGATGAATTTAATTCATGCATACTATAATGTGGATATGCCTATCACCTAAGATATATGCCTACTAGCTCAGATCCTAGTCCCCTTTGTAGCTTTATAGATTGACCTAGTACATGGCTACCCATGGGGTAGGTCCATCAGGTCATTGGATTACTTAGTACAAGGCTACCTATGGGGTAGGTCCATCAAGTCACCATGAGTCAGGGATTGGGATACCTTTGGGTAGGGCCATGCGACTCCACAACCCTAGGTAATGGCTACCTGTGAGGTAGGACCATGGGGGTAAGGATCTACCATATGAGAGAGGTAGTTTCCAAGTCCACTGCAGGGACATCACAGAGATAGGGGATAGGTAAGGATTGAGTAGTATTGCTTAAGACATAACCTTGGTTGTTAAATGATATTTGATTGATTACATTGTTACAATAGTTGTATAATTTTTTATTCCCCCACATACGAGTATAATCCATTATACTGACCGACATTTTGTTTGTCTACGATTTAGGTACAAAATCCCAAAAGGACAAACAATAAATTGGCATATTGTGAATACATGAATTAAAGTGCAAGGAGGATTAGTTAGAATAGATTCCCTATGTGGATATAAGTTTAGAAATCCAAGTTTTCAAAAGGTATGCAAAATTTTGTTTTATTACAACTTTTTAGTATAGTCTGGTAGAATTTAATAATTATTATTGATTATTTGTCAAACCTTTGATCCGGAAATTGGGATAACAGCTCTGACCTCTTGGTCTCCCTTGATTGGGGGTTACCGAGAGGAGGGGTCATTGCATTTGGTATCAGAGCATTGGTTCCTCGCTTAATCTTTAGTAATTATTAAATTTTACAAATTCCATTGAACTGAGGGTGTTATTAGAGGATTTTCCGGAAGATAGAGGTGTCTAGAAAAGGATCATGTCTGGGGGCTAGCGCTATTTTCCTCTGCGCTACTAGTCGGAATACGAGGACTCCTGAATATGTGTGATTGCATGGCCAATGTCTTAGGATCTGACTCGAAATAAGATACCTTTAGGACTCTCTCATCTATTTTCGTCCCTTCTCAACCCTAATTCTGTTAAGATTCTAAGGTCAGGGTTTTTCTCTCTCTTCCTCACCCTCTTGAGGTTAGGGTATGTATGATAAGGATAAGGAATCCTCCACCAAATTAATGAAAAACATGTAAATAAGATGTCATGGACATAAGATTAATAGTTTAAGCATGAACTAAAGAATAGTTGCATGTTTAGGTTGTATGACATGTGTTGTCATGCCCTCAGGAGAGCCCTGAGGTTTAGACCTTCTTGTCAGGAGGATGAAGTAGAGTTGGTCTTGGAGGAAGAGACCTCCATTAAAGGTAGAGACCTGGCACATCCTCTGAGGATGATGCTAACCCTAACCCTAAGTGGTGGTTAGAGAGAGAGATGGCATGATGAGATGGAAGTCATGGTCAACCTTGTGTGTGGGTTGATATGATGTTGGTTTTGAATCCCTATGATAGTCTGAGCCATGTGAGGTTGGCTGACCTAGTACCTTTGGTGACCCAACCCTAGGAAGGGTCATGCATGTTAGGGTGAAGGATAACTCCTTCATTTATGAGGTTAGTGATGACCCTATAGAAACCTATGGGATGATATGAGCATGGCATAGTATGCACCTAGAATATGTTAGTAAGTGCTGGCCGTAGGTCGAAACCCAGGCCAGACGAGCATGTGGGATAGATTATGAGCTAATCATAAAGAGCCTCAAGCAAACGTAGGTTTCACCCATGTAAGTGTATGCATGTGAGATTGATCCACCCTTTTAGAGAGAGAACCTCCAGTAGTAAGGTTGTTTGTAGGGTTAGCTATAGAGAGAGAAAGATGGACCCAAGCAAGAAGGTTGGTAGCTTAGACTCCGGGATAGGAGGAACCCTAAGATGTCGGGTATGTTATGACCTAAGTGGATGGTTGTGGTTGCCTCATGCAGGGTCCTTGTTGTTTCTTAAAGAACTAAACCCTAAAAGAAGGATGAGGCTACTAGTACCTATGTACCGATGATATAGGTGCTTTTATAAAGATAGGAAGAAGAGTTCCTTAGACCCTGAGGAGGTTTAGTAACAAGTTGTGAGACCTTATACCTATTTGGTTGTCCTTGAGGAGGACTCGACTCTGAGGTGTTGTTCAAGTGGAAGGATAATAGGACGTGCATGATGTACCTTATACATGCTCGGTTCATGGTTAGAATGTTGAGCATGTAGTTAGACAGTTGTTGCATAAGAGGTGAACCTAGGGTTCCTAGACCTATAATAGGGGAAGTAGTAGTACTTGGTGCACCTGATGCTCATGATGAGATTTGAGTTGCCATAGATCTGAGCATGGCACTCCTCATGTTTAGAGGAAAGGGAAACCCCTTGGATTAAGGTATATGTTTGATGAACCCCTCACATATAGGTTGGTGACATATGTATGTATGATGATGGTCCAATGTTGAGGAATGAGAACAAGCATGACCTACCATGGAGATCTAGCATGGTTTAGTAGTGGTCTGCTTGTTAGCTACATTCCTTAGTATCTTGCTAGTGTTAAACATGCTCATGTGAATGTAAACCTGAGACGTAGAGATGTTTGTGACCTTTGTTGCTATCAAGATGTAGTTTCCTCCCATCCTGGGAGAGGGACCCTTCTGTAGGGTATGTACAACTTTTGTTGGGTTTGAGGTAACCTAAAGAGGTCTCATAGGATCTTAAGAAGCTAAGTGGAGAGTACATAGTATAAGAATGAACCTATAGACCCATAGATAACCATCTCTAAGTGCATGTGGATGTGTTACCATGGAGGTAACCGGTATGGGGCATGACCGAGGTAAATAGGTCGCCATGATCCATACGAAAGGATGTAAGTCAGACCACGAATGCCGAGAGAGATGGTGGATGTTGGATAAATGGACATATGTAAATCCTTTTGTTTTGATAATGACAAACATTTCATTCTTGTTAATCTAACAAGTAGCCGTTAGACACATCTGACAAGGTAGTTGGCAGTTGGAGATAAACGTTGCAAAACACTTAATTCAGAGAGCCTGTCGGTCGACAAAAGTTCGACCGAGTAGGTGTCTCGGTCGACCATTTCTCGACCGAGATGGACTCTGACAGCAACTGCAGAATTAATTAATTAGCCATTGCTAAAGCAACAAACTTGTACCTAACGGCTAGTTAAGCACTTAGAAACCCCTAGAAGGTGTCTAGAACGTCCTTAAGCACTTGTAGGACATTCCTATAAATAGTACATGCCTTAGGACACCTAAACTTACTTGTTACACTTGAGAAATCTTTGAGCATACTTTGAGCAACCTGTTTGTGAGCAAATTGAGCATAGTGACAATTGGCTACTTCTTCTCTTAGCTCAAATTTCATGTCCTATAGGCTAGCATCTCCTATCCACTGCAATTACTATTCCATACACTTTGGTTAGGAGATCTACACGCTTGATCTAGGCAAATCAAGCCTTGTGCTACAAAAGGATAAGTTGTAATTTCCTTTTTCCTTTCTTGTTCTCTATTATTGTTTGTACTCTCCTGGCTACTCCTAGGTTGGAGGCTGTGGATTGGAGAGGTTGGAGATCTTCTTGGTGAAGAAGGGGACCTTGAGCTACTTCAAGAAGGCTGGTGCAACGGGAGGTTACTTCTAGAGAGGAAGGCTACTTCAAGGGGGAGCTTGGAGTTACTTCAAGAAGGCTACCTCAAGTTGGTGCATCTACTTCAAGTGAAGGCTGTTCAAGGGGTGTAAAGAAAGTATTGTATTTTGTGTAAATCCTTGTGAAGGTAATAAAATTAATACTTTCAAAATCCCAGTTGGGTAAGCAACTGGGTAGTGGACTGACAACTTCAGTATTTGCTAAAGTTGGAACCACTCTAAACACCTGTCTCCTTCTTCCATTTTCAATTGTGGTTATTTTGAGTTAAATAATTGTTAAAATATTTAAAAACTCTATTCACCCCCCCTCTAGTGATTTTCAATTGGTATCAGAGCAGGCTTCAAGGAGCTCTAATCGAGTCTTGAAGTATGAAGGGTGGTGGTGTCTACAACCGCAAACAAAGGAAAAGTATGGGGCAACCTTCAACAAGTTGCAGTTGGTGCTTAGGAACAAGCCATGCAACACTTGGTTGCCCGTGGATGTCAAAGAAGGAAGATACACATAAAGAATGTCTTATTGCTACAATAAGTGAAGAAGAAGAAGAAGAGGTAAGTCTTTTTGATTTATCTAAAGAAGAGCTAGTTGCTTCTCTTGAAGAGACACACCATAAATATATTGAGTGCAAGAAGAAATTAAAGAAATCCAATAAAGCAAATGATGAATTACATACTAAGCTTCTTGCTCTTACATCTGAAAATGAAGATCTCAAAAAGGTTATTGAAGATCATGATATTAAGCTAAAATCTGTAGAAGCAAATTGTAATCTCCTTTCTCTAGAAAAGATTAATTTGCAGACTCAAGTGAATGATCTTCAAAAACAACCTGTTTTGTGCTCACATCTAGATTATGATACTATCGTAAAAGAAAGAAATTCATTATCATCTAATCTAGATCAAGCAAAGCTAGATATCAAGAAGAGAATGGATGAGATTGCTAAGTTACAACAAAAAGTTAGTAGTCTAAATGATGATGGAATTCTTGATCAAATCTTAAATGATCCTTACCATCAAGTTGGAAGGAGAGGACTAGGTTACAAGCCTAAGGGAAAATCATATCATAAACCTAGTTGGAAAAAGACACAAGCACATCAATCTATGTATGTACCTAAAGGCACATATACATATACCCAAGAACAACCTAGACCAAAATCATAGAAAAAGATATGAGGTTGATTCTATATGTTGTCATTATTGTTTGCGCCTTGGTCACTATTCTTTTTCATGTCCTTATAAGAAAAAGGATGTTGAGTTAGTTTGGGTTCCAAAACCTCCAAACTAAATGAATGGAATTAAGTTGAGATATGACCAAAGACCTGAGTTGTATATTTCTATGTCTATCTCAACTCAACATAATGGGATATCAAATTAATTCCAGTATCTAAACATCTAACTTGCATAATTGTGTTTTACTTGGAAGCAATTAACAGTTCAGAAAACATTTCAGAAATCTTGTCGGTCGAGAAACTGTCGACTGAGAGAACTGTCGGTCGAGAAATTGTCGACCAAACAGGTCACTGATTTCCAGCCTGAAATAAATCTGCTACTTTCGATTTTCAAGTTGCTATCTACTTGTTGTACATGAAAAACAAAGTATACATTCTGGAAATCATCTTTGAAAACTTATATGAGATTAATTTGGTTTACTCTCTAAATATTTTAGTTAAAACTATGGATCATATTGATTTAAGTCAAATTACTAACTACATGGTCTGTCCTAAGTATTCTTTGATTTACTCACATAGAAACCATATGTTGAATTTCATGTTGCTACTGTTTTATCATTACATCATGGATATACTCTCAACATTTCATACATAACGTTGATGCTTGTTGCATGAACAATGATTATTGCATTCTTGATGATACATAGGCAAGCAAAATGATTTGTTGGTAATATGTTGTTTTAAATGCTTGCATCACATAAGATAATTTTTAATTAGTATCCTTAAAGACCTAAGATATTGATCGTACTTTCATGAGAATACAAGAAGAAGTGAAATTTGATATTCATGTAACTGCAACAAAGTTTATATTCTAAGAAAAATCAAGGACAAATGTTTTCATATTGAGTATTATGCTTCAAATTGATCAAATTATATGCATATATTATACTTTGGAAATCTGCAAATTTGCCTCTTGGTTGAAATGAAATTTGACCAAGGGGCACTATGGTCGTAGTCAAAGTCGACCTAAATTAAGTTTGACACAATACTTATTTGAATATCATTTTCTATATAAAAATTGTGATTAAAAGAACAATTAATTTATGATCACAAAATTGTCCAAATATTGGTAACAATAATTACAATGTTACTCCCTTAGAAAGTGTATATGCTCTACAAATTTAGTCTATCATTTGCATTAGAAATCAGCTTAAAAATTCATACTCAGTAAGTCTGTCGGTCGACGAATTCTTCGACCGAAAACATTTCGGTCAGCCTATCTCTTTCGACCGACAGACTTCAGACAGAAATAACATCGGACACACTTCCGGTCGACAATTGTTCGACCGAGCTAGTGTCGGTCGACAATTGTTCGACCGAGAATTGACCGTTGGGATATGACCGTTGGAATCCAACCGTTACCGTTGAGCGGCCGACCGTTACCAGTCGACCGTTGGACGACCGAGTGGCGCGTCTGGAATATGACCGTTGCGGTCGATCAGTCGATAAATTGTCGACCGACCTGGTCACTGATTTGCTATAAAAAGGGCCAAAAATGGGTCATTGTTGCACACTCTCATATTCTTACTTCCATAGCTTCTCTCTAGTGTATTCTTGTGCAATCCTTTAGCTTCCTCATCCCCAAAACTTTCTTGCTTCTTCTCCACCTTAAAACAAATAAATTGCTTCATCCTCTACACGTGGAAAGAAGAAAGTTGCTAGCAAGAAAGGAAGGGAGGCTACTCCACCATTGACGATCATCAACGACATCCCCTTCGTCGACGCAGATGCTGGTGATCGCTATCTCAGGCTCTCCTCCAAGACTCCTCTTCCACGACGGCCGGTTGACGTCTTGGACTTCCTCAGCATCGTCGACCTGGAAGATCTTTTTGAGGTGCAAAATTTGAAAGAATTTCTTAACCCTTCCTTCCCTTCCTACTCTTCAAAAGTGGTAAATGAGTTCTATGCAAACCTAATCTCCCATTCCGAAAATGACAATACCTTCTTCTACTCTATGGTCAATGGGCATAGCTTTCGATTTACTGAAGAGGATATTCTTGACATGCTCAACATCGACTTAGATGAATATCAAGACACTCTTGACCTCACAACTGAAAATCCACTCAATACATTTTCCCAAGGTGATCATACCGTCAGTCTTAGTGACATTAAACGAGCCATTTTTAAATCTAATACTATGTGTCACGAAGATAGGGGTACCTACTATGCCATTAATCTCAAACCTGCTGCTAGGATTGTCAATCTTATTGTTTCCACAAACATACATCCTAGAGCAAACAAGTGTGAAGTTCCTATTTTTCGCATGTATTTAATTTATGCCATTATCAAACGTATTCCCGTAAATTTTATCCGCATAATCCTTAAGAACATGCTTGAGTTTTCTGGCAATCCCCCATATGCTGATTTTGTATGCCAAATCACTCAACACTTTCTTAAAACACAAATTGAGGATATGGGATACACATGGGAAAGAAGACCACAAAAAATAAGCAAAAACACAGTAGAGAAAATGGGAATTGATTTTGGTCACAAGAGGGCTAGGACGGAAGGTGAGACATCTACTCAAGATATACCATTATCACCTCCTCCTACCAACCTACCCTATGATCCCATCCAAAACACCTTAACCTATGTTGCTGGATCACAATATCATCTAAGCAGACAACTAGACTATAACCACCATGCCATGACCTACCTAAATCAAAGGTTGCAAACCCTCTCTCCAAATTAACCAGATGAATATCCTTATTCATAAATCCTGGCATGCTCAACCCATATAATCCATCTTACAACTACTACCAACCTCCACCTCCACCATCTACAGATCTCACACATACTCAGTTCTCCTCAATACAATTACAAGACATTGCTGCTCATTTCCGTTTTGATCGTGTTCCTACCTTCTTGGAAGCATATGCTTTAACCAAGACAGGTGCTTTGGAGTGGCAAACTTTAGTCCAATATTATGGAGCTGAGCCATTTCTTGGAAAAGACCCTGATATTGATGTAATACTCAAGTCTTTCCAGTGAGATTTGGGGTGACCGTTGTATTAGTTGTAAGGAAATGATTATCTTTGCATGATTGTAATGTAATGATTATCTTTGCATGATTGAAATAAAATGGTTATCTTTGCAATGAAATGGTTATCTTTACATGAATGGTTATCTTTACTGAGTATATTGGTTATTCCTCTATGGCATCATTCAAATATGGCTTATAAGACTACTCTAGTAGAGCATACAAAGTAAGGGGAGTAATAAATATATCAAAAATAAAAAGGTATGACATTTTTACCTGAAATTTAAAAATTGTGGCTAAATTGACCATCTATTTAAAACAGATATGTATTTAAGGGGGAACAACACTTTTTATACAATATTTATTCTTAAATGGATATCTTTTTGAAATGACAAAGGGGGAGAAATAAATATAAAACTTAGTATTTGTGCAAAACTCAATCAATGAGTTTCATAAACTCTATGCTTTACATTGAAAGTTGCTATATTCCCTAAAGGATTGGATTTCATGTTCCATAATTCATGGGGAATAATAAGCACACATTTTATAAACAAGAGAAGAAATTTACAAAGGTAATCTTCAGGTATGAAACTCACATGTTTTTATACTTTCTTATTTTATATTTAGGAAATGTTTGTCATCTTCAAAAAGGGGGAGATTGTTGGCTAAATGGACATATGTAAATCCCTTTGTTTTGATAATGACAAACATTTCATTCTTGTTAATGTAACGTGCTACTTGAGTGTTGCAGGAATAAGGTGGATGACAAAGCAATTAGGGAAATCCATATGCTTACATATTTATATTTTCATGAAATGTAATCGCCTTGTAAAAACTTGTACAAATATATAATGTACAAGTACTTAGATTTCATGTAAATCAAGCGTTAGATTATCCCTAGCTAAACATCACATTTAGATAGGTCATCCTCTTCAATAGTGTCACATATGCACACTCATACACACACTTAGTGCTTTAAATTGAAAAATTTAAATAGGGTCAATCTCGGTCGACTAACTCCTCGACCGAGACACTTTCGGTTGACAATCTTCTCGACCGAGAAAGACCCAAGTAGCCGTTAGACACATCTGACAAGGTAGTTGGCAGTTGGAGATAAACGTTGCAAAACACTTGATTCAGAGAGCCTGTCGGTCGACAAAAGTTCGACCGAGTAGGTGTCTCGGTCGACCATTTCTCGACCGAGATGGACTCTGACAGCAACTGCAGAATTAATTAATTAGCCGTTGTTAAAGCAACAAACTTGTACCTAACGGCTAATTAAGCACTTAGAAACCCCTAGAAGGTGTCTAGAACATCCTTAAGCACTTGTAGGACATTCCTATAAATAGTACATGCCTTAGGACACCTAAACTTACTTGTTACACTTGAGAAATCTTTGAGCATACTTTGAGCAACCTGTTTGTGAGCAAATTGAGCATAGTGACAATTGGCTACTTCTTCTCTTAGCTCAAATTTCGTGTCCTATAGGCTAGCATCTCCTATCCACTGCAATTACTATTCCATACACTTTGGTTAGGAGATCTACACGCTTGATCTAGGCAAATCAAGCCTTGTGCTACAAAAGGATAAGTTGTAATTTCCTTTTTCCTTTCTTGTTCTCTATTATTGTTTGTACTCTCCTGGCTACTCCTAGGTTGGAGGCTGTGGATTGGAGAGGTTGGAGATCTTCTTGGTGAAGAAGGGGACCTTGAGCTACTTCAAGAAGGCTGGTGCAACGAGAGGTTACTTCTAGAGAGGAAGGCTACTTCAAGGGGGATCTTGGAGTTACTTCAAGAAGGCTACCTCAAGTTGGTGCATCTACTTCAAGTGAAGGCTGTTCAAGGGGTGTAAAGAAAGTATTGTATTTTGTGTAAATCCTTGTGAAGGTAATAAAATTAATACTTTCAAAATCCCGGTTGGGTAAGCAACCGGGTAGTGGACTGACAACTTTAGTATTTGCTAAAGTTGGAACCACTCTAAACACCTGTCTCCTTCTTCCATTTTCAATTGTGGTTGTTTTGAGTTAAATAATTGTTAAAATATTTAAAAACTCTATTCACCCCCCCCTCTAGTGTTTTTCAGTGGAGACTTGGGTAAGGTTTCACGTTGGATATGTACTATGTTAGAATCCTAAGTCTATCCTAGGTTCAGGTAGGGATAAGACCGATGAGAGTAGGAGTTGCCAATTCCCTAGTTGCACATGACCATAGGGTCGGGAGGTAACAACTATCATTGTCTAAAGGCCATGGGTTAGGATATTGATCACCTTCATGAACTCATGGGACCCAAAGGGAAAATGAGGAGGGCACTCTCTGATGCATAAGGGAGAGGGATGACTCCAAAAGTGCCAGCACCCTACAAACCTAGAGGAGATGACCAAGGATGGTATGATGACCCGAGTGGGTTCTAGACCAGTTTTTCATGGAAGTAACTTTGATATAGAGATGATCATGATGTAGAAACATATGTTGCATGTTTCAACTTAGATTTGAAGGTGTACTGGAAATGTGGGATGCACCATCTCTACTCTTGGAATAGGAAGAACTTTGTATTTGGACTACAACCAAATGCTTATTTCCTCTCGTTATGAGGGTGAGAGATAGGGCAATATGCATGCCATACACCAAGGATGAAGATGATGTGAGTGGAAATGTTGCTATGATGTATTAGGATAGAGATAATAGCATACCTTTGTGGAGTGTACGATGCATGGATGGTTTATAAACACCAAGAGAATTAAGGTAGTCATCTTATGAGGATGTTTTTATCATGAGCTATGTGGAATATAAGGTTATATAAGGTTGAGTTCGATAACCAAGAGGATGAACTCAGAGTTTTCTTGATGAAGATATACTTATAGTCCTAGATGAGATAATAAGTGGTATACATGGAGGTGTATGTCTTCAACATTATCTAACACATAAAGATGAAAGGTGGTAATGGATGCTCTTTTTGAGATGCAGTTGCCTAGTCTAGGTAGTTAGGTGAACCCTAAGTGGTGAGAAATGTTTGGCTAACACTCAAATATAACAAGATCTGTTAATCGAGTTAGTGGTTTCTTGGTTAGCCAACCTAGGGCTTGTTGTGATAGAAGGATGGTGGTAGAACCTCAGATGCACTTCTCTGGAAAAGAAGGTGATGAAACCCACAACTAGAGTGTTTTAGGGAATTAACCTTGAGGAATCATGACATACATGAGATCATGATTTTAAGTTCACCATACACTGTGGTACTACTAAGATAATAAGTGGTAGTAGTACTTTGGATTTCTAAGAAGTGTACGGAGTTGCATGTGGCATGTCGCCATGCATGTCAGGGGGTGAAGGATGAACACTGATAACCCATTGAGTTGATATAGAGGATAAGAGTCCCCGAGGGGGAATGGGAGTTCATCACTATGGATGTTGTGGCAAGTCTCCCCTGGACTGAGGAAGGTCAGCATGCAATGTGGGTTATGGTAGATCACCTTACCTAGATGACCTGATCTAAGAGAAAGAGAGAGATTATTGTCAAGGGACAAATCCGGTTGAACTACATATAAGAAAGAGAGATGGTTCAACTACATCATGATGCGAGTTCAAAGGTTCATGAGTATGACCTAAAGATTCACTTCCATGCAGTGGAAGTAAGTACATGACGAACTTGATGCTAGTACAACTTATCACCCCTAACTGATGGTTAGAATGATCCAGACTAGAGGGTTTGATGGGATCATGTGTGCTCGTTCAAGGTGATACATGGAGACAATTTTTTCCTATGAAAGATAAGATGTTAACCACCATAGCCAGTATCAGGATGTAAAGAAGCTCTGTAAGGGAGGCTGTGTCGGTCACCGCTTCATTAAAATGATGTTGGTGAAGGGACCTCGCGAAGGTCAGAAAAAGGCCACAGTGTGTGCATATGAAGTTTCTTTGATCGTGCGATGGCTAAAAGAGAGCCCAGGGGAGACATGAGTCGTGAGCAGATGCCAAGTAGACTAACATGCAGTTCACTATGGGAGAAAATGTGATATGAAAATCCGACCCCTCTAAGCTATAGCTGAGAAAGATGAGCCCCTATACGTGGGTCCATTTGGGATGGATTGGTGGAGAGGTTATGTTTAGCCTTACCCCTCAGGATAACGGATGTATGATGTATTCCACAAGTCCGATCTAGAGCACTATGTGAGGTACCCGAGCCATGGGCTGAGCAATGAACCTAGTGAGCTCCCAAGGGAGGCTAACTTACCCTGAGTCACCTATAAGGGTATGAGATACCAAGGTGAGAGAGAGCTCAGGAGTAAATAATATGAGATGATAAAGGTTCTTTGGAAGCACCATGGAGAGGATGAAGCCACATGGGAGCTAATGATGGATATGGAAAAGTCTTATCCTGAAATTGTTTATATGTTTGGTGGAATTTTGAGGGCAAAATTCCTATAAGAGGGGAAGGATGTTACAACCTCAATTTTGCATATGTTTTCATAATTGAAATGTAATGTTTTTATGAATATGGACTTAATTGAAAAGGTTGTATGCTTTGCTTCAAAGAAGGGATTTCTTTGCAAATCTCCCTTTTATAGGAATTTCGTGGTTCCTATTATTAGATTAATCCAATAATGGATATAAAAGAGAACAAAAGAAGAAAAGTCCAAATATTAGAAAAGATACAAGATTAAGCAAAGTGTTTATGAGAAATACCTGGAAATCTCTAGAAAGTGGCACTAATGACCACAATTGAATAAATTTTGTATACCTATGATTTCTAATAGAAAGAGTAGTCAAAATAAAAGAAAAGGAAAAGTAATTTATTTGAATAAAGGAATAAATAATAAAATGGATAAATGATAAGTAAAAGTGCAAAGGAATATTCCCAAGATGGGATTTTGAACCATTAAGGTTCCTTGAGGTTCAAGGAACTCAGGATAATAATATAATGGCAAGGGAAAGAGAAAATATATGGAAAATGTATATAATTTAGTGATGACTTGCAACTAAAGAAAAGGACCCAATTTCTTTAGATAAAAAGCTCTTATTTTTCATGATGAAAGATTAAATCATTAATGAGATTCCCTTAAAATTTGAGATAAAAAGGAGTTACAGATTAGTAGTTATGACTTTTTCAAATTATCCTCAAATATATGCATTATCTTGAAAATAGGAATATGTTTTCCTTTTTGGTTGATCACGTGAGATGAGAGCCGTTGGATCTTGATCCAATGATAGTCGCTCATCGTCCAGTTCCACAGGTTCTCGAACTCTAGCCGAGTTATAGAGGGATTCTTTCCCCTCAATTTCCTCATGATCCCGAGCATGTGCAAGCCTGTTTTTGGTTCCTTTGGATTCAGGAGAGAAGTCCGAAGAGGATCATCCCTACTTTGTTGGGGTTTGGTCGACATTTGGAAAAGTTCCCAATTCATCTGAACCCTGCCTTCGACCCTATATATATGGGAGGGTGAGAGGGTGAACCATCATGTTTTCTTGCTACCCTAAACTCTACGGCAGACCGAGAGGAGTGCTTTCATGCTCCCAATTTCTCCTCATACCCTAACCTTCACCTCTGTCTTCTTAGCAAGCCTCGCCAGTGTCCGGCTAATACAAGAAGGTTGTGGCGTGGTCATGAAGAGAAATTGAGGGCCTCATCAAATTTGGTGGAGGAAGGCGGAGCTTCCTAGACCTTCATCATGCTCATAGGTGGCTAGAACCTCAGAGTCAACCAAGAGGTTAACCATCAGAACAGCTGAGAGGGAGTCACGGGGTTGAAGAAGAGTCCCCACAAAATTACCATTGTACCCCCTCATCTCCTTCTGTCAAGGTAAGGGTATTTTGGTCTTTCATAATTTCGGATCAAAGATTAGGCGCGCGAATCCTAGGCCGTTGGATCCTGCGTCGTCCGGCAGACCATGGATCAAGTGGTCACCGATTTTCTAGAATTAACAATTAAATCAGATAAGTGACTTTTCTTTCAAAAATCATATCTTTTGCTAGAAAACTCTCATGAAAAAAGTTTATATATTAAAGTTTCTTAGAAAAATACGAGGAGAACAATAAAATAAATTTGAGAATGATTTCGTTCCTATTTGAAAAAGTACATTAATTTGATAGAAAATGTATTAAAAGTGTGGTTAGAAACCCTAATTGAGTATAAAGGATGAATCTTTGAGGTTTAATCAGTTAATTTGAGAAGTACTAACCGGTTGAATATTAAAGTAGAGTTTCAATCCGTTTTACATGAAAAGTTGACTAATTTAGGGTTTTAATCTATGTATGAAGGATAATACATATAGAAATCCTAATTTAGGGTAAAAGAAGAGAAAAAGTTTGTTTAAATCGAATTATGGAAATATGTTACTAAATAATGATCCTAAGTCTGCTAGGAGTATTAAGATGAGAAATTTAAGGTTTTTATGTAGTTTTTTTGAATTTGGGTTCATAATACTAAAAGAGGAGGCAAAACCCTAATTTCAAAGGAAATCCTAAAAATTGGAATAGAAATCCTAAGAAGTAAGATGAGTTTGGATAAATCTTGATAAAAGGAAGTTTGTATATTTATTTCATGATTTATGTGCATATTTGCTTGGTTGGTTGGTTTTTCTCTACTTGGTTGTTTCTATCTCAAAAATCTGCAATCACGGGTATGTGGTTATGCTTATGAATATCCCGAATTAGTTTTCCAAGGATTTCTGAAGTTTTCATCGGTGGCTTGAATTAAACTGTTGGATGAATTTAATTCATGCATACTATAATGTGGATATGACTATCACCTAAGATATATGCCTACTAGCTCAGATCCTAGTCCCCTCTGTAGCTTGATAGATTGACCTAGTACATGGCTACCCTTGGGGTAGGTCCATCAGGTCATTGGATGACTTAGTACAGGGCTACCTGTGGGGTAGGTCCATCAAGTCACCATGAGTTAGGGATTGGGCTACATTTGGGTAGGGCCATGTGACTCCACAACCCTAGGTAATGGCTACCTGTGAGGTAGGACCATGGGGGTAAGGATCTACCATATGAGAGAGGTAGTATCCAAGTCCACTGCAGGGATAGCACAGAGTTAGGGGATAGGTAAGGATTAAGTAGTATTGCTTAAGATGTAACCTTGGTTGTTAAATGATATTTGATTGATTACATTGTTACAATAGTTGCATAATTTTTGTATTCCCCCACATGTCAGTATAATCCGTTATACTGACCGATCGTTTTGTTTGTCAGTGATTTAGGTACAAAATCCCAAAAGAACAAACAGTAAATTGGCATATTGTGAATACATGAATTAAAGTGCAAGGAGGATTAGTTAGAATATATTCCCTATGTGGATAGATGTTTAGAAATCCAAGTGTTCAAAAGGCATGCAAAATTTTATTTTATTACAACTTTTCAGTATAGTGTGGTAGAATTTAATAATTATTATTGATTATTTGTCGAACCTTTGATCCGAAAATTGGGATAATGACTCTAACCTCTTGGTCTCCCTTAATTGGTAGTTACCGGGAGGTGGGGTCATTACACTCTTCCTCACCTATTGGTTGAGGTTAGGTAGGTGCCTCAACCCTACATAGTTTAGGTAGTCAATATTAATCATGCATGCAAACTTCTACTATTTTTGTTATGGCAAGCATCTATTTTTTTATGGCTCATACTTTTGACCATCTTCATCTTATGATGAAATCTTAGCCTTTATTTCCATGTTATTTCTTATCTTTTATCCTTGTTCAATATCTCTGACACATACCTTGCTTCTTTCTTTTGTTGGGTGCTTTCCCAACCACCCAGGGCTAGATTAAGGCGTTGAACAAGGCCAAGGTGACACAGTTCAGGAGTAGATTCAAGTTTTGATTTCAAGGATGACTAGGTTGCTTATTGCTAGATCCAATTAGTTTCTTTTCATTCTTTCCTTTTCAAAGAAACTCGAGTAGTGAACTGAGTTCAAAAGGCAATATAATAACTTAATTTCTTTTCCACTACTGTTGACATTTTACATGAATCTGAAACATGCTTATTTACTTGGATTATTATCCATGCATTCCGCAATGTCTACTTTTTTGAGAAAAAGTGGATGTTTTGTATTTCCTTTAAATTTTAGTAAGGAGGTGATCTCATCTCTTTACAGAATCCATGTATACCAACAAGGTATGGACCTTGGTGAATCCACCTGAAGGGGTAAAACCTGTAGGGTGCAAGTGGGTCTTCAAGAAGAAACCGAAATATATGGTAAAGTACAAAAATATAAGGGTATATTGGTTGCAAAGGGTTTTAGACAAGTTCAAGGTGTGACTGTGTTGGAAATTTTCTCCAGTGGCCATGGTCAAGTCCATCCGGATCATGCTTTTTATTACAACTTATCATGACTATGAGATTTGGCAGATGGGTGTTAAAACCACATTCCTTGATGGGAATCTTCTCAAGGATGTGTACATGACACAACCTAAGGGTTTTATTGATGTAAAGGATGCAAATAAAGTCTTTAAGCTACAAAGGTCAATCTATGGATTGAAGCAAGCATCTTGGAGCTAGAATCTTTGATTTGAGGAGACAGTCAAAGAGTTTGTCTTTAGTTCAAATGAATATGAACCTTGTGTGTGAAATAAAGTAAGTGTGAGCACAGTGACATTCCTCATATTGTATGTAGATGGCATATTATTGATGGGGAATGACATCCCTATTTTACAAAATGTAAAGGCATGGTTGGGAAATACATTTTCTATGAAAGACTTGGGAGAAGAATCCTACATCTTGGGGATCAAGATCTATATAGATAGATCTAGAAGGCTCTTTGTACTAAGTTGGAGAACATGCATTGAAAAAGTGTTGAAGCGGTTCAGTATGGAGAGCTTAACGAGAGGAAACATGCTCATGCATCATGGAGTCCAAAGATCAATGTCTCGATTCTTTTAAAGAAAGGGAATGCATGAATTTGATTCCATATGCATCAGCAATTGGATCAATCATGCATGTAAAGTTGTGCACCCATCTCGATGTCTCATATGCCTTGAGCATAATGAGAAAATATCAGTTAGATCCAGGTGATGCTCATTGGATAGCTGTGAAGAACATCCTTAAGTACTTGAGAAGAACTAAGGATCAGTTCCTCATCTACAACAGAGAGGAAGAGTTAGTGGTATAGGGTTACACCGATGCAAGCTTCCAAACTGACAAAGATGATAACATATCGCAATCAAGATTCTTGTTTTGCCTAAACAATGAAGATGCGAGTTGGAAGGGTTCCAAGCAAGAGACAATTGTCAATTCTACAATAGAGGTCGAGTATATTGCTGCATGGAATGCAACAAAAGAGGATGTATGGATCAAGAAATTCATATATAGACTTGGGGTTTCTCCAAGCATCAACAGCGTAATTGAGATATACTTAGACAAGAATGGAGCTACTACACAAGCTAAGGAACCTAGATCACATCAATGTTCCAAGCATACACAAAGGTGGTTCCATCTCATACGAGAGGTTGTACAACAAGGAGTTGTGAAGATTTGTAGAGTATCAATTGAGAAAAATGTTGTTGACACCTTGATAAAGGCACTTTCAAAGAAAAATCGTGATGGACATGTTAGATCACTTGGAATAAGATTTGTGGATGACTGGCTCTAAGTACAAGTGGAAGTTTGATGGTATGTATTCCCAGAGAGCCAATCCTATGATGATTGTAATGGGCATAATTTGTAAATTATTTGATTAATAATAAACACAAATTTCCAATTTATTCTGTTTTATTCAGTTATGAGATAATGATGTAACACAAAAAATGTCTAGAGAATGATAATATGAAATGATGTACATCTTCAAGTACATGACTTGAACAATTAGATCTTATAGGTGTTAAGAGTATAGACATTCTCATTTTGTCCCTAGTCAATTATTATTATGGAAGGCATATATACAAAAATAACAGAGAAGAGTAGAGTGTGTGTTGGTTGATGATAAAATCTCATCACTCATGATATGTGATATCAAACCAAGAACACAAAAACATGTTAGAGAATAGTGTCTTGGGAAGACCCACCATGAGACTGATACAAGGAAACCATTACATTAGTAGTCATAGTAAGCTCTCATAGTGTTGTTGGTGATTATAGTTCTTAGACCTAAAGTCACTACACTCATCACATGTCATTCAGTATGGTTTGACATGATCTCATGTAATCATGAATAAGGGTTGCCATAATAGTGATGATTGGGTGACTGTGACACATGGGGACTGACTGTGAGTTGTGTAGATGGGATTTGTCCCACCAATAGGAGTATGATATCCAAGGCCTCTTGATAAGTGAGACTAAGAAATGCAAGATCATGGGCATGTGAGTCAATATGTGATATTGAGATTACATATATCTCATATAGTCAGATCTGGTTCAAGGAACATAGATTGAATATTGAAGAGGATGACTACTCCATGCCTCGACTTCAATCTAGATATTAGTGATAAAGGAACTATATAAACAATATAACACCAAGCATAGATTGTAGGTTGAAGTTGTTTTCCATCTTTCATTTACTTGGGTAGCAATGATGTGTGATTAGGCACCACTCTTTGCTTGTTATGTCATAACTAGTTATGGAGATTCACTGCCAACATAATATGAGACCTATAGGGTCACACACATAGGAACTGGCCTAGAAGAGGATTTTTGCTCAAGAATGATAATTGGATTGATTACTAAACTATTTAGATATGCAATTCAAGCTACAAATCAACTGACTGGACTCCCAACTGATCAGCTCGTATGATGAAACAATGGGTTGGAGTATCAGGATGATTGGATATTGCATTGGCTAAGTTCTTAACAAACTGGGGTTCCAACTGATGGTTCACCTAGTGAACCGATCGGCTGGTGGTCGTGAGATGACCGGCTCGCTCTATGAGACGCCTGGTTTGTAGTGCAATTCAGTTGCATAAAGGATTATTGCTAACGTCATGCCATGCATTAATTAGACTAGAATTGCCGATTCATGTGTGGTTGGTAAACATGTGAAATGACTGGTTTGTTGGGTGAACCGATCATCTCGCGTGTAACTGACCGTTTTCCCATTCACAAGTTGCAAAAATTCAAGATTCTAGTCCCTTCAAGAGGAAGGCTAATTCAAGGGGGAGCTTGAGGTTACTTCAAGGAATGCTGCTTCGAGGTTGGTGAGACTACTTCTAGGTGAAGGCTGTCCGAAGGGTTTGGTGAAATGTTGTAATTTTATGTAACATCCTTGCTAGGTAATAAAATTAAATACTTTCAAAATCCCAGTTGGGTAAGAAACCATGTAGTGGATTGACTGCCTTAGTATTTGCTAAGGTTGGAACCACTCTAAATCCTTGTCCCCTTGTCTAATATTTTTGTGGTTGCTTGCTTTGAGTTAAATTATTTTAAAATATCCATAAAACCCTATTCACCCCCCTCTAGTGGTTTTTCATTAACATCTAACACACGATCCATATATTCTGATTCTATATCTAACATAGCAGCAAGCTGAGTAGATATGAATGTATTCAATGAAACCGAATCAAATAGTGCTTTAATAGGATGCATATTAAGATGTAAATTACCTTTGATGACTTCATTATCTTCTTCAACTTCTTTAGAATTAAGGGCAAACACCCTACCATTCCTCCTTTCCATAAGAGGTTGACGACCTTGCTGATTCTGATTGTTGTTGTTTCTTGGAGGTGGTTTTTGTCGCTGTTGCGGCTAGTGGGCAGGATGGTGAGCTGGAGATGGTCCCCTCCCAAGCTTGGGACAGTTAGGTCAGATGTGTCCAACTTGGATGCACTCATGGTAGATGGGTGCAGGTCGATTATCTCTACATGGTTGATAATTGCCAATAGGGCATCTTCCTGGTGGGTGAGAACAGGAGCAACGTTTGCACTTGTCACACCCTTGGTTTCCACTGACATTCTTCCTTTTATTGTTGTTGTTGTTGTTGTGCCCAAAAGACTGGATCCTAGGGTAAGGCTCTATCACTAAAGCCTTATCCACCATTTGTTGGAAAGTCAAAGGAAGTAGGTCGAACAAGGTTTCATCCAACATTGTAGCTTAAACCCTCGAGGAATTAGGTTGATCTTCTTTCGGCTCCAAGGTCACAACATAACACTCCAGGAGGAGGAAACGTTGCATGTACTCAGAGACACTCATGCTTCCTTGATGCAGATTGTAGAACTCTGGTTCCTTCCTCTTCATGTAGGCAGAGTAGATTTACTTCTCACATAAATGTTTGAGGAACTCTTCCCAGGTCATGCTTGAAGTATCACGGGTATGAGACATACCTGTCCACCAGACTCATGCTGGCCCATCCAACACATGCAATGCAAAATGAACCTACTGGTGAGGAGGACACACCATGCCCTTGAAGGTACGCTCCATGGCCAACACCCAGTCACCATCCTTATCCACCATGTTTGGATCACTCTTGCCCTTGAAGTACTGTGGTTGCATCTCGATGAAGTCCTTAAGGGTGAAGTCCTTCGACTTAGCTGTAGAAGCTTCAACATTGGAAAGCTGTCCCACAAAGGTAGTCCAGAGCAGCTGGCACAACATGGTCATCTCTTGCTCAGTGGTCAGAAGAGGGGTGCCTACAGGGACAGTAGGGACTGTCTTGGTGTTTGAGGGAGTCACTGGAATATCCCAGCCGTCAGTGTTGCCAGAGGTGGCTCCTGAAGAGGAGTTGTTTATGTTTTTAAACAAATCTCCCATCCTGAAAGATAAGGGTATAACATATGATAACCAGGAGTAGAAAATAAGGATATCTAAGGCTACTATTGCCTCTAGGCATACTATTTTAGGCAGTCAGTATCAGAGCAGGCCAGGCGGGTATCATATAGATCCAGGAGTCCTTGTAAATCAAGCTAGTAGAGCGGAGAAATTTTTTGCCAGCCTCCAGACCCTGATCCTTTCTAGACACCCTTGATTTCCATGTATGCCCTAGTAGTTGCCCAATAGGCTCTGATACCATGTTGTAAAGAGGCAAGATCACCTCCTTACTAAAATTCAAAGGAAATACAAAATATCCACTCTTTCCAAGAAAAATAGACATTGTGAAATGCATGTATAATAATCCAAGTAAATAAGCATGTTTTAGATACATGTCAAACTTCAACAGGAGCGGAAAAGAAACTAAGTTATTACATTTCCTTTTGAACTTAGTTCACTACATGAGTTTCTTTGAAAAGGAAAAGACTGAAAAGAAACTAATGGGATCTAGCAATAAGCAACCTAGTCATCCTTGAAAGCAAAACTTGAATCTACTCCTGAACTTGGTCACCTTGGCCTTGTTCAACACCTTCATCTAGCCCTGGGTGGTTGGGAAAGCTCCCAGCAAAAGAAAGAAGTAGGGCATGTGCCAAATATAATGAACAAGGACAAAAGATAAGAAATAACATGGAAATAAAGACTAATATTTCATCATAAGATGAAGATGGTCAAACTTATGAGGCATAAACAAATAGATGCTTGCCATAAAAAAATAGTAAAATTTTACATGCATGATTAATACTGACTACCTAAACTGACCTCAATAAATAGGTGAGGGAGAGTAACACATTCCATCACCTACAAATATTTTACATTGGGGAGAGTAACACTTTTCTTTGGGAGAATTTGCATATGCCATATTTATGGGTGGTTGTACATATGTACCACTACACTAGTTAAATAGTATAATAAAATCAACATGCTAAGAACTATGGCAAGTATAAGCATCACATAAAAGAAGCATGGAAGTGGGGAACAAGACCCAAGAAATTGATGATAAAACTAATTTTATGGCAAAATATAGCAAATGAGACAACAAAAGAGAAATTAGAGTTTCATAAGTGCCTCATTAGGGAAACTAGGTTAGGGTTTGAAATTATTCCCAACTTAAATGTAAGGAAAACACATACCTCTTTTAATGAAATCCAATTACTCCTCTTTCACTGCTTTAATTGAGTCTAAAAGCCCACTTTTCCTATTTTCAGTTTATAATATGTATTAAAATTTTACATATGCATAAAGGTAAGGAAACCCTAACTTTTGTACTTTTTGAACAAAACTTCGATTTAGACTCTAAAATTGTCACCATTAATCTAATTAGGTTCTCTTGATTAAGAAAACATATATTTTTTTCTATTTTGGAGTTATGATGTTTAAAGTGCATTTTTGGTGATTTTTATGTATTAAATTTATTTTTAGAAAATACCTTTAAAAAAACTCAAAGCTAAGACTCAAAAGTATTTTTATTAAAGATCTCAAAATTTTCTAATTCCAAAACATATTTT
Source organism: Alisma plantago-aquatica (assembly GCA_963693085.1). Taxonomy (NCBI): domain Eukaryota; kingdom Viridiplantae; phylum Streptophyta; class Magnoliopsida; order Alismatales; family Alismataceae; genus Alisma; species Alisma plantago-aquatica. Next base: position 722,703,598 of record OY856412.1, read on the forward strand.
TTCTTTTAATTTTTCGACAAATGAATCAAAAGATATGACTTTTCCATTATGGACCAATCACAGGATGACACGTCATCAAATCCAAGCAAGAGAGGTGATGAGAGAGAGAGAGGCGGGCTGTAAGACTTGGCCCAACCATGGGGCACCAAGTCAACGGTCCACACCGATTCATCCTCGCATTAACGTGGGTAGGGAAAAGAACCAAAAGATGAAAAAGACCTCGCCAGAACCCAGAGAGGAAAGAAAGAAACAACGAGGGCAAAGTGGTCAAGTCACCAAGGGGATTGTCCCCTTCCTCATTTTACAAGCTATGGCTGCGATCAGCTTAGGATGATTTTGGGCTATTTCGCTACACGCAACCAAACTCAAAAACAAAAACACAGAAAGAACGAGAAGATCACCACAAACCTACTGGTGAAGTCAATATGATCCGAGATCGAGTGGAGAACAAGCACTAGCCACCACAAACCCTGGTCCAATCCAAGATTCCCAACGTGCACACACGCAAACAACAAGGAAATCAAGGGAAGAGGAGAGTTGGGTAAAAGGAGACGAAGGCGTTGGGGGTACTATTTATAGATGGGGAATCGTGAAGCAAGAGAGGGCTAGGTCAACCTGAGAACCTTGGGAGGCAAGAATTGGGCTGGGCGTTTACCAAATTCTTGACAAAACACTACAAATAAAGGATCAGTTGCTGCGGTTTCCTATTTGGAATCATTTGGAGAAGATTTCATGGAAAGTGATTGAGAAACGAGTGAGTAATCAACAAAATAAAATCAACTTAATTTGGCACCTATTTTCCAATCGACGGGCTCTTAAATATGACTCACAAGCCGTTGGATCGCTGATCCAACAATTGTGATCGCATGGGTCAAAGTCAAAGCATGACAAATAAATCAAAATCCTAATCATATTGGAATATAGTGTATATATGCATTAATTTCCCTTTTTCTCTCCTTGTTTGAGGTGTCAAACATGCTCCAAATTAAATGAAAATTGACATCTTGCCTATTTTGGATATGATGAATCAGAATATGCAATTAGGTTTTCCTTTTGAGAACTTTAAATGTGTTAAATAAATCAAATCTAATTTTCTCTTTCCTCCATAATTAATGGTTATAAGATTCTCCAAATTTGATGAAACTTCACCCACAAGTCACATTAAGTGCCTTGGATATGAATTTGCCATCAATTTTACATGTTGAAGTTGTTTGTACATTTATTTAATATTTTAAAGGTTTTACACACTTTCTCTCTCCCGATTTCACCTTTTAATCAGATATTCTCCAGATTGAGTGAAATTTCACTCAAAGGCATATTTTAATGTGTAGATCATGAATTTGGCATTAATTGTTACTTTTGGAGTCATTAATGATTTTATTTTGTATTTTATTTGAGATATCTTCTATTTTCCATTCAATGAATACAATTATACTTACTAATTTTCCTAAAGTTTTGAAACTTACAACTCAAGCAAACTTGTACTCAAAGAAAATGAATTTGGACTTATAACTATCTTTAGAGTTACTCTTTTATGGATTTTAGGCAATTTACTCTTATTTTCACTTAATGCATATCTTAGTTTTAGGATTTTCTTTTCTTTTTCTAATACAAAAAGCCATAGAAACTTCTAGATCGAGTTTATTTTATTCCTTACACCTCTTAGGTGGATATTTTGCAAATTAAACTAATTAGTAAACGTTTATTGAGGTATTTGTGCATAAATCCTTATAAAGTCGAATATAGGGAACAATGTAGACCAAACCTTTATAATTTCCACTTATTCAACATCAAGGACAGAAATGAAAGGAAAATCTTAGGAAAAGGCTAAACTAAGATTATACATGGATTTTAGTTTGTTATAGATTCCATCTCAGATATCATGGCCTCAAGCCATTTCTCAGACTATGCTAGAAGCTATTGAGGGACCATAGTCTGAGAAATGGCTTGAGGCCATGATATCTGAGATGGAATCTATAACAAACTAAAATCCATGTATAATCTTAGTTTAGCCTTTTCCTAAGCTTTTCCTTTCATTTCTGTCCTTGATGTTGAATAAGTGGAAATTATAAAGGTTTGGTCTACATTGTTCCCTATATTCAACTTTATAAGGATTTATGCACAAATACCTCAATAAACGTTTACTAATTAGTTTAATTTGCAAAATATCCACCTAAGAGGTGTAAGGAATAAAATAAACTCGATCTAGAAGTTTCTATGGCTTTTTGTATTAGAAAAAGAAAAGAAAATCCTAAAACTAAGATATGCATTAAGTGAAAATAAGAGTAAATTGCCTAAAATCCATAAAAGAGTAACTCTAAAGATAGTTATAAGTCCAAATTCATTTTCTTTGAGTACAAGTTTGCTTGAGTTGTAAGTTTCACAACTTTAGGAAAATTAGTAAGTATAATTGTATTCATTGAATGGAAAATAGAAGATATCTCAAATAAAATACAAAATAAAATCATTAATGACTCCAAAAGTAACAATTAATGCCAAATTCATGATCTACACATTAAAATATGCCTTTGAGTGAAATTTCACTCAATCTGGAGAATATCTGATTAAAAGGTGAAATCGGGAGAGAGAAAGTGTGTAAAACCGTTAAAATATTAAATAAATGTACAAACAACTTCAACATGTAAAATTGATGGAAAATTCATATCCAAGGCACTTAATGTGACTTGTGGGTGAAGTTTCATCAAATTTGGAGAATCTTATAACCATTAATTATGGAGGAAAGAGAAAATTAGATTTGATTTATTTAACACATTTAAAGTTCTCAAAAGGAAAAACTAATTGCATATTATGATTCATCATATCCAAAATAGGCGAGATGTCAATTTTCATTTAATTTGGAGCATGTTTGACACCTCAAACAAGGAGTGAAAAAGGGAAATTAATGCATATATACACTATATTCCAATATGATTAGGATTTTGATTTATTTGTCATGCTTTGACTTTGACCCATGCGATCACAATTGTTGGATCAACGATCCAACGACTTGTGAGTCATATTTAAGAGCCCGTCGATCGGAAAATAGGTGCCAAATTAAGTTGATTTTATTTTGTTGATTACTCACTCGTTTCTCAATCACTTTCCATGAAATCTTCTCCAAATGATTCCAAATAGGAAACCGCAACAACTGATCCTTTATTTGCAGTGTTTTGTCAAGAATTTGGTAAACGCCCAGCCCAATTCTTGCCTCCCAAGGTTCTCAGGTTGACCTAGCCCTCTCTTGCTTCACGATTCCCCATCTATAAATAGTACCCCCAACGCCTTCGTCTCCTTTTACCCAACTCTCCTCTTCCCTTGATTTCCTTGTTGTTTGCGTGTGTGCACGTTGGGAATCTTGGATTGGACCAGGGTTTGTGGCGGCTAGTGCTTGTTCTCCACTCGATCTCGGATCATATTGACTTCACCAGTAGGTTTGTGGTGATCTTCTCGTTCTTTCTGTGTTTTTGTTTTTGAGTTTGGTTGCATGTAGCGAAATAGCCCAAAATCATCCTAAGCTGATCGTAGCCATAGCTTGTAAAATGAGGAAGGGGACAATCCCCTTGGTGACTTGACCACTTTGCCCTCGTTGTTTCTTTCTTTCCTCTCTGGGTTCTGGCGAGGTCTTTTTCATCTTTTGGTTCTTTTCCCTACCCACGTTAATGCGAGGATGAATCGGTGTGGACCGTTGACTTGGTGCCCCATGGTTGGGCCAAGTCTTGCAGCCCGCCTCTCTCTCTCATCACCTCTCTTGCTTGGATTTGATGACGTGTCATCCTGTGATTGGTCCATAATGGAAAAGTCATATCTTTTGATTCATTTGTTGAAAAATTAAAAGAAAAAATATGTTTTGGAGTCTGGCTCTCCTTGGACCTTGTATGGCACTATTGATAGCCCTTCGTAGGGGGCAGTTGGATTTGGGTGGTACAACTCAAATCCTCAGGGCATTAGTTAGGGCATAAAACATGATCTATTGTATGTGCTTGAATGTGAGTGTGTGCATGATAAGCTTTAGCATTGTGTGCGTAAGTATGTGCATAATCATGAGAGTGATTATTGAAAGATTTAGTTGTCTTTGTAGCATAATTCTCTTGAGAATGGAATATAAAAACATTGAATGAGGCTGCAATTGTATTTGTATAACACAATCGGTAGTTGTCATACATGTTGTTCATATTCCTTATAAAGTGATTACTTGATCTACTGCGCAATTATAGTTATCTGAACTGCTCAACTATGATAATAACCTTCCATTCTCATAATACATGGTCACATCTGTTTTGTATTGTGCAGCTTTACTTTTTGTTCTGAATAACAGTATATTAGTGATAATAATATTCTTGGTGGAGATTTATATCTCCCACTGGGACTTTTGTCTCACCCCGTGGATTCCACAACTTTATAGGTGGACGTTCATGAGGAAGCAGAGATTGTGTAAGCTGAGATAGGACATCAATAGGAAGAAGACCTATAATTTTGAGGTGGTATTCCATCAGTTGTGTTTTGTTATTGATAAAAGTCCTACGTGTCATCCATGTACTCTCAGGTCCTTGAGGGGGTAGTCTCGCTATGGTTTCATGATCGATCTGATCTTTTGACTAATATGTTGTTGTTGCTTACAGTTTGCTCATGTACATATTTCAAGTAATTGTAAACTTGTGCTAAATGGAATACTAATGCACCATATTGTATATATATTACAGGCTTTGGGCTTTCTTGTAAAGATTTTTCTGGCAGTGGATCTTTATGGAAAATAGTTTTAATTTTTAGTAATTTTTGGTAATCCATTATTAATGGCTATTTCTGTGTGATTTTGTGTAATCTCATTGTCGGTGTGATAATGGGTGTTACATGTTCTCCCTGGGATGTGTGCAGGCCAACGTAGCGTCATGCGGTTGGTCTGAGCCATGAGCGTTGACTTGGTGAAGAGTGGGAACAATATCTGCCTTTTCCGTTGGATGGTGACCCATCATGTTTCGACTCGATATGACGATGGTCAGGTCACCCTACCCACTAGTTTCAAGCCAGCTGGGATGGGCCGGCTCTGAGGCTCAAGCTCATCAGAGGTCGAGTTGGCCCAGGGAATAAGGCATGTGAACACCTTCTTTAAGGCTGGTAGGTCTCCCAAGGACCTCTTGATGAAAGAAGACAAGAATAGGGTCTGAGGGAGGGTGAACCATGGATATCTACAGTGACGGTGCCCTAGCCGACGAAGGAAATAAGGGGGGAGCTAGGTGGTGCCCAAGGTCATGAATGAGAATGCAAATATGGGGGAATGAAAGATGAGGATGAAACAAACTGAACAAAGGGTCTAATTTACCCAAATCTCTCAAGATGGATGGGGATTGGCTTGACAAAAAAGCACTGCTACAATGTGTATGGACCAAGAAGGAAGATGAACAAGGACTATCAGATCATCATCGATCTATGATCTAATAGCCAAGAAAGAAGGAAGAGGGTTCTACAACTTGGTTGGCAGCTTGGTTTCCCCCACTATGATGGGCTTCCACTGGAGTTGGGCCCAATTGGCTCAAAATCATGTAAAAGTTGATTGATAGCAAGTAAAATTTGAGTCAAAAATGAAAGGCCATAACTTGGTCTACAAAGATCCAATTAAGGTGAGTTGTTGGAAAGATAATTGAGAGCTATACAACATGAAATTCATTTTATATCAACTTTGATACGATTGTGCGATCTAATTTCACTTTCAAGAGGGATACAAATTAAGGTATGGAACTTAGATCATTTATGAAAATACATGTCCCACATTTAAAAATGATCATTGATGTGATCAAATTGGGTCATCAACACAAATAAGTACTGGAAATGAAATGAAATTGAGTGAGATGGGCCACTAGAAGAGAGAGAAATAACATAATAGATGAGAGAGAAAACCAAGTTGACACATACTTCCCTCCTTAATAGAAATTTCATCAACAAAATTTTCCATGATCATGCTCGAGAGTCAAACTCTACATCCCACATATCTTGCTGTCCAACCTTAGGTGTCAAGGCACTCCCCACGATGGGATGCACACTTAGGTGGTCATCAACAAGGATCTAGCCATCCAAATACATATATACATTTTTACTTAGGATTCCTTCATGTTGTAACGTCGTCTTTGTTGGTATGTTTGCCCATAGAGCAAGTCATGTGATGATTGTAATGGGATACTTTGTAAATGATTTGAATAATAATAAAGGCAATTTTCGATCTATATGTTTTAACTATTTCTGAGATGATAGTGTAACATGATGGATGTTTAAACAAATGTTTACTCAGTGACGTATGCTTTTAGGTTCAGGACCTAAATGATGAGATCATACAGATGTTAAGAGTATACATTCTTGTTTAGTCCATAGTTGGTTGTTATTGTGGAAATAACCATAGACATCAATAACACTAAAGACTATATTGTGTGTTGGTTGATGATAGAATCTCATTAGTCATGATATAGTGATATCAAACCAAGCACATAGGTACCTGTTAGAGAATAAGTGTACCGAACAGACCCACCATGAGAGTGGCACATGGAACCATGGTTTGGTAGTCACAGTCAACTCTCACAGTGATGGTGGTGAATGTGATTCTTTGACCTAAAATCACTACACTCAACACATGTCATTGGGTACACTTTGACATCATCAAGTGCAGTCATGAAATATGGGTTGTTATAAAGGTGATGATTGGGTGGCTTTGACACATGGGGCTTTTGAGGGGTGAGTGATAGATATGGGATTTGTCCCTCCTAAGGGAGTTTAATGTCCATGGACACTTGATGATTAGGATTGAGAAAGGCATGTGCATGCATGTGTGAATCAATATGTGATATTGATGTCACACACATCTTACCCTGTCTGCTCTGAGATCAAGGAAATGGATGAACGTTGAAAGGATGATTGTACCATGCCTTGAGTTCATTCAGGACATTCGTGACAAAGGAATTATACATTCGCTGTAACACCATTCATGGATTGTAGGATTGAAAGTTGTTCTCCAACTTTCTATTTCACTTGGGCAACACTGATGTGACTGGGCACCGCTCTTTGCTTGTGAAGTCATAAGTGTTATGGACTTTCACTTCCAACGTGAAATGGACCTGCAGGGTCACACACATAGGATTTAACCTGGAAGAGGAGTTTATCCACAAATGATGTTTAGATTGATTACTAAAGGAGTTTAGTAGTTCAATTAAACACTCAGTTGATTGATAGCTCGAAATCATAGTGTTCAAGGTGTTGGACCAATTGATTAGATTATCGAATTGATTGAAACTGTGATTGACTGATTTTGCACAATCTGCACTTCCAACCGATCAGCTCATGAGATGAAAGGATTGGCTCAGGTTGGTGAATCGATCAGCTCAACTAGTGAGACAGTCGGCTCATGTGACCAACAGAGATCGTTTGGAAAGTCAATTTTGCAAATACAATTTATTTCACTTGTACAAATTCGATTTGGACAAGGATTAATATTTGATTAATCGGAAACAAATATGAAAGTCAATTTGAGTTGGACAAGGACCATGAACCGATCAGCTCAGGTGTCCCAAATGATCGGTTTAGGTGTGAACCGATCGGTTGAGGTCACCAAATGATCGTTTTAGGGTAAAAACGATCGGTTCAGCTGGTACAGTTGGTTGTTTTGTGGAAAATCTCGAACCCTTCTACTCCTGTTTAGTCCCGCATTGCCCGGGGTAGAGAACCATGTTCCATGACCCTCCTATATATATAGGGGTATTTGGGGATTCTCAAAGTACAACTCAGAACACTAGTTGTTCTGCAAAGTTGTCGTTCTCTCTGGTTTTGGTAATCGAGAGAGCCCGAGCAAGTGCTACCCGATAAGGGAGGCACAATAAGGGAAAGACAACTACAAAAAAGCAACTGGTTGCATGAGAGTGTATCGATGACTAGGACACCAACAGGAGGGTGTGAATCCTTTCGATTCCTTGTGGGACAAGGAGATCAGAGTTCTAGGCAGTCTGTGTGGATGACTGAAGAGGCGGGAGACTTCTGCCGCTCAGAGGACAACTGTCAATCCCGACAGTCCCGGTGAGACCAGGAGCTGCACAGACACCGTGCAAGACCGGAGGTGAAGACCGCGCAAGCTGTGAGGTAACATTGCCGAGCAAGCCTCGGGACAAGGTACGCCTCCAAAAATTATCCTTCTTATTGTATAGACGTTGACGCGATTCCTTTATTCTGGGTTTGGGAGGAGAAAATTTTTGTTTCTGCTGCCTTCTCTGCCTCCCCTAAAACCCAACAGTCTTGACACTAGGGTTTTCATATCCCTTATTACCATTACAATAGGGTTTTGGCTCATTTACTCGTATGAGCTTGAGGTGTGTTATATGAGCATTGAGGTGTGTTATCAAACTCTATGTTATCAATTTCTCAAACAAACATGTTCATCATCATGACTTTTAAATGAGTCTATCTTCGAGATGTGTACATCATAATACTGGCTTTCATGCGTGCTTTAGTTTTCCCCCAATTATGCTACTCCTCAATAATTATGTTCTTATCCCTCATTATGTATGAAATTAAGTAGTTTATTCATCATGTTATTCGATTTAAGACACCAAGAGTATCATCATATTAAGTTAATCATTTTTCATTTGGGTATGAGAGTAGGCATGTTATCCCTGATTATTCAAGCTAATATCTCTAGGCATCAACATATCAAGTTCATGATTTCAAATCTAAATCTTTCATGTATGGTATGATTTCATACTAGGTCTATCTTATGAGAGTGACTTATCGTACATATATCGAGTTGCTTTTCTTCAAATAAGTAAGATTATCTTCATACATCATGGATTATCTCAAGGAATAACATTATCATCAACATTAAGCTTTCATAATTATCTCACTTGTATCTAGAAAGATCTCCACAAGCTCAAGGCACTCAAGATAAGATATATCTATGTCAAGGCAAAACATTCTAACCACCAACACCTACCCATATTAAAATTTTACCCAACATACAAAACGAGAGAAACCGCTAGATTCCTTTACATAAAACCACTAACCCGAGTATGAGGCTCATAATGGAGATCACATGTCAAGTACATCATCTTAGGGTCTTGGGACATCTCCCTCACCTATATACCAAATATCATATATTCAAATGCCTCCATCTCTAGGGTTAGACCTTTTCATAGGAAATCTAGTGTTCAACACTTTAAGGGAACCAACACTAGGTGACTCAACTCATATACTTAGAAGTAATCTATATAGGGACTCATTGTCATGTATTTTCTTGTTCATATTTTTCAACATTTCACACATTTCAAAGTTTAGGGACTCTAAACTTCTCTTGTGGGGGGTCGACATATATCAAGAGATCACCCTTTTTGTATTCCTCATGCTAGAGTTCCTTCTTTATAAAGATATTGAGGCCTATGTTGGTCTCAAACCATATATCACACATCATATTTCATCATATAGAAGACCAAAACAAGCAAACATGTCAACCCACTAGCTATGTTTACCACATCAACCAATTCATATACGACAAACATGGTGCTAGATTAGCTAGGGTTTTTTGGTCGAATCATCATATGTCATTAAGACGTACTTGAATTATCTAAAAAAAATCTTAGGTCATATCAAAGTAGACTCATATTATCAATATTCACATCATTATTGTCATAATAATCATCATCGTCATCGACATTGTCATCGTCATTGTCATCTTAGGTCATCTAGTCTACTTACTAGCCTAACCTGTATCATGGCTCTACTGAACTTTAGAGACTACAGCTATCATCTAACAATCTCATCTAGACTTGGTGTTACATCTCTTTCTATTAGGTTACATGGACACTCACTACCTTTCTACGTGTGGTAACATTTGCATATGTACATATACTAATACTTGAAATAGGTTTTTTCCAATGTTGAAATGTGTGATTAAAACCACCATACTTTATTCGAATAAAACCAAAACCAAAGTGAGTTACCACACTCATTAGGCAGTCTAGTACCATAACACCTAGAGAACTAGCAAGAATATGGTGCACACTTGTGTAGCTACCCTAAGCATGTGCCGCGAACATATGTCTAGGGTTGTAGTAAGTCTCCCTTTACTCTCCCTCCTGAACCTACAACCCATACTACATGACAGAAGCAAAAGAGAAGAAAGGGTTCTAGGGATTACACAAGTCTACACCTAATTCTAGAACATCTAGGTTCTAACCTAGAGGCTAAGTCAACATAGTCCACCAAAGGACATCTTATATAGTTTCTAGAGTTGAGAAGTAAGGTGAGTTCAGTGTGTGTTTCATGTGAGCAAGGTTTGGTTTAGTTATCATTCATGCTCTGATACCATCTATCACAGAACTATTTGTTGACCAAATCCTATCTCCAAATGACTACAAAGTCAATGGCGATATGATCTAGGCATCCGTCCCTAGCATGGTAATACCAAAATGTGAATGCAGAAGCGTAAATCTTAGCATACATGAGAAGATAACAAGATAAATGCACCAATCATAATCTCAACACTCAACAAGATAAATTAAGTAACATTGTTTTATTATAAGATTCATTTACATATTATAGTGTCAAATTGTACAAGTCTGCTCATGTGCACTAGGGATCTTACAATGAGTACACCTTACATATCTCACCAATCTCATCAACTTTTAGCCATCTCTGAACCTATAAAATACATGAAACAAGGTGGGTCAAGCACACAATGTGCTCAGTACATGGTTGAAATATACATATACATAAGCATTGCATAATTTGAAAAGACATGTAGAAGTAACGAACAAGAATAAACAAGTTAAGTATTTAGCAAAGCGGGTGACCATGTTTTATATCCTTTTGCTCCAATTATACCAAAAAAATCATATACTACAAGGCCTTTGACTACTTCCCATAATAAGAGTTTGTAAGGGTGCTAAAGATTAGCTAACCCTTTTATCGGCACGGTCCATCCTATCTTGACAACTCAAGTAGGAGCCCAGCCTTGTGTCCTTACCCCAAGAATACATGTAGGTGCATAAGGTTTGTATAATGGAGTTTCTATATTATGTTTGCAAGTTATAAAACAACAATAGGAGGAAAACATCAAGTACAATACTAGAGTACTAAATGGAAAAATCTGAGCAAGTAAATAAGCATACAACTTCATAAACTTGTAACCCAAGTATGGGCACATAACCTCCATCCCAAAAATATAATAAGGGTACATAAGCCAAAAGCCAATGCAATTACACTGCTCTAGGACTACTGAATCACATAACATGCTTAATATAGATGCAAGTATAAAGTATAGTCAGAATAAATAAGATTGGCACCACATAAATGGATAATATAAACATCCACCACAAAAGTGGGAAAAAGTATTACATGTCACCATGTAGAAGTTCCATCATGAACCAAGTATAAGATTGATTCAAAAGAATGTCCAATCATAGTAGAATGATCACAAGATTAGAGGCAAACAAAGTATTCCACTTGAAATATATTTTCAAAAGAAAAAGAGATATTGTGTAGGCTATTGTCCATAGGATCAAGACAAAGATACAAATAGGTTATTGATCAAAAGGAATAATAGGGAATACAAACATACCTCACTTTAGAATCTATATAAGTCCAAAGTTAGTCCTAGGTCCAAGCCTAGGTCTCTAAAACACCTATTAAGCATATATGTAGAGTTAGGGTTAGGTTTACACTAATTTCATAAACCTTAAAATTGCCTTATTATTATATATGAATTAGGTTATCAAAACCACACTATGTTGTAGGTTATATTTTTATGAGTTTAAAACATATTTTACTTTGACTTATAAATTATTAGTTATGAATTTTAGAAAAACTAAACCAATTAAGAAAATCCTTTAAAATCATATATTTCTTTTTTTGGAATTAGGTGATGAAACTGGTACCATTAGATAAAGAATCTTTTTCTGAATCCAACGATTATTTATTTGTAATTTCTGAATAAACAAAAAATTAGTTATGGATTTTATAGATTCTACCCAATAGGAAAATACCAATAATCCCCATGCACAAAGAAAACCCAGTCAGCGGTCAAACTCACAGAGTTGGCCCAATGATTTGTTGCCGTTTAGCCCAGATCTACAACCAGCATGGTGCACCACTGGACCAAAGAACAACATGATTCTCATTCTCTCAGCAAAACAAATACAACAATGACAAAAGTGCCCTTGATGGCATGACAAAAAAGAAAGATCAAACTCGGGCCAAATCCTAATAGTCTAGGCTATCATATTCCTCCTGTAGATCACAGCCCAACCATGGGACAAGAACTCATAGCTCCTCGATCATGAACCCTGATAAAGGAATACCCATGACCAAACCAATACAACAAATGATTTTTTGAGAGTGATCTTGGTTTCAAAGACCCATGATTTGGGTCACACAATGGCCAGAGGATATGTTTCTCCTCTACGTCCAAACAATAGGAGGGAGGAAACTCAGAGCACTCAAAGATGAGAAACCCACCTGAAAATGAAGACACTGATAGATTCAGGAAGGCATCACGAACTCAAAAGGCTGAAGCATCGACGAACAAAACCATGAAGCCTGGTGATGGAAACAAATGCTGAGGTAGCAAGGAGCACCAGAATTTCTCCAAAAGCTAGAATAGCAAAGAAAAAAAGGGAGAATATAGACCGTACCTATTCTAGTCAAATTGAATATGCAAGGAGTTTTGAAGGGACCAGAGGGACAACATGTGATTTTCTTTAGGCTTCACCATATCCAAAAGCCTCAATAATAGTCCATGGCCTCCATGCGTGGTTGGTTAGAGTATGAGGACCAGGTTCGAAGGCCAACAAGGCCAAACCAATGCTATAAAACAAAACCTGGGATCTCCACGGAGGTCAGAGACTAGTTTCCTATAGGCCTGATGGTGTAGACTCACCAGAAGAGGGTAAAGGAGGGAAGAACATGGGAGGAACATAATACTATGGGAGGTGGCTTGTGGAACTAAGCAATGATGATCTGAGCCCTGGTATTTATAGGGTCTATGGATTCGAAAGGAGTCTAGGAAGGTGATCGTGCATAGACAATGACAAAATACAACAAGGAGAGGGATCTATTCATGATAAAAATCAGAGGGGAAATCCGCACCTACTCACGAGGGAAAGAAAGGGAGAGGAGGTATGGGACAAACCCTATACCCTCCAATCTCGATCGTACGGACAAGAAAGAAATCAAGGAAAAATGAGCATGACACATGAGACTATATGTGGATGTGAGAAATCAACACGTGACAAATAAATTGAGGATATAATCAAATAAAGCAAAGTCCGAGTTACATTGGGAATCATATTTTGGTATTTTTCTTTTCTAGTTAAATGAGACAGAAAACATTTCCCATTTAAGATAAAACTTTGCACCTAGCCTAATTAGGACATGTAGAAACCAATTTTGTATTACGTTTCCCTTTTTGGAGACTTTTTCTATTTTACTTAATTCTTTTAAAACAAACCATATTTTCTTTTTCCACTTGATTTAGAGACTTCTAGAAACAACCAATTAATGTGAAACTGCACCCATAAGCGATTGAAACTTGTGAAACACAAATTTGCATTAATTTCCTCTCTTGGTATTATTTAACAAATTATTTAATATTTTGGGCTTTATCTATACTTTCTCCCTCTAAACACATTAGAATATTAAGATGGTCCAAATTAGTTCAAAATTCATACATAGGCTTATTTAAACATGTAGATGACAAATTTGAGATTAGTTTTCTATTTGGAAGTCATTAAATGTTTTATTTAACTATGTATCAATATTCTCAATTATGGACACCTGGTCCTTCTATGCACATTATTTCTCTTAACCTCATACCTTAGTCAACATTATCACATGTGGCACATTTTATTGGTCTAAAGATTATTATGAGAGCATTAGGTCATAATTGTCTTCATGCATATATGTTAGGGTGATTTATTCATGCATTATCATATTAGGGTTACAATTAAATACTATTAGGTATATCATCATCCTTGTATGGTTAAGACCAAAGAACTAAACTTTGTATCCTCCATGGCATAAGATCGGGGTCAAGAGGATAGGTTTTTGTTTATTACATAGTCAGTCCATTACCTAGAGAGGTCAAGCCCTAGGATTCTAAAACCAATGTGTACTTATACTCCATTATAAGACATATAAGATGACCATCATTTTCTAGGACAAGGATATGCAGCCTTTCCTTTGAGGATAAGGGAGCCAATAACCATCCAAGGTCTTACCTATCAAGAGGAGCTAGAGTCTTCTACCGCTACAAGGTCTTACCAACTCTTGCAAGTAGCTAAAAACCTTCGCTAAAGAGATCTCCTTCTTGTAACAAATCTTTTTCCTTGAAGGATTTACTCACTCTACTCCTGCATCTTCAACCTTGACCGTCTCCTCCACCATGGAGAATTTTTCACAACTTGATCTTGAAGAAAGGGCTTGGGGAAAAGGAAGCTTTGAGATCTTTATTGGTTTACAATGAATTAACTCTCTCAAAAAGATCCTATCTCACTCATATGGACGTTTTGATTTGCAAACAAGAGAGAGAAAGGGGCTTAAGTGGATCAGATGCATTCAAGTATATCTAGGATCTTGAATATCATGAAGGAGCAACCTTGTAATGAACTCCAAGAGGTCCTATTTATAGTTGGGGGTGTCCACTAGAGGGTAGGAGCACCAAGGAATTATTTCTAGACATTTTGAAGGTTGCAACAGATATAATTTCGAGTTTTCAACACTCTACCATCTAGACTCACTTTTTCTGTACATTCTGTATAGTGCATTCAATTGAGTTTTAATAAAGTTAACTCGACCGATTGCATATGCAACAAAGAAAATTTTAAGCATCGGTCGAGTTCATCTTGGATGAAATTCGACCGAATGCTTAAATCAATTTTGCTTAGTGTAGGGCCTAGTTGAGTTCTGTGTGTGGTAAACTCGACTGAAGCTGAATTTTCTCAAAATCCATCAAAGGGATCGGTCAAGTTTGTCATAGGTAAAACTTGATCGAAAGACTGTCTGCAATGAGTTTTGAAATTTTTCATTAGAGTGAGTAAACATTCGAATTTAGGGATCCTGGTTTTTTCTCATCTTAGTTACAAGTCATTACATCAGTACAAATGATTATAAAAATCATTTTAAGGTTTTAGGGTGTTTTCCAAAAAAGTGCATTTGCATAGCTTCAGACTTGAACTTGATAAATATAGGGCTTGATGAAAATGATCCTTTTCATGTACCTAATACCTAAAATCAATCTTAAATAGACATATTAGATACATATGAATGAAATGGTTAAGTCATTATCAAAATATGGACAAAGTGTAACTCTCAGGTCAACATGTGTTATACAATTAAATTAACAAAATACATGATTAATATACATATGTATATATATGTATATATATATATATATATATATATATATATATATATATATATATATATATATATATATATATATATATATATATATATATATAGAGAGAGAGAGAGAGAGAGAGAGAGAGAGCATCTTTAATACTCGCATGGGTAACCTGGAATTCACTACTCGTGATGTCCAAAAAGTAACTGTTTGGTCAGAAAAGTAACTCATTGGACAAAAAAGTAACTCTGTTGATCAAAAAGTAACTATTCGACTCAAAAAGAATACACATTAAAAAATCTAGAATAAATATGTAATTGTATATTTATTACAATTGTTACAATTGTAACTTTTTATGTATGGAAAGTAACATTTTACAGGGTAAAGTAACCCTCAACATGTGTAAAGTAAGAACATCCAAAAAAAGTAACCAAATTTGGAGCGGGTAACTACCCGTGCGAGCAATGAATGAATGCCCATATACATACACACATACATACATATATACACATATATATATATATGTATATATATAAATATATATATATAAATAAATATATATATAAATATATATATATATATATATAAATATATATATATATATATAAATATATATATATATATATATATATATATATATATATATATATATATATATATGAATGCCCATATACATATATATATATATATATATATATATATATATATAAAGAGAGAGAGAGATAGGCTAGAATACACTCGAGTGTATAGATCGTACGAATACACTAAAGTGTGTTTGCATATCAAGACTATTTTTTGCAAAATATAAACCATTGATCTTCACCGTCATACTATAACTAGGCTACATACCAATTTTGAGCCCATTTGAATGAGTGTAAGTCACTCATCCAAGGGCAAAAAAATCGACGCGTGAAACTAATTTGAAATGCATAATTTTTGCAGTCTTTATAACATGACCTATAAATGTCCAAATGTGCTCAAATTTTGTGTATGAGCTATTCACAAGATGTTTAAGAAGATCAATGGAGTAGATTTAAAAAATATATTGCATCATGAAAAAGTACTTGAGTGTATTATGCTTTGAATACACTCGAGTGTATTCTAGCCTATCTCTCTCTCTCTCTGTCTCTATATATATATATATATATATATATATATATATGATGGATTCTCAGACATAGACAGAAAGGAATCATCGTTGAGGTTCATGGTAGAGGAACTCCAGTGAAGTTGGTATATAAGGAGTTCAGTCACAATTCATGTGTCATGAAGGGAATCTATGTCTATTTTCCTCATGTTGGATGATGTGACAGGACCGATGAAGTCTCCACCACCAGAAACATAACTCATTGTTGAAAAAGGCCAATCAATTAGCTTGGGCAGTTTCTCTAATAGCAGAACTACATGGGCACCACAACTAGGGTTATGCATGCACAAAAGTGGAGTGAGAGGGAGAAGGATAGATCAACAACAATGTTTTCATTGGTGGTGGCACCCTATTATAATATGAAGATAATGTAATGAAAGAGCAAGGTAGAGACAATATAGGGTTGCAAGACAAAGGGTGCTCTGTGAATTCTTGGTTATTATTATGGTTGGTGATTGATCTGCTACGGCTGCTATATGAAGAAAGATCTATGTTGCTAGGGTTTTCTTGGAGAGAAGAGGTATGCTAGAGGGGAATAAATAGGAAAGAAGAGCATAGTGGAAGAGAGAAGTTGAGTAAGTGTAGAGATCTCAAATTAAGGTAGAGACTACCTTTTACCGCTTTAATTTATAAATTATTATTTTGAAACCCCACTTAATAATATAATCCTGAAATATAAGATTTTTAACCAATGACACAATTATTTAAGGCTTTTATACTAGGGATAAGGGAAATACTCTAATTTAGGTTCAATTGTGCAAAATTATCAAATTGAGGCATTTAAGTTCAAGATTTGTTCTTCGAGACTTTTCTATGGATAGGTCTAGTTAAGAGAGAGCTACACATGAAATTTCATTAATAAATAATAAAGGAATACATTAATATGAAGAAAATAGACTTTCCCTCAAATTGTGTGTTTTGATTATTAAAGTTCTCTAAAAGGTAAAATTGACTTCAAAATTGGATTCTTTGGGTCCTTATTATCTTATCCACCAAGTTTCACTTTATTTGGACATTATTTACTCTTCCAATTTAAAAGGGAAAAAAATAAATTATTATTAGATCACTTTAGAAAGAATCAGATTTGAATTGCATTAATGTCACACATCACTAAACATATGCGGATACACTCATTTTTTTCCCACCTTGATCACGATTGAATGGTCAATTTCTTATCTTCTACCTCAATCCAAATCGGGAAACCAAGTTTTTTACACACCTCTAAAAATCACAATTTCTCTCACCTCAATCGATCTCCGCTCGAGATTCTTTCTCCACTGAATTCATCTTTCAATTATGTACCAAATTACACCTTACTTGCTCCCCAATTCTAAAAATCAAGAAATGCCTAAATATTGACCCAACTCTTTGGAGACCTCTAGCCACCAATGCCCTACTACTTAACCCTAGTCTCCGTTTACACCCCACTTTAATGATTTCCTCTTCCAATTTCCTCTCACAGTGCCATTTATGACCACCATCAACCAGATCTTTGTTCTATTCTTGCGGCTATCTACCTCGACACCAAACATTGCACAAAACTAGTCAAGTTCGGTGGTGAGTTCCTTAACCCTTTTTGTTGGTCTATATTCTTTCAGATTCACAAGAATATTGCTCATTGGGTTTTCTCAAATTTGGCTATCCACTACTGCCTGTGAGTAGCCATGGTAAGTAAAAAAGGAAGGGGATGACTCCCCTAAGTTTTTTTTTACTTTTCCCTCGCTCCCACCTCCTTTTCTTTCTCTTTACCTGAGGGAAGAATGGTCCTTTTTCTTTGCATCTAGTTGTTCTGTACTGATTGGAGCGCCTTGCTATTGGTAAGACTGGGTCATGTGGCCACTTGTGATTGGGAAACCTTAGCAGGCTTGACCTCACTCAACTGGTCTTTATCCATTGATGTGGATTTAATCAATTTTTAGTTTGGTCAGAAATCCAAAAACCCATAACTTATTCCCTGTTTATCCAAAAATTATGCTAAAATGTGTTTTGAGATCTTGATATCTTTCTTTGGCATAGGTTTTTTCACCTGATTCTCAAATTTTGAAGATTGAATTTTAAGCGCTTTAATTCACTTATGTTATTAATTAAGGACAACATCATAGTTAATAAAATTGATATTTCAGTCAGTATATTGGTAAGAAATCTTGAAGCTAATATTAGGTCAATAACCAGAGACAATCTAGGGTTTTATCGATCGATAGATTTGATTTCTAGGGTTTCACCTAATGTATCATATCATTGAACCCTAATTGATGTACAAAATACCATATGTAGGTTTGAGGTGACTTTATGCTTGGAAGGGTAGAGATTAATTTCTAACTTAATACTCAAGTCAATGTATGTGCATATTTCCTGATTATCTAGGCGATACTATGATCACCAACAAATATTCCCATATGTGGCATTCGTTGGTTAAATTTTTATCATCATTGAATATACTTTGCTATACCCTTATTATTTCCAGATTTATTATTGATACCATGAAATTCTATTATTGAAGGCCATCTGGCCTATTTGTTGAGATAATCTTATCCTTTTGTTTGTACCAAGTTGATGATGACTGAAATTATATATTGCCTTTATATTCTGTGCATGGTCAAATAGATTAGTTTTGTTAATAATATCATGTGGATATGTACTTACCATTAACCTTTCAACCGCAAGTGTGTCTTTCCACTCGTATTATATATGTTGGGTGCACCTTTCTGCCCGCGGTGTGCCTTTCCACCCGAACTAGGCTTGGGATATTATGGGTCTCGACCTTACATAAAAAAAAGTAGTCTAATTCTTGACATACACTATTTATGAATCATTTTTGTTTTTATATGACAATATTTTCTTTCCTCTAATCATATTTTTTATTTATAATGCCTCATCTTTTGTCCTATTAAATTCTCCTGGAACTTCTTCTTTTGAAATTTTCCTTTGTTTAATATCTTGCATTGTCTTTCCACTATCTTAAGTATTGCCTAGTTGTTTTTACTACATATACACAATGTTCATTGATGTACTTTCTTTTGTTCTCTTTCTCCCTGGGTGTTGCTTTCAACCCACCTAAAGGTTGCACGACCTGAGGACATGAGATAGGTGGGGATGTCGAGATCTAGTTGTTGAGGACTTTTGAGATGGACAAGTTTCTCATTGCAAACTGTTCCTATTATATAGGCTTTAGTTCATGTTAGATATCATCTATGGCGCCGTTGATGGACTTTGATGAGAAACTTTTGTAAAAGTTAGATTTAATTTCTACTACAACAAAAACTATGTTCTTGTTATCATTCTATTTGTAGAAATATTGTGAACCCCAACTATTTGAATGGTTTTATTTTATAGATTTGATCAATTGAGGTATTTTGCAATGATTTCCTTAAATTTAAGTAAGGAGTGGACCCCTCTCAGGAACCACTCCTTATAGGAATGGTATCAAAGCATGTTCATACTCAGTAATATAACTATTTCAAAAGTCCTTACTTAGTACATATATCTTACCTGTCAAGCCTATGTTTTAGGAGATCCAATATGTTTGGCGGCACAAGTGCTACCCCTCAATCTGTACTTTTGGACATATTATCCACACCGAAAAACCATCACTTTGGCATGGATCCCACTCCTAGGAGCAACCCTAGATTTGCTCATGGGGATGGTGACACCCCCTCCTCTTCTTCAACTAGTCTCACCCCCAGGGGTAGAACTAGGATGTGATTATGGGGGGGGGGGCGTTTTCACTTTGATAAGTAATTTCAAAAATATAATAGAGGGCATGGTTAATTTTGTACATTTCTTTTTTGGGTGTTCTTGTGCTCAAAACACATAAAAAGTTATGTGTTTTTTTATAAAACATTTAAGATCTCACCTAATAATATTACATGTCCCAAAAGATAATATAATATAGAATAATAATATTACATACTGATGCAAAATATAATACTGATAACTAGTTTCTTATGATAATGAGATATGTGTGTATGTGTGTGCATTCATGCATGCATGTATGTTTTTGTGCGCGCAATTTGTATAGATGTTGTGTGATGAATGCACTCTAGATAAGATTGCGGCTGATTGGGGGGCTCAAGGTTGAACATGCAATAAGGATACATATTTTGGTGAAGATGCAGTTTGAATGAGTAGTTAAGAAGGGTTTTTTGCACCTACAAAAATACGGGTTTGATTTCATATTTGCTTTCACAAAACAAAAAAAAACTCTAGAACCATAAAAGATTTTTATATCATCTACAATGTGTGAAGGTTGAGATCGAAATATGTGTGCTTATGTGAGGAATTGTGTATTGACTGGTGCATGAAGCTCACATGTATCAACTATTAAATGAAAAATTTAGATAGTCGAATATAATGAGTGTTATAATGTCAGAATGAAAATATGATAATTAGGACAAAAATCTTAACTAGATGGTTTGTAAAACACCTAATAAAATGGGGTACATTTTAATAAATGAAACAAATTACTATCTTTTTCTCTTCATATATAATGACCTAATAAAAAATAATGAAGAACTTTGTTTGAAAAGCTCTTTACTTTTATTAAATATTCAAAATCTCTAGTTTTAATTCAAAAATAGGATATATTTTGTATTTTCACACAATTTTTTATTATTACTAAACAAAATATAGTTGGAAGTTTTGATTGATTGAGGCTAGTTGACAATAACCTAAACTTCAAGGATAAATCATTAAATATGTAAATATAGATAAAATCTTGGACAAAAAACACATGAATAATGTGCTACTATTCATATGAGATTTGACCTCAGGTTGCTACTTTGTAATGACAACACACTAGCCACATGGACTACCATTCATTGTGTTTACTGGCGGCGTACACTCTCTATATAACAGAACTTCAACTAAAGCTTTATATATATAAATACATTTTAAATATATATATATATATTTTTTGGGGGGGGGGCACGAACCCATCCAGACCCACTCTAGTTCTTCCACTGCTCATCCCTGATTAGACATTAGCTTTCCTATGATAGTTTGTCACCACGACTATGGTGGGAAAGTTGAACACCACTCATGTGTCTGGTAAGATGAAAAAATATATGCTGATTGATTTCATGAAAATGCAACCACCCTACTTCAAGGGTGAAGGGGAACTAGAGATGGTCGATAAGACTCATGATTGGGTCTTATCCATAGAACAAACTTTTGATGGTATGGCATGCCCTCCTCACCAAAAGGTCAGGTTTACCTCTTACGTGTTGGATGGACCAACATGTGTCTGGTGGAACGGGATCACACAGACTCGTGACACCTCTAATCTTACCTGGAAACAATTCTTGGAATTATTTCATGAGAAGTACACTTGCACTGCTGCTCTTAAGAAGAAGAAAGTGGAAATCTACACTCTAAAATAGGGATCTCTATCAGTTTCCACATATGTGCAAAAATTCTTATTGATTGAGTGTTATGCTTTAATGAGGATTGTAGGGATGATATGTTCTTGCAAGAGCTCAACTACCATGTGGGTCGAGCTCTAGTCCCTCAACTTTCTCTCACTTTTCATAAGATGGTTGATAAGGCCTTAGTTGTTGAATCATATCCTGGTTTTCAAGCCCTCTCCCAGAACAACAAGAGAAAGAACTCTAACCATGAATAATGTCGGGATAGGTGCAAGTGTTGTTCTCTACATCATCCTCCAAGAAAGTGCTTTGGTAGAGTCCCATCACTACAAAGAGAGGGTAAACCAATAATATGTCATGAGTGTACTTAGGTTGGACACTTTAGGCCCCAGTGCCCTTGGGTGCAAGAACATCTTGTTCCTGCCCAACAACTTGCCCAACAATATGGCAATCAACCTCAGCCTTGTCCTAATGTGCCTCCAAGAAACAATAACAACAACAATAGTCCTTAGGGTCGACGTCCTCTAGTGGAGCAGCATGTTGGACATCTTTTTGCTATGGATGGATGATGTCGATGACAATGAAGTGATTGAAGGTACCATACATCTCCACCTACATCCTATAAAAGTTTTGTTTGATTCTAGATTTTCACTTGTAGAGATGTTAGACATAAAACCTACATATATGGGCTACATTCTTGATGTTCAAAACCCTACTAGTAGAATATGCTATTCTTATCTAAAAACTCCACCCGTGTAACTATGTATATCTGGGAAGATGTTTAAAATTGAGTTTGTCTTCTTAAACATGATGGCTTTCGACATCATTCTGGATGTGGATTCAATGAAGAAGTGTAAGAAAACCATGTTTTGTGATTAGAAAAAGGTTATCTTACTTCACCCATATGGTGAAGGGACTTGTATAAAGGGTAAAAATGTGAGGATAGACAATTCATCATTTTAGAAATTAAAGATGAAAAGATTATCTCTCATGGATGTTGAACTGACATGGTGTCCATTATCCTTGACCTTCACCACCGCAGTGGGAAGATATTGAAGTGGTTTGAGATTCCCTTAATGTTTTCCTAAGAGCTATATGGAATCCCCCCTTCTCGTGAAGTCGAGTTCACCATCGACATCGTACCGAGTACCACCCCCATCTCAGAACCTCCTTATCGCATGGAAGTCGTAGAACTTACCGAACTTAAGAAGAAGCTACAAGAACTTAACAACATGGGATTTGTTCGCCTGACTATCTCTTTTTTGGGGATATCCTATTCTGTTTGTAAAGAAAAAAACATGGTTCTCTAAGGATGTGCATAAATTATAGAATGCTAAAGAAAGTGACAATGAAGAATTGTTATCCTCTATCACGCATTGATGATTTACTCGATCAGTTGAAGTCTGCTATAGTTTTCTCTAAGATAGATTTGTGAAGTAGTTACTATCTAATGATGGTAAAACATGAGGATATACTGAAGACGGATTTCCACACTCATTGTGGGCAATATGGATTTCTAGTGATGCCTTTCAAGTTGACTAATGTCCCTATTTATTTCATAGAACTGATGAATATGGTCTTTCACCCCTACCTGGATGAGTTTGTGGTAGTGTTCATCGACAATGTTCTCATCTACTCCAGGTTAATAGACAAACACCAGGAACATTTGTAGATTGTCTTATAGACACTTCATAGAAACCAACTTTATGCCAAGCTCTCAAAGTGTGAGTTTTGGATAAAGGAAGTGATGCTTCTAGGCCATGTGATGTCTACTGGTCATATAGTTGTAGATCCAACTAAAGTTGAAGTTGTGACTAAGTGGCAATCTCCAAAGATTTCTTTTGAGGTACAAAGTTTCTTGGGTCTTGTAGGTTATTATAGGTAGTTTATTAAGAACTTTTCTAAGCTAGATCATCCTCTAACCAAGTTGACTTGCAAAGATACCAAGTTTATCTGAACCCCAGAATGTGAGAAGAGTTTTCTGGAACTGAAGTGTTATTTGACAACTACGCCTGTTTGGCCTTACCTATTGAAGGAAAGCCTTATGTTATATATACTGATGCATTTAGACAAGGATTAGGCTATGTTCTTATACAAGAAGGACAAGTTATAGCTTATGCCTCCTTCCAGTTGAATACAAATGAAGAAAATTGGCCAATCCATGACCTTTAACTCACAGCTATTGTTCATGCTCTCAAGATTTAGAGGCATTATCTGTATGGTGCACAATTTGAGGTTTTCTCTGATCATAATAGTCTTCACTATCTTATGACACACAAGGACTTAAATTTAAGATAAAGGCATTGGATGGAGTATTTGAACGATTATGATTTCACCATCACTTATCATTATGGTAAAGCAAATGTAATTATTGAGCCCTTACTCGCAAGAAGGATGTTGTTTGTGCATCTCTCTATAGTTTTATATGTAGAAGTATGGAGCATGTTTCTAGAGAGACCTGAGTTGACAGATGATGTGGATGATGCCATTGTAGATAATATGTATGTGCACATGTCTAGTCTCTCAATTACTCCATCTTAGATCTTTGAGGTAAATGCAGCTCAACTAGCCATCCCTGATCTTACAAAGATGAAATCCTTAGCTGAGAAACTACAATCAGAATTTTCTATCGGAGTTGATTGTGCTATTCATTTTTGACATTGATATTGGATACCAGATGTGGATAATTTGAGGCATAAGGTGTTAAGTGAAGCTCATGGATCTAAATATATGATTCATCCTGGCACGATTAAGATGTACACATATTTGCAAAGAAGTTCTTGGTGGAGGAAAATGAAGAAGGATATTGCTAATTTTTTTGTAAAATGTTTGACCTATCAAGAAGTTATGATGGAACATCAAAGACCTGGTGGTCTTTTATAACCTCTCAATGAACCTGAGTGGAAGTGGGAAAATATTACCATGGATTTTATATTTGGATTTCCAAAATCAAGAAGTGGTTATGATGTTGTTTGGGTTATGGCAGATCAACTAAACAAGTCTGCTCATTTATTACATTTCAAGACCACATATAAGGTTCCAGACATGGCACATATTTACATGGATTAGATAGTATATTGAGCTGGTATGAATTGTGCATCTTAGAAGAGGCAGATTTAGAAGGATTGGACTTTAAATTTATAACACAAAACCTTAAAAGACCCCCCAACTCAATATGGGGTCGAAGTAGATACACGTGGCCAAACACAGGAAAGTGGAGACATTTAGGATGCCTAAGATCCCATTCTTATGTCATTTAAGCAAAACCAGTTGTTGATATATGTAAACAACTATAACTTGTCTAGAAAAATGACTACAAAATTAAAAAAACCAAAGTAAAGAAAACAAAATCTGTCAAATCCTACAAATCAGGAGAAGGAGTTCATGACTATGTACACTCAAGTAGGGTAGTCTATGCAACCATTATCAGGCACAGATAACCATAGAAAACCCTAGCAAGCAACTAACATACAAACATAGCACGTGTTTTGGTAGCCATCCCAGTGGGGTTCATCCCACTCGCTCTCACACAACATGACTAAAACCCTATCATTGATACGAAACCTCTCTCATGGAGAACATATCAACAACCCTAAATATTTTGGATACCCTCTCAGGTCCAGAATATTAAAATATGTTAGGGATAGTAGAGGATCTACGCATTACATAGATTGTGAACCCCAGCAGGTATAGATGAACCCAACCAGGTTCAATTTAACCCGATCAAATCCAATTGAGCCCAATCAATTTAAAGGTTTAGTTTAGATCTCTTTGACATGTGCTCTGTGCAGGTCCTCCCTTGGACATCCTCTTTTTAGATATCGATCCAAACTACCTTCTCTTATCTATTTCTATGACTAATCTCTTGATCTTAGTAAAAATAGAAGTTCAAGCAAGAAAGTGATCCACCAAACCAGCAATCATGACTGGAAAGAGAAGATAGAATAGAAAACGCACAAAGGTTTGGAATAAACTACTTGCTTAAGGAAAAAGTACACAAACATGGGTTATATAGCCAAGAAGGAGCTCAAATAGTCATAAACAAGAATAGTTGGTGCTGAACAAAGATTGAAGAACATCATTTGTATAAAAACGAAGGATAAAAGTAGAAGAAAGAGGTAGAATATGAGATTTAGCCCATGGAAGTGAGGTTGCTCTCGCTCCCTAGCCTCTGGGAGGGCTAGATCTCATCCTTGGGGTTGTCTTCCTTGATATTCTTGACTCCTAAGCCTCCTTTCTCATTGATTCTACCCCAAACAACAACCTTGATTGATGTATAGAGGTGGAAGATGGCTAGAAATGGTTGGAGTGGGTGAAAGATGGTGGAAATGACTAGGTAGAGGTAGAAGATGATGGATGGAGGAAAATACAAGGGATGGATGTAGGGTGTTCTCTTCATCTCTCTCGGACCTTGGAGCTCTTCCACAGAGCTCTGGGAACTGATGGTTGGAACTACACAAATGTGAAGAACCTCCTAAACCTTTTTCAAGGTAGCAAGGGGAGGTATATATAGGGATAGGGGGAGTGTATATGTTAAGTGGAGCTGAACCTGACCGGGTTCGTGTAAACTCAACCAGGTTCATTCTGCATCTTTGGTGATTGCTGGGCCTACATCTTCGACGACCATTGGGACTACATCTTTGGCGGCCGACGACTCTTCAACTTCGACACTCGACTGACTCATCCTTGGTGATCGACAAGGCTTTGTACCATCAATGTCTGATGAGTTTGGGAGAAGAAAAGGAATTGATGGAACACTAATGTATACTGCTGCAAAAAGTTCGGGGCTGAACCTGACTGGTCTGTCAGGTAAAAATCTAGAGAATTGATGTCTTCTTGAGTTCGGTGCCTACAACTCTCAGAATTGGCCAGTTGATCAACTTTATCTTCAAAAGATATAAATTACAAAAAGAAAAGAATCTAGAGTTATTTTGGCATATTAAGGCTATAACAACATTAGACTATAGATAAATACTTACCATAAATGCATAAATTTGGATGTTATCATACATTCACATGGTGTGCCGAAGTCTATTGTGTCTGATAGAGACCCTAAGTTTACTTCCTTCTTGTGGAGGCAAATTCAAGAGGGGATGGGATCAGATCTACATTTCAGCACATCTTACCATCCTCATAATGATGGTGTAACATCTCAAATTCTAAGTAATTTAATATATACAATTTTTTTCTTATGAGGCCCAAACCAAATACATGACACACATGCAAATTTGAATTTGATGATATATAGGCACATTTTGATCCCATCGATTGTCCATGATCACAATAGGGGTAAAGTGGTGTTTTAGCTATTGGAGTATGTTAATTAATTGCATAAAATAATATATTATAAAAATAATATGAAATACATTCTAACCAAGTTTTAGAATTTAATAATCTTTATATAAAACAAATATATATATATATATATATTATTCCACAAAGGGATTATGAGTGATTAAAAATATGAAATGATTTTATTTTAAATTTTTGTGAAGTTATTTATATTCCTTATATCTATATATTGTAGTGGTCAAAGTTTTATAATTTTTTATTAATGTTAAATAAGGAAATAACTTCAAGAAATATGAGAATATGTGTGGTGAATGTCTAAATAAATCAAGTAATTAGAGAGATGATAAATTTATTTTTAGATCTAAAGATAGTAATAAAGGATAATTTAAAATTATGGTAAAACACGATAAGAGTGAGATTCCTGAATTTTAACAACAATTTTAAGGGATATAGTGGTCTTAAGGATAATACCATTATATTTTTAGTAACATTCATTCATTTTTGTTGCTAAGTGGAAAACAATTTTACTTCAAATTTTAAATATAAATTTTGATAAGGTAAATCAAATTTGAAAGTAGACAAGATTGTTAGATTCGTTATCAAATTTATATAGTACTATTTATTTAGTGGGTGATGTCTAGTAATATGGAAACTGTGATTTTGAAAATAGAAGTGGAGGAGAACATGAAAAGACATTTCTTATGGAGAAATAATGGGTCAAACCAAACTCATTAATTATGTGCTATGACTTGATAAAAAAGAAATATAGATTCATCGATTGTTATGCAACTTGGTCTACCATCAACCACCAAAAATTAATGGTCTTACGTGAGATAAGTAAAAATTTATTAAAGGAAACTTGAATGAGATCTAAACTACCATGTATGTATGTCCATAGAAAATATATTTCACTAGATCATAGTCTATGGGGGTGTTTTGTTGAATATGAAGATAAATATATATAGCTTCATAGGTTTATCATGTTTATTTGGTTTTTTAAACTTAGGTTGATTTGTGTAATAATAAAATATTGTCTCTAATTTTTGGACCTTGTGAGTGGCAAGTATCATATGTGAGTGGCAAGTATCATGGTATAATAATGGAGGAGTCTACTCAGCCATGGAACCCTCACTAGAGCCTGATGGTGTGGCTGCATTCAAAGGTGCATTTGGCGTGCAAACTAGGGAAGATGTCAAACTCGTGGACACGGAAAGGAAGAGGAAGGTGACAAGGGCTAGACAAATTTGGGTTTTCAGATAAGTATACCCAAGGAGGAGATCTGCGAACCAGAGGAAAGGAAAGAAAAAAAATAAGAAGTTGGGATGTAACCCGTTAGATTCAAGATGAATGAACCAAATCTTCTAGGAAGAGGTAATATTGAAAAGTTTGTATCTTTTAGCTTAGACATCCAATAATGGAAAATAAGGTGTCATTGAAAAGATATTATAGAGAAAATTATTATAAAAATACTATTGTGAGGATATTTATATGTTTAATAGGCCAAAAATTTAATAGAAGAAAAAATATATGACGATGGTGTTTATGCAATAGATTGTGATGTCTAAATTTGAGGAGATAAGTTCATGTGATCTATTCTAAATTCTAAAACACAAAAGTAAGATCTAATCTTAGTGTTTTTCTGAATGTAATTTATTATGATGAGTTTACTCATAGAGTTATATGGTAATTTGAGTTATCAAAAGATGAGATAAAATTTGTAGAAAATTTTTGAAATTTCATTTTGATGTATGTATCACTAAAATACTATTTTGTTTGAGTTTAGAAGATAATTACCTATTATGAGAATTTAATACTAGAGAAGTTAGGCCATGATGTAAATTTAGGTAGTTAAGAAATTGATGATATTAGTAATAATGTAAATGTGTAGATATAATATATTATGAGAATTCATGATCATGTCTAATTTTATTAGAGGATGGTATCATGTTTATGATACATAAAGAAATCCCAACATAGATTAGGAAACCTAAAAAGCCTATTAGAATAACCTAAAATTTTTGGGTATTATTTTAATACATGCACCATGTTCATTTTCAGGAAAACTAACACTTGACAATAACCTGAAAGTATATTTGGATTTCTTACGGTAACATGTAAGCTGTAAGGAGTGGGATCCCATAGGGATCCACTCCCTACTAAAAATAAAAAGGCAACATCCACCGAAAAAAACTTTTTTCTTGAAAGGTATGAAACCAAATTTATTTAACATGATTGTATCATAACACAAAGTAGCAGTAGAATTAAAAGATGTATCTAACCATTACAGAGCTTCTTATCATACTAAACTTTCACCATGCATGGTGACACAAAGGAAAACTAACTACATATATAGAACTAGCTGAGGATCACCTAACAACTTCAAGCAAAGTCTCCCACAAAGTCAACTACACTTGTTGTGGTCCATGTCCTCCTAGATTTCCTTCTCCTTATCCAACACCTAGGGTTGGAAGCATACCCCACAAAAGGAAAAGAAAAGAGGATATCAGCAAAGAGCTGGTATGAGCATGCTATAAGGATATTGAGCAATATATATATTAGGAAAGAGGTACATCAAGTATCGAAGGCTTCCCATGAAAAAGGTAAGAACTACCCAAATGGGCATAAAAGGAAAGAATCACTAACATATGATAAAAGGAATACTTTCCATAAAATCAATAATAAAAGTGGTGACACAAAAGCATTCATAATGTTTTTAGGGCACAAAACCCATAAAAACCTACATGTAGGTGAAATAAATATAGCACTATAACAACATAAATAACAATGGAGGCCAAGCCTCATAAACATGAAACCTGATAGAGATTGGCTAACCAAACTCCCAATATATATAAATGTTGGGCCAAACCTCATAAATTTGAAACCTAGGTATGGGGAACATAACCTCCATCCTAAAAGTAAATAATGGCACATAACCCAAAAACCAATGCAAATTATATTAATCTAGGACTATTGAGTCACACAACATGCTTAATTGGGAGGCAAGTAAAAATGTATAATCGGATTTTACAAATTAATCATCACATAAGTGATCATCATTATCATCCACATCAAAGTAGGAATAATCAACAAATAAGTCCAACATGCACTAAGGCATGAGGAAAAGAGTCAAGAGATTATACAAGATCACCACAAACAAGATAGTTCACAAGAACCATGATACAAAAGATAAGAGCAATGTGTATAGGCTATTGTCCATAAGACCAAAAGAAAGACAATTTAGGTTATTTCTCAATAAAGAAGAATAGGAGATGCAAACATACCTCTCACATAAACTTTAACAATAACAAGATTACTTCTAGATCCAAATCTAGGTTTCCAAAGCACCTAATATCATGTATGTGAAATTAGGGTTAGAACTACAATGATTATTCAAAACCCTAAAAATTGCCTTTTTATAATTAATGAATTAGGTTATCAAAACCATGCCATATTTTAGGTTATATTTTCTTAAGTTCAAAACATATTTTATTATAATTTTATGAATTATATATATTTAGTTATGAATTTTACAAATTATTACTTATTCAGATTAATCCACTAAAATGACCTCTTTATAACATTATATTTAGGTTACAAAACCAATACCATTAGAAAGTTTACATTTTTATGAATCCAATGAGTATTTATTTGTAATTTTTGGACAGACAATTAATTAGTTGTGATTTTATGAAAATCAACAAATCAGAAAATGCCACATAGGCAAAATCGATTGCAAAGCACCAAAGCTGAGCAAAGAGGGGACCCACATCGCTGACTTAACCCAATCAGAGCCGGCCAAGTCAGGAGTCAAAGACACGACCTTGACTTGCCCCCAACGCAAAGTAAAAATAGGCGACAAGACAATTCTTCCCTAAGGTGAAAAATGAAGCAAAGAAGAAAGCAAGGAGGGCAAGATGGACAAATCACACATGGGATTCATCCCCGCTCATCGCACCAACCCATGGCTGATGAGCAATAACTCACGATTTGGGTAAAATCGCAATACACGATGAAACTCGACGTTTAAGAGGTCAAAAGAAAGAGGAGGAGAAGGCAAACTCAGAGGTACCTGTAATTCAGTCAGAGGTGAAGAGAGGAGAGAGGGAAAGACACCACAAGTCCTACATCCAAAGCTGCTCAGCGAGGGGTCAAACGACAAGGAAAATGAGAAATTGAGAGATGTAGTGAGTTGCAAAGGAGATGGGGATGCTCAGGGTAAGGGTATCTATAGGTGAGGAGGCGTAAATTAGGGTTTATGAGTTTTGAGGTCAGAGAGGAGTCTCAGGAAATTTAGGGGTTTCTCATATCTTCATCAAATCCCCAAAATTTTGGGATAAACCTATGCAGAATCAAAAAAGAAATCCAACGAGCCAAAAATCTCGATATTTAGTTGAGTAGAGAGAGATATTGCATTTTTATAAATGTGCAAAAAGCTATTCTTATTTCCCAATTGGGTCCGAGGTAGGAGATGACCCCGAACCGTCTGATCAGTGGACATGGGTCCACAGGGCTCTCCTATCCATGGGATCATGTGTGAGATAAAGATACCGCGTGACATCAATTTTTGATTTGGATTTTAATTCGACCAAAGTGTGCACATATTTATTTTCTTTTTTCTCTCTCCTCTATTGAGGGTGCAAACAAATCCCAAATTAGATGAAATATTACACATAAGCTAATTTTGATATGTAGAATCTGAATGTAAAATTAGATTTGCCTTTTGAGAACTTTTAATAGGATAGATAATTTAAAACTTATTATCTCTTTCCTCCTTCATTAATGGTTATAAGATTATCCCAATTTGATGAAACTTCACACACAAGTCATATTTAATGTGTTGGATACAAATTTGCTATCAATGTTACATGTTAAAGTTGTTTGCGCATTTATTTAATATTTTGAAGGTTCTACAGACTTTCTCTCTCCTGATTTCACCTTTTAATCAAACTTTCTCCAAATTGAGTGAAATTTCACTCAAAAACATATTTTAATATATAGATTACAAATCTAAGATTATTTTCCTCTTTTGGAGTAATTTAATATTTTATTTAATATTTTTAAGGAGAAATACCCTTTTATTTTCCAAATGAAATAGGTATGATTATTATTGCCCTAAATGAATATGAGGTTATTCTTATCCAATACGTTTTCCTTTTAACCCAATATCAATTATTTCTATTATTTTTCTCATTAATAATCCAATACCTCATTAACATGTTTTTAGCATTATTATTGATTCCTTTTTCTCCTCCTTGCACCATAAGGCAAAGAAATGATCTAGAATGAACCTACTCTATCATTATCTCACATAAGTTTATTTATTTAGTATTTTGTGGAATTATTACTCATTATTCTTAATTATGAACATTGTATGCACATTATTACATCATGTGACATATATTGATTTTATGATTAATTTGAAGGTATTAGGTGATATCAATTTATATTCTACATTTTAGGGTGATTTATTCATGCATTAACATATTAAGGTAACTAAAGAGCATACTCTTATCCTTGTTTGACTAAACATCGAAGACTAAGGTTTCTAACTTCTTAACCCTGGAATAAGATTAAGTTATAGGTTTCGGTATGTTACAACATACCACCCCTTAAAGAGATTTCATCCTTGAAATCTAAACATCCACAAAAACTATCTACCATACCTTAAAAAGTTTCATCCTAATAAGCCAAGCAAAACTATAGGTACAAAGGTAACTTCTTTACATATATCCACAAGGTACCATGCAAAAGGAAACATAACTTGAAAGTCTAACTATGGGACTAAAGGTTACCTTCAACTTGATCATCATCATAAACTTCTTGACCATCTAAAGAAAAAACTCTTCTGGATTTCCTTTCCACAGATCTTTTACCATTGTTGTTACCGCTATTCTGATGAGGCACTTGAGGTTGTTGTTGTTGAGGCAGTACACGTCCATTATGAAGCTGAGGGCACCTAGGGAGAATATGTCCAGGTTCATTGCAATGATGGAACACAACTCGGAAGTCAGGATGATACTTTGCTTGATTCTTATCTTCATAGCACTTTCTTGGAGGATGATAACCATTGCACTTAGCACACTTGTCTCTTCTCTGCTCATCTCCTGAGGGTTTCCTCTTCTTATGAAACTTCCTAGGTTGAAACCCTGGGTATGACTCCACAGCCAAAGCTTTATCAACCATCTTCTTAAAGTTCAAGGGCAGTTGTGGGATAAAAGCACAACCCACATTGTAGTTGAGTCCTTGAATGAATAGGCCAGCCCTACATTCCTCACTCAAACCAACTGCATAATGTTCCAACAGTAGAAACTTTTGTACAAATACAGAAATAGATAAGGAACCTTGCTTCAAGCTGTAGAACTCTACTTCTTTCTTCTTTTGGGTAACAATGCAGATGTATTTCCCACAAAAAAGCACCAAGAATTTCTCCCAGGTCATGGTAGAGATATCACATGTCCTTCCTACCTCGTTCCACCAAACTTGAGTGGGTCCATCCAAAACATATGAAGCAAACCTAACCTTCTAGTGGGGAGGACAAGCCATATCATCAAAGGTCCTCTCTAAGGCTAACACCCAATCATCAACTTTGTCAACCATATCTATTTCACCTTCACCCTTGAAGGAATGTGGTTGCGTATTCATGAACTCCATGATTGAAAACTCCTTAGGCTTTTTAGGTATAGATGGGTCTTTTATCTTCCCCACCATGGTAGTAGTAAAAAGTTGTCGAAATATAGCCAACTCTTGCTCTGGAGAGATGACTACACCCGTACTAGCAAAAGTAGGGGTCTCTTGACCTACTGATGGCCCACATTCAGTCAGAGGAGTAACTTGAGTCACTAGTGTTGTAAAGGGTGGATCCATCCTTGGCATCCCAAACCTAGGGTTATGGGGTGTCTCGTAACCTACTGGTTGTCAAGAGTCGAGTTATCTCCTGCCACTAGATTTTTTTTCCAGCACATGGCAAGGTATAAGAAAAACCCCAAGGTGGGTAATAGCCTAAAGATTTTTTTGAAAAAAATGCCATATGTTATATATTTCTTTTCATGCAAAATTTTGAAAAAAAAAATGAACTTTGAAAATGTGAACTATCATGAAATGAAGAGGTAAGGAAAACCCCAAGGTGGGTAGTAGCTTAAATAAAAATTTTGAGGATGAAATTCCCAAAAAGGTGGGTAGAATTGTAACATCTCAAATTCTAAGTAATATAATATATAGTTTTATCCTTATGAGGCCCAAGCCAAATACATGACACATATGCTCAATTGGATTTGATGATCTATAAGCGCATTTTGATCCCATTAATTTTCTATAATCACAATAGGGGTAAAATGGTATTTTAGTTATTAGCATATGTTAAATAATTACCCATATATATATAAATATATTATCAAAATAATAAGAAATACATTCTGACCAAGTTTTAGAATATAAGAACGTTCATATAAACAAATATATATATTATTTTTCCAAAGAGGGATTATGAGTGATTAAACATATTAAATGATTTTAAAAAAAATCTAAGACCTTATTTATATTACTTATACAAATACATAGTAGTGGTCAAAGTTTTATGATTTTTGGTTAATGTTAGATAAGAAGATAACTTCAAGAAATATGAGAATATGTGTGGTGAATGTCTTGACAAATCAAATGATTAGAGAGATGATAAATTTATGTTTTTTTAATATAAATACGGTAATAAAGTAGAATTTAAAATTATGGTCAAACATGAAAAGAGTGAGATTCCTAGATTTTAATAAAAAAATTAGAGGATATAGTGGTCTTAAGGATAACACCATTATACTTATAGTAATGTTCATTAATTTTTGTTGCTAATTGGAAAGCAATTTGAGTTCAATTCTTTTATAGAAGGAAAGAACTATGGAAGAGGTTTTATAGGAAAGTATAACAAGACTTTTGGGTGTTTATTTCGATAAATTAAATAAATTTTGAAATTAGATAAGATTTTTAGATTTGTTATCAAATTTATAGAATAATAATTATTTAGGGGTTGATATGTAGATATATGGAAACTATGATATTGAAAATAGAAGCAGAGGAGAACATGGGAAAAATATATCTTATGGAAAGATAATGGGCTAAATCAAACACATTAATTATGTTCTATGACTAAACGAAAATGAAATATAGATCCATTGATACTTATACATCTTCATCTACCATCAACCATCATAAATAAATGGTCTTACATGAGATAAGTAAAATATGAATAAAGGAAACTTTATTGAGATCTAAACTACGATGTACGTAAGTCCAACAAAAATATATTTCTCCTAATTGTAGTCCATAGGGTGTTTTTTTGAATATGAGGATAAATATATATAACTTCATAGTATTATCATGTTCATTTGATTTTTTTACTTAGAGATAAAGGAACTATACAATCACTGCAACACCTTACACATATTTTCAATTGATGTTGTTCTCCAACTTTCCATTCAATTGGGTAGCACTGATGTGTGACTAGGCGCCACTCTTTGTTTGTGATGTTATAAACTAGTTATGGACATGGATTGCGAACATGATATGGCACCGATAGGGTCAAACACATAGGATACACCTAGAAGAGGGGTTTAATCATGAATGATGATTGAATTGTTTGCCAAAGTGTTTGGGTATTCAATTCAAGAAACAAATTAGCTGACTAATCTCCTAATCAATTGAATCATGGGATGAAACAACCGTTTGGAGTGTGAGTTTGATTGGATATTGAATTGGAAATGTTATGCCTGAACTGAGGAGAGAACTGACCGATTCACGTAGTGAACCGATCAGTACGGCTCACCAACTAAGAGGTGACCAGATGATAGGGTGAGTCACATAGTTTGTGGAGAAATTCAATTGCATCGAGGATTAGTGCTGACATCATGTTGTGAATTAACTGAATTCAAATGGCCAAATTCATATGTGATTGGGAAACATGATGAAATGACTGTTTCACAGCATGAAGTGATCGGCTTGCATGTAAACTGACTGACTCAGTTGCAAACTGACTATTTCAATGCTCGTAGGTTTTGAAAATTCATTATCTTCCAGTCCCTTCCACTCCCACACAGACGCGAACCCAGACCCTAACCCCTCCTATAAATAGAGGGGTATTGGGGGCTTCTCTACACACAACTCAATTGCCTATGACAATTGTTGTCTTCTCTGGTTGTGCTAACCAATAGAGAGCCTGAGCAAGTCCTACCTACTAAAGATAGGGATATCAAGGGAGAAATAGTTGTGGGAGAGCAAGTTGGTGACTAGTACACCAAAGGGAAGGAAAACTCCATCCTATCCATTCTAGTAGAATGACATGAGTTCTAGGTTTCCTGTGTGGACTTCTCTAGAGATGAGGAGGTTGTTGTTTGCCACTAGGAGGACAATGTCAACCTGTAGTCCATGGTGAAGACTAGGAGCTGCACAAACATTGTCCAAGTTTGTTGTCCATTGAGGAGTTACTACAGACGAGTCCCCATGCAACTAGGAGTGCTACACTGCTGCAACAAGTTCTAGTCGTTGGACTTTCTCTAGGACCATGTATAAACTTGTTAAACCATCCTTTTCATTACATAGTAGTTGATGCAATCTTGGTGTTATGGGGAATATGGATACATAAAATTTTTATTTCCAGTTCTTATTATGTGCACATATTACCCAAAAGTGGTATCAGAGCCACGTCAATCTATTATGTTTTGGGATAATCGATATGATCATATTTTGGTTTTCTATCATTTATTTATTGTATACAATGTGAATTCTTAAACTGATTCATATATGTATTCGATCAATGACCACACAATCCCAAATATATATATATATGTATATGTATGTATGTATATATATATATATATATATATATATATATATATATATATATATATATATATATATATATATATATATATAAGGTCAGGCTAGAATACACTTGAGTGTATTCAGAGTAGAATATAGTCAAGTTGTTTTTCATAATGCACTATTTTTTTTCCAAAATCTAATCCATTGATCTTCTTAAACATCTTGTGAATAGCTCATACGCAAAATTTGAGCATATTTGGACATTTATAGGTCATGTTATAAAGACCGCAAAAATTATGCATTTCAAATTAGTTTCGTGCGTCGATTTTGTTGCCCTTCGATGAGTGACTTACACTCATCTAAATGGGCTCAAAATTTTGTATGTATCCTATTTATAGTATGATAGTGAAGATCAATGGTTTATATTTTGCAAAAAATAGTCTTGATATGCAAACACACTTGAGTGTATTCATGCAATATGTACACTTGAGTGTATTCTATCCTGACTCTCTCTCTCTCTCTCTTTATTGTTGTGTTCGGAAAAGCTACAGATAGCTACCGGTAGAGACAGACAAATGTGGCCAGCTTGAAAATATGTACGGGCATGTCTATCGCTGACATGCCTAACACCGTTGTGATTTGCCACTGAGAAATCATTCCGTAAACACAAACTCCTTCATAATTCCAGCAGCCAAGAGCGTTCAATTCCACCATGTCATTTTGACGTAGTGGAAAGCGATCAATCATGCTGCTTTTCCAAACACTGCTAATATATATATATATATATATATATATATATATATATATATATATACAGAGAGAGAGCGAGAGAGAGAGAGAGTCAGGCTAGTGTACACTTGAGTGTACCAGAGGCAACATACACCTCAATCATTTTTAAAGATAGAGTAACTTTTTGAAAAATCTAAACTATTGATCTTGTTAATTATCATAAGAACCTACTATATAATAAATTTTAGCTCATTTGGACACTTATAGGTCATGCATCTAAAGAAGGAAAAAATTATGCATTTCAAATTAGTTTTGTGTGCCAATTTTGTTGTCCTTAGATGAGTCACTTATACTCATCCAAATAAGCTCAAATTTTATATGTGGCCTATTATTATTGTAACCATGAAGATCAATGGATTAGATTTTGAAAATACATGGTCTAGATAGGAAAACACCATTGGTGTGTACGGTGTGATCTATACACTCGAGTGTATTCTAGCCTGGCTCTCCCTCCCTCCCTCCCTCCCTCTCTCTCTCTCTCTCTCTCTCTCTCTCTCTCTCTCTCTCTCTATATATATATATATATATATATATATATATATATATGCAATTTACACGCGTCCTCCTAAAAGTGAGTTTTGATAGTGAATGTGTAGTGTGGTTATGGTCAATTACCCTAATATCCATGTGTGGTTGGATGGTTTGGTTTTATTCATGTTTCATCTTGATTTTCATACTGAGACTCTACCTTATACTTACTAATGTAAAGTTAATTCCTTCCTACCTTTTCTCCCCTCGAATGTAACTCGAGGTTTCTCTTTACAATGTAATAAGTTTAATAGCAAATAGGATAATTTCTATTCTTGCAACGACGAAGATGACGATCAACGTCAGGCGAGCCAACCGTTTCACATGACGAGTCGATCGACTAGAGGACAAACTGATTGTTTGGTGGACCCAACCGATCATCTAGAGATGTCCAGACATCAGTTGGATAGGAGGCCAACCAATCATTTCAAGTGACCAACCGACTAACCAAGAGGCGATGCAACCAATTTAAGGGTTGAACTGATCAACCTGGATTGGCAAACATGTCTACACCAACAACAGCTTCAAGCATGTGATGTTAACCTAGGTGTGTGGTAATTCCTTGTGGATCCAAAGAATTATAGTAGATATGGCCATAAATATCTCTTTTTGTTTTATATTGCATGTTTATGTTGTGAGATATGGCATGTATATGTTACGTACTATATATTTGGTGATTAGATGAAGTACACACACACATATATATATACAATATATATAAAATCCCTCAATTAAAAATATTTAGTCTAAGATGATTTACATTAGTGGTACACATAAAAAGATTACTTGACTAAGTATAGGAACCCCAAGGGTGGTGCACTGTATATCTCGTGGAAGTATGATGATAATAATGTGGGCCTACCAAGCGGGGTGCATTATTATCGTGTCAGCTTTTGGACCAGGCTTAACTATGTGACCTTAATGAGATTAAGCATTAGAAATATACAGTTAACTATGGAAAAAGACTTGCACATACCATCTATCAAAAAATTGCATAAGATGTAATTAACAAATGTTGTCTACCTTAATGATTGACTATGGATATTGGCATTGGTCGGGTAATAGTTGAGTTATTTTGGATCTTGGCTCATTAGAAGATTGTTCACTACAATCTTCCGAATTGATAATTGGGGATTATCAATTTGATCAAAATAGTGGGAGTGGTAGCTAATTAAAGACCTAATTAACACAATCAATTTTAACCAAATCAAATCAAAAATTATTTTTTTGACAAAATTTCAATTTTTTGTGAATCAAATGGCAACAAACAACAACTATTTTTCTCTACGATCGGTCCTTGAGAAGGACAAGTTAAATGGAAACAACTTCCATGGTTGGTTTAGGAAACTGAGAATTGTTCTAACACAGGAGCACAATCTCTATGTCCTGGAGACACCAGAGCCAGAAGAACCCCTTCCCAATGCACCCAAGAATTACATGGATGCTTATAAAGAAGCATATTGAAGATGTCATGGATTTCAAGTGTCTGATGCTATGCTCCATGAACTATAAGTTTCCGAGGCAACATGAGAACATGGATGTAATTGAGATGATCACATGTCTTAAGAACATGTTCCAAGATCAGGCAAGACAAGAGAGATATGAGATCTCCAAGGCACTGTTCAATGTAACATGGCAGAAGGAGATCCAGTAGGCCTTCATATACTCAAGCTCATTGGGTATATGGAGAACCTAGCTAGACATGTATTCCCCTTGGGTCAAGAGTAGGCCAATGACATGATTTTGTAGTTTCTGCCAGAGTCATACAGTCAGTTTGTCTTAAACTATACAACATGAATGACTTTGATAAGCCATTGACAAAGCTATTAGGCATGTTGAGAACACATGGGGCATAAATGAAGAAAGGCACACACAAGTCTGTGATGGTGATCAACAAGACAAAGGAAAAGTCTAAAGACAAAGGAAAAGATAAGAAGAGTTCTAAAGCTAGCCAAAAGCCTAAGTCTTCTGATCTCAAGGCAAAGAGAGGAGTAAAGAAAAGAGGAAATTGTCACCATTATTACCAGTCAGAACATTGGAAAAGAAACCACCCTCTATTTATATAGAAATTAAAGAAGAAGGAAGGGGTTGAGGCCTCCACTTCAGGCATGCACATTATAAGATAAATTTGTTTACTTATTCATCGTGGTATGTGATACCGGGTGTAGATATGACATACATTGATGTGCAGGATCTGATAAGAAGTAAAACCTTTATAAAAGGTCAGAGATGGACTATGCAGAGCAAGAGTTGCTGCAACATTAGTCTAAATTTTAATTTATCTTGTCCCATTGGGCATGTAATAGAGTTAGTTGAACTGCTATTTCGTTATACTAATAAATAGACACATGTTACTTTATGCATCTTGTATGACGAGGATGATAACCAATAAAGAGATGTTAATGCTTAAATGTAAAAGATATGATATTGTATGGCAATTCCCAACCATATAATGATATTTATTTGAAAGGATCTTAAGATGAGTGTTTATAAAGTAAATACCAAAGGTTATATTTGATAGCTCAAACAAATAGTATCTTTAGCATTGTTATCTTGGGCACATATAGGAAATGCATATTTATAATCCATATTGATGTTTATCTCGACTCTTTTAGTTATTGAACCAATAAGAGACATGCAAGTCTTAAATATGAGCAATATGACAAAATACCCTTCACTAGATGTAGTGGGAGGATAAGCATTCCATTAGCACTTATACATGTCAATGTATGAAGATCTTATTGAATGAATGCTATAGATAGTTACTTATACTTCATTTCATTTAATGGTAATATGGTGATATGTACTCATTAAAATACAAACATGAATCTCTTGAAGTGTTCAAGGAGATCATAAATGAAATATAACTTTGATAAAAGTATTACTGAAACTTTGACATGATAAAATGTTGAAATAATTTATGCCAATAGTTTGAGGTCCTTCTGGATAGACTATGATAATGTATCATAAGACAAAACCACCTAAATTATGATGATGTATCAGTAAAAAAGAATCACATCATGATGAGTCATTATTTGATTATCATTTCATCTAACATCTAATCTCCTCAAAGATACATGCTTAACACTAAAACTAGTACTGTCTAAAATGGTTTAGAAGACATCATATGTGATATGATATGGGAATGTCCCAACATGTCTTAAGGATTGGAACCTATATAAATAAAAAAGTTTCTTGAAAAGGGTTATCCATAAACCATAATTGTTGAGTGTTGCCATGAATCCCAACTCAATAACAAAAGTGTTTTGTTACTAGGAAAATTGAGTTCCAATAGAATCTTTGGGAGTAAAAGTAGAACTCAGAAGTTCAAGGTCAACAAGGAGGTAGAATGAGAACAAGTGAAAATCACACATTATCGTTGAATCTCAAGTCCCTTATGTAACACATAACCTCATAGTTCTAGCATAACAAATATGAGATTGAAAGATTGTGAATCCAATAACTCAGATGGGTTGGTCATAAGATGATGAGCCAACAAATCAATTAAAAGCTATTGATAGCTAGAATATGAGTAGTGGCTTAAGGGAATTTTGGAGTCCATGTACACTAACAAGGTATGACCTTGCTAGTACCACCCAAAGGGTACAATTGGGTTTTTGTTGAAAGACCAACATGGATGACCTAAAAGGGTAGATTGGTTGCAAAGGTTTTCAAATCAGTTCAAATTGTTGAACATGAATAAATTCCTTTACCAATTATCATTCTTGTTGTTGTAGCTAGCATAGACTATGAGATATGACATATGAATATTAAAACAACATTTCTTAAAAGGAATATTTGCATGTATGTGTACATGAAACTGCTTAAAGGTTTTATTACTTCATAAATTCAAAGAAAGTTTGTAACTTACAAGGTTCAATCTAGAAATTGAAACAAGCATCTCAGAGATGGGATCTTTTGACTTGACAAGATAGTCAAAGAGTTTGACTTTAATCAAGATAAAAGGTAAAATCTATGATTACAAAAGATTTAGTGGGAGCATATATGAATATTCTACATATTGATGGGGAATAACATTTCAATACTACAAATATTGACAATTGGCATGGGAAACACATTCAACAATGAAGAATTAGGTGAAGCATCCTATGTGATAGGGATCAAGATCTATAGAGATAGTTCTTGAAAGTTTCATGACTTAAATTTGAGCACATACAGTAGCAAGATGTTGAAAGAGTTCAACATGAAGGATTCAATGAGAGAGAATCCATGATTAGTCTCTTAAGAACCCTATGTCACGATTCTTGTTAAGAATGGAATTGACATGAATGATATTCCATATGCACTAGAAATTGGATCTACCATGAATTATATATAAATGTACTCATCCTATAATCTTGTATGTAAATGACATGACAATATGATATTAGTTTCCAATGAGGGTAATTGGAATATCATTAAGATATCTATTAGTACTTGTGAAGCACTAAGGATAAGTTGCTAGAGGATAGAAACAAGAAAGAGTTGGGTGTAAAGCATTACATCGATGCAAGCTCCCTCAAAATTACACAAACTAATTGCAATATAAAATAAGTTTAAGAAAAAGGAGTTGTTAATGGGAAGAGTTCAAACTTCATGCCCTTAATCCTATTCTACAATAGAACATGAGTATCCTGGTGTTATGAACATAGGAGAAGATGATATATGGATCTAAAAGTTCATAAGGATGAACTTAATGATGTTCCAACCATTGATGGCATAATAAAGATACTGTTATGAAAATGGAGCTACTGGTTAGGCAAGGAATATCAAATACCATATTACGTCCATCTCGTACGAATGTCGTGCATGGAAGAGATGCAGATCATGCAATATACAGACTAGTAGAAAAATGTTGCTAACCCAATGAATTAGCACTTGCACAATAGAAACATGATGGACATGTTTAAATCACAAGGAATGAGATTCGTGGGTGAGTGGATCTAAGTGGAAGTGGGAGTCTTGTTGGTATATATGCTCAGAGAGCCAATCATATGACAATTGTGATAGCATATAACATAAATGATTTTGTTAATAATAATAAAGGCAAGCTTCAAATTCATTTTGTTTCACTCAGTTATGAGTTAATGAGGAAACATAATGAATGTCTAAAGAATGACAATACTCAATGACGTATGTCTTCAAGTAAGTGACTCGAATAATGAGATCATAGGGATGTTAAGAATATGTCTATTCTTATTATGTCCCTAGTAAGTTGTTTCCATGAAAGGAAGATGGACATCAATAATACATAAAACTAGTGTGTGTTGGTTGATGACAAAATCTCATTAGCCATGATATGGTAATCAAACCAAGCACACATATAGTTATTAGAGAATAATGTATCAGACAGACCCACCTTAAGAGTGACACATGGAAACCACATATGGTCATAGTCATCTCTCATAGTGAAGGTGGTGATTGTGATTCTTAGACCCAAAGTCACTACACTCATCACATGTCATTTGCTATACTTTGACATCATCAAACGTAACCCTAAATAAGGATTTCCATAAAGGTGATGATTGGGTAACTGTAATACATGGGGACCAACTGTGAGTGATGTAGATGGGATTTGTCCCTCCTACTGGAGTTTGATATCCTAGACACTTGATAAGAAAGACTGAGAAATGCATGCGCATGCACATGTGAATCAATATATGATATTGATGTCACATATATCTTGGACAATCTGCTCTAGGTTCAAGGAACATGGATTGAACATTAAAGAGGATGACGATTTCATGCCTCGAGTTCATTATGGATATCAGAAACAAAGGGATTATACAATCACTACAACACCTTACATAGATTATAGGTTGAAGTTGTTCTCCAACTTTCCATTCACTTGGGCAACACTAATGTGCGACTAGGCACCAGTCTTTGTTTGTGATGTCATAAACAAGTATGGACATTCACTGTCAATGTGATATGGGATCTATAGGGTCACACATATAGGATACACCTAGTAGAGGGGTTTAATCATGAATGATGATTGAATTTATTGCCAAAGTGTTTGGGTATTCAATTCAAAAAACAAATCAGCTGACTAATCTCCCAACTGATCGGCTCATGTGATGAAATGACACTTTTGGAGCTTCATGTTGATTGTATATTGAATTGGCAATGTTATTCCTAAACTGAGGAGCAAACCAACTGGTTCACTTAGTGAACCGACCGTCTTGGCTCCCTAACTGATTTGTTGGAGGTCGTGAGATGACCGACTCACAGGGCAAGTTACACACTTCATGGAGGAATTCAATTGCATCAAGGATTAGTGATGATGTCATGTAGTGCATTAATTGGATTTGAATTTTGAAATTCATACAAGACTGGGAAACATGGAAAAACAAACGGTTCACAAAACAAACCTATTGGCTTACATGTGAACCGACCAGCTAAGATGCAAAAATTCTTGATCCTCCAGTCTCTTCCATTCCCACATAGATTGGGAACCCAGGCCCTGACCCCTCATATAAATAGAGGGGTACTGAGGACTTCTCAGAAGACAACTCAATTGCCTCTGACAATTGTTTTCCTCTCTGTTCGTGGTAATCAATATAGATCCTGATCAAGCCCTACCTGATAAAGGGAGGGATAGCAAGGAGAAACAATTGGGGGAGTGAAAGTTTGTGACTAGTACACCAACGGGAGGGACAACTCCTTCATGTCTATTCTAGTATAACGACATAAGTTCTATGTTGTCTA
Organism: Alisma plantago-aquatica; assembly: GCA_963693085.1. Classification (NCBI taxonomy): domain Eukaryota; kingdom Viridiplantae; phylum Streptophyta; class Magnoliopsida; order Alismatales; family Alismataceae; genus Alisma; species Alisma plantago-aquatica. The sequence goes on from OY856412.1 coordinate 722,748,590, forward strand.
TGTGGACTTCTCGAGAGACAAGGAGGCTGTTGTTTGCTACTAGGAGGATAACATCAACCCATAGTCCATGGTGAAGATGATGAGTTTCACACATATTGTCTAAGTCTGCTCTCTGTCGAGGAGTTGATGTAGATGAGTCCCAATATAACTAGGAGTGTTGCATGACTACAATGAGTTGTAGTCACTGGACTTGCTCCAGGACCATGTATAAACTTGTTAAACCATCCTTTCCATTACATAGTAGTTGATGTGATCTTGTTGTTATAGGGAATACTGATAAATATTTTTTTTGTTTCATACTTCTTACTCTGTGCCTGTTTACCCAGCACATCAACCCTAAAAATTGATTTGAGGTTTCATATTTTCTGACATAAATTTTTGGTTACAACTCTTCTTAACCCTCATCCTTTTTCTCTCATGGTGAGCCCTCTCTTTTGGGGAGCCTCATTAAGGGGAACCCTCTCTAAGGGTTTTAGTCCTTGTAGTGTATGCTCATAACCTTCCCTCTCCCAGGCTTGATTTTTTTATAGCGGTCTTCCTTTCTTAGCTTGATCTAATAGTGACCTTCCTTTCCTGAATTGGTCACTAGTCATTGCAATGACTTCCTTTCATAATGGCCTTCCTTTCCTAGCTTGGCCTATCAGTGACATTTCTATCATGGCTTGATCACTAGTTATTGCAATGACTTCCTCTTGTATCTATCTTCCTTTCCCAACTTGTCCTGTAGGTGATCTTTCTATCCCAACTTGATCACCAATCATGGTAATGACTTTCTCTTATATCGACCTTCCTATCCCATCTTGTCCTATTGGTGATCTTACTATCCTAGCTTGATAACCAGTCATTACACTAACTTTCATTCCACCCCATCCTCTTTAACTCACCAAGACTATTTCATACAAGGTCCAAGCAAGTTATATCCATAAAATGAGTTGTTCATAAGTTTCTTATGTTTCTTAAAACTTTTCTCGTTAATGCCTTGCTCCACATGTACACATGCATGGGAGACTTGGTCACCTAACTCATTTTTATCTTTCTTATTCCCTTTTCTCATAATTAGGGTTCATATAGGTAGGGTTATTCTATTACCCACACTACTCCCATTTTCTAGGATTAGGATTTTGGGTTTGGATTAGGAACTACTCAACTTACACCCTCCATCTTAGAGTTTCTAAATCCCTTGACCCACTAGGGTTTGCCAAAACCAACCCTAGTCCCATATAGAGTTACCCTCATAAAGAAAATCCCATTAAATGTTTCTATTTTCTTTATCATTATTTCCACATTACATGTAAATTATTATTTCCACATTTCATATACATTAATTGGTGGAGGATGCCTTAGTCCCACTTCTTCTCAAAGACTCTAACTTGAGATGAGGAGGGAAGTTCCTTTTAGGTTTTATTAAGTAAGAGTATGAGAAGTAGATGAATCAAGATGAGAAGGGAAACCTAAGGTATTTTACTTTAGGCAAAACATTTTGACTTTGGCCAGGTAGGATGCACGGGCCCCAGAGTCCTGGTAAGCCAACTAGAAGTGCAGAGGAAAGTGTTGACATCCCCTAGATCATGGCCCCTTCTAGACACCATTATCTTTAGAAAATGCCCTTATAATTCCCTGATATTTCTACATATTACTTGAAATTATAAAATCATTAAAAATTACTTGAAAAATGGATCTTATACCAAATGTAACTTCCTCACTTTTCATCATCCCCTAATTACCAAAAAACCCAAAAAGTTGAGAGCCATTACCTTAAATTCCCAAGGATCGAGATTTAACCAAATAACAATAATAGTAAATTATTTCCATTAATTCAAATATTGTTTACAACATGCTCCTTTAAGGAGTTATATGAATTTCTATCACCAGAATTATACATATGAGAACTATATGAGAAGAATTATATATCTAATCCTCCTTACAAGTTAACTTTAATGCCTTCAAGTAATTTGATCTGTCCATCATATCTTGATATCTTCATATTTAGCATGTACCTAAAATGTTGCGGAACCAAAAGCACGAGTCAGTTTATTGCTATATTGTGTACGTGGGATGCATGCAAAAGTGTACAAGTACATAACAACATATATTCAATCAACTAATTGCAAATAAAAAATGGCATTTTATTCACATATTCTTCCTTTATGTGATAGTCATAGTGACATTATAATTGAATACAATGTAAAGAAACATCCAACAATTTAGTTGTTCAATCCTTAGGAAATTCTAAAAAACACCAACAAACTAATGTGGATAGTCATAAGCGTAACCACGTACCTCGATGGTGATCCATGCATATTATGCAATTATAATTCACATAAATTCAAGAAATCCAATAAGCAAAGATCAATCTAAGAAATCAACATTTATTCTGCATGTATGTAAATCTTAAAGTGCCACCATGACATTAATCACATTAAACCCTACATGGGTCCTAATCTAGGATTTAGGGTTGTCTAAGGTTTAAGATATGGAATAAGGGTATAAAACCTATTTTCATCACTATGGATCATTAGGTGAAACCCTAATTACTAGATCCAACATATCCTTTATCATGATTAGTTGTGTTCATTCATGACATATCAAGTTATGAATTTTAACCCTAATTCTTCATATGCATGATTGTTCACTATAGAAACCATAATTATCATCATTATGACTGTGACCAACTTAAATCATCATTATATCCCACAATATCAGTTTGCATTTCAAGGAAGCATATTTAACATAATTAATTTACAAATCTAGGGTTAATGTGCTTTAATCACCACTTTAACACATCTTAGCACTACTTTTAGAATTGGGACTAGGATTAGTAATCAAGATTCTCATTTTCTCCAAAAGGTTAGACTTTATCCATTAATATCATTTAAACAAGTGATAACCATTCAAACCATGAAACTAGGGTTTCTATGCATTTATTACATTAAATATTGCATATTTATGTACTTTTGGAATAGTAAGCATTATCAAGTCTCAATTATATTTTATTTGTGTTTCACTCATTTTCCTAATCAATTTTCATATATAATTTGTTTCAATTCGACCATCCTAATAATTACTACAATTTTTGCAAGGTAAACATATCAAGAATTTTTGGGTAATTATACCTTTCTAGCGGTGATGTGGCACATCTTGATTGGTCCACATCCTTCACACCCCACCTAGGTTGTGTGCCCATTAGAAATTGGGTTTTCTCTCATGAACCAATGGAATTTTCTAGTTTATATATGCTATTATAATCTTCATCTCCTATCTAAACTGGTATGACTGTAGAGAATTAACCTCTCGCTCACGTGAAGAACATGGATTCTCTGCATCATCCTTTGGCACATGTACTGTCTTTGTGTCCAACATGGCTGGGTTAGAGAAAGTCACTAGGTACTGGGATTGTTGGGGGATTAAGCGTGCCTCACACCATCCCAGGCCCTTCCCACACTGCTTTGGACCTCCCTAGTCTTAGTATACCGCCGAATGCTTGGAATTGTCAAGGGTTATCAGATCAATGACCGAGTTGATGGTTATGTCTGGCGGGGGTTCAACCCTAGTACCTTCCAGGATGCCTGGAAGGTTCAGAGAGCCCCAACTAAATTGATTGTGTTCCCCAATTAGACATAGAGGCCGTGAGTATATACATCCCCACACCAATCCTTTGCACTGATGGAGGTGACTAGAATGATGGTGAAGGATAACTCCCTCATCCTTGTCCTTTTTATTCTATGATAAGGGTCAGGGGGTATAAGAGAGGATCACAAACTCTACCATTCAACTTTTGTTAAGTCTTAATTGCAACAAACACAATGAATCAATAGGAACAATTTTGCTTGTCTCCCCTTTCTTGTTTCCTTATAAGGCTGGAGGTTGAAGATAAAGGGATGACCGCCTGATAGTAATCCAAGGGCCAGAAAAAGTCCTCATTGTAACTGGGGCACCCAAATTGATAACTTTAAATAGTTTCCAAAAATAACCACCTACAAAATTTACATGTAGGTCCCTCTCTATTTATAGATTGCTATAGGCTACTAATAATATCCTTTGGCTATGCAACTTTAAGGGAAACTCATTAAAGTCTTCCACACTTATATCTATATTTTAAGGGTCACTAGAATAACTTAAGTAGCTGAATCTTTCTCCTTTGGAAATTCTAAATTAACACATACCACATTTGTTACAACCCCAATTTTGCATGTGTTTTCATAATTGAAATGTATTGATTTTATGAGTTTGGACTTAATTGAAAAGGTTGCATGCTTTGCTTCAAAGAAGGGATTTCTTTGAAAATCTCCCTTTTGATAGGAATTTCATGGTTCCTATTATTTAATTAATCTAATAATGGATATAAAAAATAAGAAAAGAAGAAAAGTCTAAGAAATGGAAAAAATACATGAAAATGGATATTAAGAAAAAGTATTTTTGAGAAATACTTGGAAATATCTAGAAAATGGCATTAATGGCCACTATTGTTTGAATGTCATTTACATATGATTTCTAATAGAAAGAGTAGTCAAAAATAAAAGAAAAGGAAAAGTAATTTATTTGAATAAAGGAATAAATAAGAGAAAGGATAAAAGATAAGGAAAGAGGCTAAAGAAATATTCCCAAGATGGGATTTCGAGCCATTAAGGTTCCTTGAGGTCTAAGAAATCTAGATAAAAATTTAATAGCAAAGGAAAGAGAAAATAGGTGAGAAATATTTATAATTGAATAATATCTTGCACCTAAAGAAAAGGCACGTTTTATTTTAGATAATGAACCCAAATTTGGCAGAGAGATAGATAAAGTCATTAATAAGTTTTTCTCAAAATTTGGGATTATTTGGATGTACAGTTTAAGAGATATGCATTTTTGAAAATCTCTAAAATGGATGGCTATTCTCTAAATGTCACAAAGTTTATTCTGACTTGGACTCTTTGTTATTGCCACGCGATCATTACGACCGTGGGATAGAGATCCGGCGATCCGAAGATCGTCTTCCACCTTGAACTGGAAAAGGAATCCGCAGACCAGTAGTTGATAACTTTCCCAAGAGGAAATCTTGTAATCCAAGGCATGAATGTTTTGGGAAACATGTCCAACAGTCTCAGGAGACCGGTACGAGTTGGTTTATCCCAAGTTTTGTGAGATTCCGTAGCCTATTGATGTTTTGCCCAAACCAGAAACCTATGGCTTTCAGCAGCCAAGGGAGGACCTATAAATACAGGGTCTTGGACCCCCTCCGAAGTCATTGTTTGTGCCGGTGGCTTCAGCTGAGTGCCTCGAGTCATGCTGTGCTAGGAATTGCACTAGCTACCCCGCCCTTTCATCTCTGTCGGAGAGGAAGGTGCGGTAGGTAGAGCTTCTCTGCCTAGCCAACACCAATCCTCAATCCACCAATTTATAGCCCAGATCGGTTTAGTAGGGGAGGCCGAAGGGGAGCGACCTTGTGCGGATGGAAGAGGAAGTCGGTGAGCGGAAGTCAACTACTGAAGTTGACCAGCCATGGCGCTGTGTCGAGGTGGGGGAAGGATCGGGGGTTGAAGATGAACGCTTGCCAAAAGACAAATCTTCCCCTCAAGCACCTGTAGATCGAGAACAACGAAAAAGGGCAAAGATGCCCTTTCAGTGATAAACCAGCCGACCGCCTAAATATAATTGGGTAAGATGCTGACGTGTCACCTAGCGATTGGTTAGAATATAATTCTCTTGCAAAAATCTTAACTCAAAATTTGTAACTTGGATGGCTATATATTATATGTGAAAATTTATCAGGAGAATGAGAGGAATCCAATTAAAATGATATTAAAGCCCGATTCCGTTTCTAATTGCAAGAGTGTGTTAAGTTAATGAAAAGTGCATTAAAATTAGGTTAAAAACCTTAATTGAGATTAATGATTGAATCTATGATGCTTAATGGGTTAGTTTGAGTGATAATAAAATGTTGGATGATAAAGAAAGATTTGAACCTGATCTAGATGAGATATTACATGATTTAAACCAAGAATGTGAGATAATGGATTTAGAAACCCTAATTTAGGGTAAAAAAAAAGACGATTATGTTTAATTCATACAATATGGAAATATGTTGATCCTAAGCCTGTTAGGAGAGAAACTTAGGGTTTATGAGTACTTTTGTATAATTAGCATTTAGAGTATTGAAAGTGAGGCAAAATCCTAATTGAAAAGTAAACCCTAAAAGAGGTAGAAATCCAAAAAAGGAATAGATACCTTAAGTAGCAAGATGGTTTGAATAGATTTTTATACAAAGGAAATTGTATGATTATTTCAGGATCTTGTTATGTGTGCTTGCTTGCTTGGATTTCTTACTTGCATGGATTGTTCTGTCTCAAATCATAAGATCAGGTATGTGGTTACGCTTATGAATATATCGAGTTAGTTTTCTGAGGTTTTCTGAAGTTTTCATCGATGTCTTGAATTAATTGTTGGATGAATTTAATTCATGCAAACTATAATGTGGATATGACTATCACTTAAGATATGTGCCTACTAGCTCAGATCCTAGTCCCCTCTGTGGCTTAATAGTTTACCTAGTACATGGCTACCTATGGGGTAGGTCCATCAGGTCATTGGATGACTTAGTACATGGCTACCAATGGGGTAGGTCCATCAAGTCACATTGAGTTAGATATTGGGCTACCTTTGGGTAGTGCCATGTGAATCTATTACCCTATGTATTGGCTACCTATAAGGTAGGACCATGGGGGTAAGAATCTACCTAAAAGAGAGGTAGCATACAAGTCCACTGCAGGGATAGCACAGAGTTAGGGGATAAGTAAGGATTGAGTAGTATGGCTTAAAATGTAATCTTAGTTGTTAAATGATTAATTGCATGATTACGTTATTAACATAGTTGCACATTATTTGTTTCCTCCACATACCAGCTTCTGCTGACCGACGTTTTGTTTGTCGACGTTTTAGGTACAAGTGAAAAGAACAAACAATAAAGTGGCATATGTGAAATACATGAACTAAAGTGCAAAGGAGGATTATTTAGAATAGTATCTGTGTGGATAGAAGTTTAGAAATCCTAGTTTTCAAAAGGTATGCAAAGTTTTTATTTTTACCATATTTCATTATAGTTGGTAGAATTTAATAATTGTTATTGATTATTTGTCGAACCTTTGATCCTGTTAATTGGGATTATGGCTCAGACCTTCTGGTCTCCCTTAATTGGGGGTTACCAGGAGGTGGGGTCGTTACAACATTGAAAGTCATTTTTCTCATAAATTTTAGAATTCTCTTATTTCTATTATTATTTCCAAGTATGCCAAAGGTCAGATCGAGATAACACAATTTGATGCCTCAAACATTGTGTTGCCAAATTGGCTAGATGATTACTCTTTTAATTATCTAAACACCATATATGCTATTTTCTTTTGGAAATGAGTTTGTTATCTCATATTTAAGTTATCTAATAGTTAACAAAGTCACTATCCTTTATTTATGCACGAAATATTTTATTTCCTTAATTTGTGCCACAAGGACCTATTCACAAAGCAAATAGTCTCATGGGCCTTTATATGGGCCATGGGTTGCACCCAGGCCACAAAGGTGACTTTATTATTCCATCAAATATAATTTGAAATTTTGCTTATTCCATCAGTCTTATATTTGTGTATTTCAAATTTACCAAAATTTGAGGATATAACAAGATGTGTTTGGGAAAAATATCTCAACTAGATGAGTTAGCTTATAATAATATCTACCGAGTGAGCATAGGTATGCCACCCTTTGAAGCTTTAAATGGTTGACCTTGTCATTCTCCTTTTCATTGGGATGATGTGGGTGAGGATACTCTGGTTAAAACTGATGACACACAATTAATTAATGATAATATTGTTCTAATAAATAAACAAATGAAAGCAACTCAGGATTATGCTGATAAGAAGAGGATGGAAGTGAACTTTCTAGTTGGTGATTATGTTTTCTTGAAAATAAAATTTATTTGGTCTATTGCAAGATCTAAGGTGAAAGGGAAGCCGAACCCTTGCTATGTGGGACCATTTGAAGTTCTAGATAAGATTGGGGAATGCGCTTATCATTCAGAATTACCTCCTATTTATGATAAGATCCATAATGTTTTTCAAGTGTCTGTGCTGAAGAAATATGTAAGAGATCCATCCCATGTGCTATCTATAGAACCCATAGAAATCTGTAATGATATGACATATGAGTAGTATTCTATGAAGATCCTTGGCTCCCGAGTGAAGCAACTAAAGCACAAAGAGATTGACCTAGTAAAAGTTTTATGGAAGAATCATGGTCTAGAGGACACAACTTGGGAGCTCAGATTTGAAATGTTTTGAATTCACCCCTCCCTCTTTACTTGAGTTTTGGGGATGAAATCTTTTTAAGGGGAGGAGAGTTGTAACAAACTCAAATTTAAGTACATACTACCTTTTACCCCTTTACTTTATAAATTATTATTTTCAAGCCCCACTTATTAATTAGAATATGCTTGGATGGTACTAATCCTCATAACTAATAGTTTTCACCAATAACACAATTATTTAAGACTTTTATACAAGGGATAAGGGAAATACATTAGTTTGGGGTCGCTTGTGAAAAAATATCAAATTGAGGCATTTAAGTTCAATATTTGTTCTTCTTGACTTTAATGGATAGGTTTAATTAAGAGAGAGCTACACATAAAATTTGGTTAATAAACAATAAAGGAATGTATTAGTATGAAGAAAATAGACTTTCTCTAAAATTGTGTGTTTTGAGTACTAAAGTTCTCTAAAAGTAAAAATTGACTTCAAATCCACCAAGTTTCATTTTATTTGGTATTTATTTACTCATCCAACTTAAAAGGGAAAAAAAGAAATCAATATTACATCACTTTAGAAAGAATCTGGTTTGAATTACAGTAATGTCACATGTCACTAAACATATATGGATACACACATTTCCCCCCACCTTTGGATCGTGATCGAACGATCGATAACTTATCTTCTACCTTGAGCCAAAGAGGGAAGCAAATCTTCTTTAAATGCCTTTGGAAATCATGATTATCTCTGACCTCAATCAATCTGTGTTTGAGGTTCTTTCTCCATTGAATGCGTTCAATTACACATCAAATCACACTTTACTTGCTCCCCAGTGATGAAGAATTGAGAAGTGCCTAAATCTCTCCCCAGCTCTCTCAAAAACTCTAGCCACCAATGCCCTAATACTTAACCCTATATATAGGAGATCATACCCTCATCTACACCACACCCTGATTCAACAATCTCCTCTTCCAATTTCCTCTCACACTACCATTTCGATCACCACTGATTAGATCTTTGTTTTGTTCTTGTGTCTCTCTACGTTGGCACCCAACTTGCCTAAATCTAATCAAGTCCGGTGGTGAGTTCATTAACCCTCTCAATCAATCTCTTTTCTTTTAGATTTGCAAGAATATCAACTCAATGGTTTTTCCCCAAATTCAGCTAATTGCTGCTACCTTGTGAGCATCCATGGCAGGCGTGGAAGGAAGGGTATGCCTCCCCTGAGTTTTTTCTAACTTTTCCCTCACCCCACCTCCTTTTCTTTATTTTTTTCTGAGGGTAAAATGACCATCGTTTAGATCGTGTTGTTCCGCGCTAACTAGAGCATGTGTCAACCTGTGATTGGGCCACCTCCATAGGCTTGACCTCTCTCAAGTGGGCTTTATCCATTGATGTGGATTTAATTGATTTTCCTGATTGGTAAAAAATTCTAAAATCCAAAACTAGTTCCTTGTTTATCCAAAAATCATGCAAACATATGTTTTGAAATCCTGAGCATTTTCTCTATCTTTTGGCATGGGTTATGTCACATGATTCTCAAGTTTTGAAGACTAGATTTTTTTTTGTTTTAAATATTCACTTTTAATCTTAATTAAGGACAACATCATACTTGATAAAATTGAGATTTTGGTCAAGATATTGGTAAGAATCCATGAACCAAATATTAGGTCAATAACCATAGACGATCTAGGGTTTTATCAAAGGATTTGGATTTCTAGGGTTTCACGTAATGTATCATATAATTGAACCCTAATTGATGTACACAATACCATATGTAGGTTTGAGGTGACTTTAGGCTTGGAAGGGTAGAGATTAATATCTGACTTATTACTCAAGTAAATGTGTGTGCATCTTTCTCAATTATCTAAGCAATACTATGATCACCAACAATTATTCTCATATGAGGCATTCCTTATTTAAACCATGTTCATCATTGAATATACTTTCATATTCCCTCATTGTTTCCTAATTTATTACTGTTACCATGAGATTCTATTATTGAAGGTCATCTAGCCTATTTGTTGAGATAATCTCATCCTCTAATTTGAATAAAGATGATGATGAGTGAAATTATAATTGGCATTTATATTCTGTGCATGTGCAAATAGACTAGGTTTATTCATAGTAACATATACATATGTACTTACCACAATGTTTGGGAGCATCTTTCCACCTCGAGTGCGCCTTTCCACTCGTATTATATATTGGGCGCACCTTTCCACCCAAGATGTGCCTTTCCACCTATCTTAGGATTGATATGTTATGGGTCACGACCCTACATAAAGAAAAGTAGTCTAATTGTTTACATGCACTGCTTATGAATTATTATTGTTGTTATATGGAAAAAATTTCTTTCTATTAATCATCTTTTTCATCTATAATACTTCATATTTTGTCCTATAAAATTCTCTTAGAACTTCTTCTTTTGAACATTTCCTTTATTTTATATGTTGCATTGACTTTCAACTATCTTAAGTATTGCCTAGTTGTTTTTTACTACACATGCACAACATTTACTAACATCCTTACTTTTGTTCTCTTTCTCCCTAGGTGTTTCTTTCAACCCACCTAGAGATTGCACAACCTAATGATCAGGAAATAGGTGGTGATGCCCATATCTAGACACTGAGGACTTTTGAGATGGTCAAGTTTCTCACCACAAACTGATCCTATTAGTATATGCTGTAGTTCTTGTTAGATGTCATATATTGCTGTACAAAAATCGGGATGACAAATGAGGTGGAAGAAAAAAAAATTTCAATTCTTGATTCCCTAATCAGTGAGATCGCGTCAACAAGGATGTATCTAGGAAGGAGGGTAGCAAGTGATATACTTGGTGCTGGAGCAAGTCCAATGAGAATCCTTGCAATGGTATGCTTATTTCGCAAGTTGCACACAGACAACTATCGAGGTGGCACAACCAAGGACCACGGTGTTTGTTGTCCTCCTAGAGGGTGGCAACGACCTCCATGCCTCTATGTAGTCCACTAGGAATTGTAGGTTGCACTACCACAACCAATGGGAAGGAGTTGTCCCTTCAAATGTCAGCCTACTAGAGTTGATTCACTCTCACAATTTTCTCTCCCTTGTTGTTCCTCCCTTTGACAGGTAGAACTTGCTCAGGATCTCTTTGTTACCACAACTAGAGATGACAACAATTATCAGAGCTTATTGTTGTGTCTGGGAAGCCCCCAGTACCCCTCTATTTATAGGAGGGCCAAGTCAGGTTCTAGTCCATTTGGGAGTCAAAGAGATAGATTTTTATGAATTTTCTGGAAGCTATGAGCATTGAATCGGTCGTTTCACTATTGAACTGGTTAGTTCATGTGTGAACCAGTCAATTCAACCCTTGAACTGGTCGAATCATATGCATTCCTATTTTCAAACACACTGGCATTCAATATTTGATTAATGTACAATCATGACATTAACAACAATTCTTGATCCAATCGAATTGATCATTGAACCAGGAAGTCCAAATGATGAAGCGGTCAATTCACCTTTGAAATGGTCGTTTCATATCTTGAAACAGTCATTTCACTTGAGAAATGGTTGTTTCATTTGTGAATGGTCGTTTAAGTTTCTAGCACAGGCACTAATCAACGAATGTTGTCTAAATTGACCTGACACTTGAATCGATCAGTTGAACACTTGAACCAGTCATTTTACAGTCCAGTCAATCAATATGTCAACTGTAGTTGTTTAAATTGAATACCTAAATACTTTAGTATGAAATCCTATTCCAGCTGCATGCTATGCGTGTGACCCTATAGGTCCCAAATTATGTTGGTGGTGAATGTTCATAACTAACTTATGACATCATGAGAAATGGGCGTTATCTAGAAACACATAATTGCCACCGAAGTAATTGGAAAGTAGGAGAACAACTTCAACCTACAATCTGTGATCAATGTTACTGTGATCGTAGAGTTCCATTGTCTCTGATATTCAAGTTGAACTCGAGGCATGAAATTTTCATCCTCTCAACATTCAATACATGTTCCTTAAACTAGAGTAGATTGTCTGTGATACATGTGAGTTCACATATCACATATTGAATCATATGAGTATGGCCATATGTTCCTTAGACTTTCTTATTAAGTGGCTCAGATATCAATCTCTTATAGGAGGGACAAATCTGATCTACATCACTTGCATTCAATCCCCATGTGTCACAGAGTACATGAGCACCACCTTTTTGGCAACCCTTATCCAAGGTCACGTTCGATGATGTCAAAGTACAATGAATGGCATGTAATGAATGTAGTGATTTTAGGTCCAAGAATCAAATCACCACCATCACTATGAGAGTTATTCTAACTACCATGCATTGGTTTTCATGCATCACTCTCTAGGTGGTTCTCTCTGATACATTGTTCTCTAACATGTACCTGTGTGCTTGACTTGTTATCACATATTATGACTAATGAGACTCTGTCATTAATTAAAACACACTCTAGTCTTATGTATTACTGTCGTCTATATTGTTTCCACAATAATATCTGACTAGGGACATAATCAAGAATGTATGTAATCTTATCATACATATGATCTCATTATTTAGGTCTTCAACCTGAAGACATATGCCATCAGTAACATCATTTGTTGGACATCTATTATGTCGGTGTCATCATCACATGATTGAGACAAACATAATAGACATAATCACCTTTATCATAATCAAATAAGGTATCCAATGCCCCATTGCAATCATTGTATGATTGGCTCTCTGGGCATACATTTTTTCTCGCAAGTCAGGAGGTAATTTTATTCACCCTACCCTCCTCATGTAGGCCAAAACATCATAAAAATACATCTACCGCTCATATAACACAACTACTTTCCCAGCGCCTCCCTCCCACAAAAATAACAAACAACAGACAAAAACACCGTCGAGGGGCAACATGCTCATAAGAAACCAAAATGTATGGGACACCCCTTTTTTCTAGGATCATCATACCTCTAATCATCATGGGTATCATGATAGGGTCTGCAAAAATGAAAGGATCCTCATGGAAATGACCCCAACGTCCCAGTTCTCTGGCCATAGAGTTCACAATGCTCCAGGGGTCAGCCACATTGCTTTCTGTAGGTACTCTGCAAATCTTCACATCTCCTCGCTGTACGATCTCTCATATGAGATGGAACCAAAGTAGAATATGTTTTGAATGTTGGTGCAATCTTGGTTCTTTAGCTTGTGTAATTGCTCCGTTGTTGTTGCAAAACAACTCAATTGCATCACTAGCGTTTGGAACCATTCCAAGTTTAGAAATGAACTTCTTGATCCACACAACTTCCTTTGTAGCATTAGATGTGGCAATATATTTGGCCTCTATTGTAGAATCCCCAACCGTCTCTTGCTTGGAACTCTTCCAGCTCACAACTCCGTAATTCAGGAAAAACACAAATCCAGATTGCGATCTATAGTCATCTTTGTCAATTTAGAAGCTAGCATCAGTGTAACCCTTTACCACGAGATCTTCCTCACCACCGTATACCAAGAATTGATCCTTAGTCCTTCTCAAGTACTTTAGGATGTTCTTTATGACGGTCCAGTGACATTCACCTAGATCTAACTAATACTGGCTCATCATGCTCAAAGCATACGACACATCAGGATGAGTACATAACATCGCGTACATGATAGATCTAATTGCTGATGCATATGGAATCTTACTCATACGTGCCCGTTCATCACATAAACTAGGACATTGGGCTTTAGAGATCGTAACCCCATGGGACATGGACAAGTTACCTCTCTTAGAACCCTCCATGCTAAACCTCTTTAGCACCTTGTTAATGTATGTGCTAATGCTTAGGCCTAGAAGCCTTCTAGATCTATCTCTATAGATCTCGATTCCTAGTATATAGGATGTTTTGACTAAATCCTTCATAGAGAAGGTATTCCCCAGCCAATCTTTTACTGTCTGAAGAGTAGGGATGTCATTTCCCATCAATAGTATGTCATCTGCATACAATATGAGAAATACTACTCTGCTCCCACTAACCTTTTTGTAAACACAAGGTTCATCTTCATTTTGACTAAAGCCAAACTTTTTGACTACTTAGACAAAATGTAGATTCCATCTCCGAGATTCTTGCTTCAATCCATAGATTGACCTTTGTAGCTTACAAACTTTATTGGCTTCCTTCAGATCGATAAAACCCTCAGGTTGTGTCATGTAGACATCCTCGAGTAAATTCTCATTAAGGAATGTTGTTTTAACATCCATCTGCCAAATCTCATAGTCATGATAAGCTATAATGGCAAGCATGATCCTGATGGATTTAACCATGGCAACTGGTGAGAAGGTCTCGTCATAATCAACACCTTGAATTTGACAAAATCCTTTCACAACCAATCTACCGTTATAGATTTGAACATTTCCATCCATGTCGGTCTTCTTCTTGAATACCCACTTGCACCCTATGGGTTTTACCCCTTTGGGTGGATCCACCAAGGTCCATACCTTGTTGGTACATGGATTCCATCTCTGATCTCATGAATTTGAGCCATTTCTCAAATTCTGGTCCCTTAGTAGCTTCTAGATAAGAAGTTGGCTCATCTGCTATGCCCAATTCATCACTATCTTGAGTCATGAGAAATCCAAATCTCTCAGGCTCAAGTTGTGTCCTACTAGACCTACGAGGTTCATGTGTTATATTTGGAACTTGAAAATCAACAACAGTTTGTGAGTCTTCATGTTCCTTCTGTACCTCCTCAGGTTCTCTGCTTTCTTGTTGGTCTCAAACTTCTTCAAGCTCTACATTCCTCCCACTGATTCCTTTGGAAATAAATTCCTTTTCAAGAAATATAGTAGTCCTATCAACAAACACTTTGTTTTCAATCAGAGTGTAGAAGTAGTATCCCTGAGTTTCCTTGGGGTATAAAAAAAAATAGCATCTTTCAGATTTGGGTCCAAGATTTTAAGGAAATTATTTCCTAACATAAGCTTCACATCCCCAAATCTTTAACATAGACAAATTGGGATGATTCCCATTCCATATCTCATATGGTGTCATTTGAACCGATTTGAAAGGTACACGGTTAAGTGTAAACACTGCGGTTTCAAGAGTATATCCCCAGAACGGTATTGTAAGTTTGGCTGAACTCATCATTGATCGTACCATGTCTAATAATGTACGATTCCTTCTTTCTGACACACCATTATGCTATGGTGTACCAGGAGGAGTCCATTTTGATACAATACCATGGTCCCTCAGAAGGTCCTCAAACTCTTAGCTTAAGTATTCACCACCTCGATCTGAACAGAGTGCTTTAATACTCTTACCAAGTTGCTTCTCTACTTCATTCATGAAAGTCTTGAACATTTCAAGAGTTTCTGACTTGTGCTTCATAAGATATACATAGCCATACCTACTGAGGTCATCACTGAAGGTAATGAGGTATTGATAGCCTCCTATAGCATTTAATCTAAAAGGTCCACATATATCAATATGTATGAGCCCTAGAAGATCATTGGCTCTCTCACTGTGTCCATTGAAAGGAGTCTTAGTCATCTTGCCTAATAAGCAAGCCTCACATGTCTCTAATGATTCAAAATCAAAAGAGTCTAGATAACCATACTAATGGAGTCTAGATATGTGTTTCTCGTTTATATGCCCAAGACAATAATTCCATAAGTATGTGTTGTTTGAGTTGTCAAGTTTTAGCCTTTTAGTATTTATGTTGTATATGCTAGTCTCAAGTTCTAACAAGTAGATACCATAAGACATAAGGGCATTGCCATAAAAGATCTCATCTTTAGAAATAGATATCATTCCATCCTTAATATGAAATTCAAATCCACTCTTGTCCATATAAGATACAGAAATAATATTTCTATTAATGGTAGGTACATAATAGCAATTCTCTAATTCTATTATAAGGCCCGTAGGCAAAGATAAACTAATAACTCCAAATGTGGTGGTAGCAACTCTTGCTCCATTAGCAACCCGTAGCTTGACTTGGCCCTTTCTTAAAGGCTTACTTCTTATCAGATCATGCATATTTGAACATATGTGAGATTCACATACGGTATCAAGTACCCATGATGAAGAAGTATTTAAGTTTATCTCAATAATGTATATACCTGAAGTGGAGATCTCTATCCCCTACTTCTTCTTCCTCAGTTCCTCCAAGTAGAGAGGATACTTTCTTTTCCAATGTCCAGCCTGGTGACAATGGTGACAACTGCCTTCTTTGGAGATCCCACCTTTAGCTTTGAGCACGGATGACTTTGACTTCTACCCGACTTTAGAACATTTCTTAGCCTTGCCTTTGCCTTTTGACTTTCCCTTTGTCTTACTGATCATCATCACAGAATTGGGCTTGTCTTTCCTCATCTATGCTTCAATTGTCCTCAACATGCCCAACAATTCTGACAACGGCTTGTCAAGATCGTTCATGTTGTAGTTCATGACAAAATGACTATATGATTCAGGCAATGATTGTAGAATCACATAAGTGGCCAACTCTTGACCTAGGGGAAATCCTAGCTTGGATAGGCTTTCCATGTACCCAATCAAAGTGAGTATATGGGTGCCAACTGAGTCTCCCTCTTTCATCTTACTTCTGAACAAAGCCTTGGAGACATTATATCTCTCCTATCTTGCTTGATGCTGATACATGTTCTTGAGATGTGTTTCCATCTCCATGACATTCATGTTATCATGCTTCTCTTGTAACTCATAGTTCATTGAGCACAACATCAGGCACTTGACATCCACAACATCATCAAGGTGTTTCTTGTAAGCATCCTTTTCAGCCTTGGGGGCATTTGAGGCAGGTTCCGCTGGCTCTGGTGTTTCAAGGACATAGAGCTTACACTCATGCGTGAGAATAATTCTCAGCATCCTAAACAAATTTTGAAAGTTAGTTCCGATAAGTTTGTCCTTCTCAAGGACCGATCACAATGAGGAAGAGTGAGTGTTGTTTTCCATTTGATTTCTATAAAAGAAAAAGTTTGCATTTAGTCCAAAACATTTTGACTTGTAAAGATTTGATAAACGATATTAATTATGCCTTTAATTAATTACGCTCCCACTATTTTATTCAAATTGATAGCCCTCACTATCAACTTGGAAGATTTCAACGTACAACCTTCTAGTGAGCCAATATCCAAAATAAATGGATCAATTCCCAGCCAACGCCGGCGTCAAAGACCAAATACAAAGGTAGGCAACTTTTTCCAATTGCATCATATGCAACTCTTGGATAGATGAACATATACAACTCCTTACCATGATGCATCTGTGTGCCTCTAGGTACTTGATCCTATAAAGTTTCCCTAGTTAAGTCCAGCCCATAAGCCAACATGATGAGTGTGCACCCTGCGGAGGCAGACCCACACACCCACCATCACACTTCCACGAGATAGACAATGTACCACGTGGAGGCATGCCCACACATTGTCGATCAAGCTTTTCATGTGTGTTTCTTTATGGAAGGCAACTAAAACTTAATATTATTAATTGAGGGGTTTTATTAATACATATATATATTTAAACACCACATACTTATTATATGCACAACCAAAAATGATAGACATGCAATTGCAAACACAAATACATCGGTTATGGCCATACTATTGTAATCTTTTGGAGAAAAAAGGATTATAGTCCACCTAAGGTCTTATGCATCTCATGCAACAACACATGTGAATCAACCTGTAAGGACCTACATTACAATGAACAACTTCATGGATGCTCCATGAGGTTGGAACTTCAAGTTGCTTCTTGGAATTGAAACTCTATGTTGCTTCTCCATGGACGCTCCTTAGAGTGGGATCTTCAGGTTGCTTCTTGGAATTGGATTTCATGGTGCTTCTACATGGACGCTCCTTGGAGTTGGATCTTCAAGTGACCTCCTTACATCAAGTTTACAAAGACTAAAACTAATCCTATCTCTATTACATCATATGAGTACAAATATAAAGGGAAAGAATTAATTACACTTTGAAATAAGAGATGAGGCTCAACATACAAGCTGAATACTTTATACAAAGGATCCACGTACAACCATTATACATCCATAACATTCAAAACAAACATATCCACAAGATTGACATCCACATTCATTCACAACATTCACAAAAGGGGATACTAGGCCATAACCATGCATGCATTCACCACATAAAACAAAATTTTAAGGCGACGTGTATGATATCATAGGTATATCTATACATACATACATACATACATACATACATACATATATATATATATATATATATATATATATATATATTAATATTGCAGTCCTTTTAATGCAGGGCATTCCCCATTAAATATATTTTTGACTCCCATGCAGACTATGTGGGGTACACAGGGGCAGAGCCCGTGAAAGGTCTATGGAATTTTACTTCAGTGTACTTAGCAAAATCAATATTTTCCATAGTCGACCCCGTCCGAAACGTCAAAAATAGAAGCATGCGGCGTATGTGGAATTTGGTTTAGATTTGTACATTAGCAATTTTAATTCACATCATATGCAACATTAAAAATAGTATACAACAATTTTATCATATCAAAACAAATCCAAATACGCCGTAGATCAACGATGCTCTGATACCACTATTGGATTTTGTGGAGAAAACATGCGCAGAAAAAGCAACAAAAAAAATCCATGCAACCTGAAATAGGATCTCGTCGAAAACAACATATTCAGAAAGAGTGTTTGTGGGATATACCTTATCACGGAGCAAGTCTGACGATGTCCCACTGCACGATAGTGTGCAACGTTTCTAGCCTACACGAACAAAACTTCTCTCCCGTTCACTGAGTGCGTCGTAGGAAGATCCGGTGGCACTCCTTTCGTGTGGTGATGTACGCCACTCGTAGCACGTATGGATGGATGTTGACGTCCTTCGAATGCAGGCATCTCAGTGTCTGCGTCTCTACTTCATCGACATGGATGGACTGGAACTCCACGTCGCTCTTCCTAAGTCGGGGGGAAGGAGTCGTCTCTGTACGGCGACATGCTAGCATCGTGGTGCTCTCCTTTCTCTCCTAAGGACAGTGATGGCTAGGGTTTACGTACGTGAGCATAAACTAAAAGCCTCTCTCAATATCTTATATATATATCGGCCGTCAAGCCCCTTTAAATAGGATACAAAAGGAAGTAGGGTTTCCTAAACCCATCGGTAAACAGAAACACTGCGTTAATTAAAATGCTCGATGGTTAATTAGAATATTCTGGAATTAATTAATTAACTAAATAATCGTATTAATTGATTAATTAATATTTGACTCCATGCAATCGCTCAGGATGGCTCTGTGGGCATATTTACCAATAATCGGGACATAAGACATTTCCATATAAGATCTCATACAAATTCGAGTTATCAAGTCATTCAGTATATGTGTGATACACATTTGTCTCTACAACTATCGAGTATAGATTATGAGACATAGGGCACTGCCATATAAGATTTCATCTTTTAAGATGTAACATCAATTTATTCATAATATTCTTTTCCATACAAGATACATGATGTTTCTTATTATTGGCAAGCACACAATACCAATTCACTAATTCTATTACATGCCCATCAGACTGAATGATAAATTCCAACTGCAGTGGTAGAAACCCTTTCTCCACATAGTTCTAGCTTACTTATTCTTGGATCTTGAAGTGGAGATCTCTATCTCCTTTTTCTTCTTGAGTTCCTTCACGTGCAAAGGACAAATTCCTTTTGCACTTACCTTTTTTGTTATCTTAAGTGCAAAAGATTGGGACTTGATCTTAGAATTAGAACTCTTCTTGTCCTGGCCTTTGTTTTTGGACTTCACTCTGCTAATCATCATCAAAGATTTGTCCTTCTTCATTCTTTCTTAAACATTTATCAATGTTCCAAGTAATTCTGACAACGGTTTAGCCAAGTTAGTCAAGTAGTAACACTCCATAAACTGGCTATATGATTTAGGCAACAGTTGTAGAATCATATCCATGGACAACTCTTGTCTCAAAGGGAATCCCAATCTATCTATATGTTCCACATGCCCAATCATATTGAGTACATGGGAATCTACTGGATCTCCTTCATCTTGCACTCAAAGAGGGCTTTCAAGACATTGTACCTTTCCTTCTTTACATGATTCTAGTTCATATTCTTAAGATCTATGACCATCTCAAGAATGTCCATGTCTTCATGTTTCTCATGCAACTCATAGTTCATAAAACATAGCATAAGGTGCTTAATGTTTAAGGCAACATTGTTATGCTTCCAATAAGCATCCACCTTAGCCCTAGGCATGCCAGGAGCATGTTCCTTTGGCATTGGTGTCTCGAGGACATAAAACTTACTCTCATCATTGAGAACCCTTCTCAAAGTCCAGAACCAATCATGGAAGTTTGTATTATTTAGTTTATACTTCTTAAGAACTGATCGAAATGAGGATTTGTTTGACATTTGTTTCTACAAAAGAAATTTGCAATTTTTCAAAACATTTTTGATTATTTTGATTTGATAACATAGACAATATTATTAGGGATATAATTAATTATCGCTCCCACTATTTTGTTCAAATTCATAGCCCTCTCATATCAATTTGGAAGATTGTAGTGTACAATCTTCTTATGAGCCAAGATTCATATTTCATCAAATCATAAGTCAGCTTTGGCTGATCGCCCACAAGTTGACTATTTAGGTAGACAACAATTTTCAATTGCATCTCATGCAACTCTTGGATATATGGTGTACACAAATACTTGTCACAATCCATTTATATGCTTCTAGGTACTGAATCACATTAAGATCACCTAGTTAGGCCTAACCCCAAAAGCCAACATGATAGAATATGTACCCCGCTTTAGCAGATCTACATGTTTACCGTCACACTTCCTTGAGATGGCCAACACACAATGCTTTGGTGCAAACTACGCTTAGTCGATCAAGCTTTTTGTGTGTGTTGCTTATGGAAATCATCTAAGACTTAATATTTGATTGAGAAATTTATATTTATATATACATATATATACACACACAATTACCACACAGTTATAGTACATATCATATATATGTTGTAACCATAAACGAAAAACATGCAATTATAAAACACAAGTGATGGTTATGGTCACACCATTGTAATTCCTTAGAGCCACAAGAAATTACTACCACCTAAGGTCTACATCATAAGCAGTGACCTATTGTTGATGAAAATCTATGCTCGAACCAATACAGATCTATCGATTCAACATCTGGATACCTCCATATAATTGTTTGGGTCATCAGCTCACCTCCAGGTCAGTTGGTTGGTCTCTCAGACCGGTCATATGGTCTCTGGTCCAAGCAACATCTGGACACCTCCATATAATTGTTTGGGTCGCCAGCTGATCGGTTTGGCTCCCCCTTTTGTTAGGCCTCCTCGATTCTCTAGTTGATCGTTTGTCATATGAAATGGGATGTTCATCCGGTGCAAACCGTCTTCTTTTCCATAAAAAGAATTAAAGTCATCCTATTTAACATATTACATGGTACTATGGAAACCCCGAGTTACATTTGAGGGGAACATAGGAAGGAAAGAATTAATACTTTTACATATAGAAAAGGAGAGAGAGGCTCGATATGAAAACTAAGATATAAATAGGAAAAACAACCATTCAACCAAGCACAAAAATCTATGGGGTTATTGGCCATAGCCATGTGTTTACATCCACCATCAAAATCAACTTTTAGGATGACACGTGCAAATTGCATATACATACATACATACGTACATATATATATATATATATATATATATATATATATATATATATATATATATATATATATATATATATATATATATATAGAGAGAGAGAGAGAGAGAGAGAGAGAGAGAGAGAGAGAGTCAGGCTAGAATACACTCGAGTGTACAGATCACACGAATACACTCAAGTATGTTTGCATATCAAGACTATTTTTTGCAAAATGCAAACCATTGATCTTCACCATCATACTATAACTAGGCTACATACAAATTTTGAGCCCATTTGGATGAGTGTAAGTCACTCATCTAAGGGAAACAAAATCAACACGTGAAATTAATTTGAAATGCATAATTTTTGCAGTCTTTATAACATGACCTATAAATGTCCAAATGTTATCAAATTTTGTGTATGAGCTATTCACAAGATGTTTAAGAAGATCAACAGATTAGATTTTTGAAAAAACAATTGCATCATGAAAAACTACTGGTGTGTATTATGCTCTAAATACACTCGAGTGTATTCTAGCATGACTCTCTCTCTCTATATATATATATATATATATATATATATTAGTTGGGATCATATATGGTATTTAATTGGATATGCACATTAATTATTTAACATTGACATCCTACACAATAATGATAAAACTAAATCCAATCGCATCAATTTCAATTCTGGATACATCGTAAATTGACCAGGCTCTGATACCGCTATAGGAAAATCAAGGCGACGGTTAAGGCAGCAAAAACAAAAAATTTAATTTCAAATTCCCTAATCAGTTAGATCGCATCAACACTGCTATATCTAGGAAGGAGGGTCGCAAGATATTTACCTGGTCCTCCAACAAGTCCAACGACAATCCTTGCAGTAGTGTACTTCTTTTACAAGTTGCACATGAATAATTGAAAGAGGTGACACCATCATGGCCGTGGTGGTTGTTATCCTCCTAGTTGGTGGAAACAACCTCCACACCTCTACGTAGTCCACACGAACCACTGAAAACTCCACATTGCACTACCAGAGTCAACGACAAGGAGTTGTTCCTTTGAATGTCAACATGCTAGAGTTGATTTACCCTCCCAATTGTGTCACCCTTGTTGTTCCTCCCTTTTACAGGTAGAACTTGCTCGGGCTCTCTTGGTTACCACAACCAGAGAGGATAACAATTTTTGGAGCTTATTGTTGTGTCTGAGGAGCCTCCTGGTTAGGGTTTCTAGTTCATATGGGAGTCGAAGAGGCATATTTTCATGAATTTTTTGGAAACTACGAACAGTGAACTGGTCGGTTCATTATTGAATCAGTCAGTTCAACCCTTCAACCGTTTGGCTCATATGTTTTCCTATTTTAAAACACACTAACATTCAATATTCGACTAATGCATAATCATGACATCATTATTAATCCTTGATCCAATCAAAGTTTAATCATTGAACCAAGCAATTCAGATGATGATCCAGTCAGTTCATTTTTAAAATGTTCATCTCATATCATGAAACAATCATTTCATTATATGAAATGTTTGTTTCACTTGTGAAAAAGTTGCTTCATTTATGAAATGGTTGTTTCATTTTCTAACTCAGGCATTATTCAACCAATATTGTTTGAATTGACCTGAAACTTGAATATATTGGTTCAACACTTGAACCGATCAATTTACAGTCCAGTCAATCAATTTGTCAATTGTAGTTGTTTAAATTGAATACCTAAACACTTTAATAATCAAGCTAAACAATATTCATGAATAAAATCCTATTCCAGGTGCATCCTATGTGTGCGGCCCTATAGGCCCCAAATTACCTTAGTAGTGAATGCCCATCACTCACTTATGACATCACGCGCAATGAGCGATATCTAGAAACACATCATTTCTACCCAAGTAATTGGAAAGTTGGAGAAAAACTTCAACCTACAATCCTTGATCACTATTATCGTGATTTATAGTTCCTTTGTCTCTGATATCCAGATTGAAATCGAGGCTTGGAGTCGTTAACCTCTCAATGTTCAATCCATGTTCCTGGTACTAGAGCAGACTGTTTCAGATGCATGTGAGTTCACATATCACATATTGAATCACATGTCTATGGCCATACATTTCTCAGTCATGCTTATCAAGTGGCTTGTATATCAATCTCCTCTAGGAGGGACAAATCCTATCTACACCACTCACATTCAATCCTCAAGTGTCAGAGAGTATATGAGAACCACCTTTATGGCTACCCTTATTCAAGGTCACATTGGATGATGTCAAAGTACAGCGAATGATATGTGATGATTGTAGTGATTTCAGGTATAAGAACCACAATCACTACTATCACTATGAGAGATGATTCTGACTACCATTCATTAGTTTCCATGCATCACTCTCAAGGTAGGTCTATCGGATACATTGTTCTCTAACATGTACCTATGTTCTTGACATGATATCACATATCATGACTAATGAGACTCTATCATCAATCAACACACACACACACACTCTAGTCTTATGTATTACTTCCATCTATATTGCTTCCACAATAATATTAGACTAGGGACATAATCAAGAATGTATGTACTTTTATCATACATATAATCTAATTATTCAGGTCCTCAACCTGAAGACATATGTCATCTTGTAACATAATTCTCTATACATCTATTATGTTTGTGTCATCATCTCATGATTGAGACAAACATAATAGATATAATTACCTTTATCATTATCAATTCAGGTTCTAATGCCCCATTGCAATCATCATATGATTGGCTCTCTGGGTATGCATACCAACAATGGTGGTTTAATTGAATTCTGATTAGAAAATTTTGTAATAGTAAAATTTCATTTCCGCTGCAACAAAAACTATGTTCATGTTATCATCATTTTTAACGAAATTTTTTGAAACCCAATTATTTGAATGGTTTTATTTGATGGATATGGTCTAATGGTTTTTTTTTTCAACTATTTCCTTAAATTTAAGTAAGGAGTGGACCCCTCCCGGGTCCCACTCCTTATAGGAAGAGGATGTTAATGTTTACTGGAGGTAGAGGTGGACTTATATGCAATAGAGAAAGAGAGGCATAATGCCTGCTTTACTTGGGTTGAAGACAGATTAGAGGCCCTCAGTTCTGCAAATAGAATGTGTGGCAAAAGAGGGTCTTAGATCAAGAAACTTGAATGGAAATGAAGAAGAGAATGCTGAATAACATCTACATTATCAAAAGCTATGAAATTGACTTCAATAAATCAACTCCTTCATTATATTAAGCATATATCATCTCTTTTCTTTCCAATATCATTTCAGATATCTAGGAGCATCCAAATCTAATAAAAATTGGCACTTAGACCGAGTAAGCTATGTGGAATCTAAATTCAATGTTATTTTTTGGTTTTGGCATCGTGTAGTAAGTCATTGAATATAAAAAAGTTTATTAGTTATTCTCCATAAAATAACTTTACAATTATTCTCTAGTTCCCTATCTCATATCTATTTTCACCTTGGGATTACATACTCTAGAGGGAATTCCCCCTATCATATATAAATGTCTCATGTTACTCAAACATTCTATTAAGTATATTTCAAACTCTTGCACCCAATCAAAAGATTTTAGGTTATTCAACTAATAAGAATGCCCAATTTATATGTCTTTTATTGCTTTACAAATATTCCAACCTATATTGCATGGTTAGGGATGTCTACTAAATCCTATGTATTATTGGGGTTATCATGAGTATTAGCTACACATGTGGCATATGAATAATTCCCTTATTTTTTTGATGGACATTAGACATAAATATATTGTCATATGTTGCCCCAAGGTTTATTACATTCTATTCATTATATCCTACCACATAAAATAGTTACTTATACAAGGATGCAAAATTGAACTCAGTCAAGGATTGTACCCAAATATATTTACAATTCAAAACTAGGTACATAAATGTAAATTAATTGGCATTTTTGCAAATATGAATAAGTTAGGGTTACTTGTTGTTCATTAATAATATTCTTAAGTATATACGATACCATACAAAAGTTTGATTTGGGAAGTGATAATGATAAAATAATGAATCCCTAGTTGGTATTTCACGATTCAAGAAGGGTGCATCAACATGTTGTATAGGGTCAGCTAACGGTCTGATTAAGGCATATGTATAGGAAGAATAGAAGATAACTTGAGATAGTCATAATCACTGCTTGTGGTGGCTTTGATACCATATTGTAGATAGTGGGACCTGATAGGGGATCGATTCAAATAGTGTTATATACAATCCATGAAATGATCAATCAACATAAAACATAAATATTTAATTTATCACAAATATCCAATAAATTGATCCTCACCTTAAGAAGTAGTATTACAAAATACCAATGTTTAACTATTCACATATAAGACCAACTGCATAGGGAAACCTAGCCATCCCAAGCTATCCCAACCATATCATGCATGCAATCTTGTTGAGTCATTATCTTTTAAGTCACCTATCACCTGGGTGATTTGGGAATGCACCCGAAAGAGGAAAGACAAAGAGAAGGTATATATCAGATAAAATTAGCATATATATCAGTTGGTCAAGCCTGCTGCTTGTGAAGCGCATGTTGCGGGTTCAAATCTCAGCAAACTCGTTGGGGCACTACAGGAAGGGATTATAGCCCTCGGCATAGCTGATGGTGTTCTCTCTCTCCTTCTACCTTGGACAGGGGTGAAATTCCCCACTTCCAAAAAAAAATCTGTAAAAAAAACACTTGGGACATTATAAAGGATTTCAATTATGAAAGTGGAAGTACAATGACTAACACTTGGGCGTTGAGGAAGGAGGCAAGCTTTTGTCAATTATATAACAACCTCTTTGTCATTCAGTTTCTCCATTGGAAAGATAAGGAAAATGTCATGATGAACGACCCTTGGAACTTTGATAATCATCTTCTCGTCGTGAGGGATATCAAGTCGGAGGATACACCAGCGGAGATGGTGTTCAATCACTGCCAGTTCTGGATATGGTTGTATAACATGCCACTTGGGTACAGATCTGAAGAGGCTATCAAAGTTTTGGTAGGGAAAATCGGCAAGGTTAATGTCATGGATAGGCATGACCTAGCCTGGGGGGCGTCCTGCCGAGCTAGGATTGAGATAGACATATCAAAACCAATCCTCCAGAAGCAAAAGATATGTGACAAAGAAGGGAAAGTGGTGTCTATCGAAATTAGATATGATCATCTTCCTACTGTAACGACAGTCGCCAAACCGGTAAACAAATAATTACTAATTAAGCGGAATAAACATAATAAGAAGATTAACAAAAAATCACTAAAATTTAAAACCATTTTGGAAGGAGATCCTTTTTCCAGAAAACTCTTACTGAAAGATCCAAAAATCATACATATCATAATTACATTGTACAACACCTCATATTGAGGACAACATATAACAATTGCTCTATCAAAACACATACTAGAGCAACATAAAACCTCAAGGCATTCAAGTCGAAATCTCAGATAATTCATGAAACTAGTATGAACCAACTCCAAGGACCTGAGAGTACAGAGATGACACATAGGACTCCTATCTACAAGATACGACAGACATTACACTCAACATGAGCTGTCACTACTGTCCCTATTGTTGTTGTTCTTTCTCTGCAGTACAGTCTCAATCCCCCTCGTGCACGTCCACCTAAAAAAATGTGGATCCCACGGGGTGAGACAATTGTTCCAGCGAGAGATATAACTCTCCGCCAACAATGTTATTATCACAGTTAAATAATATTAAATTGAGCAGAGGATAAGCAGTTTAGAACATTCTAATATTTTAAAGAATTGCAACTATCTATGATAGAGCAGTAAATCATCTATTCTCTTTATAAGGAATAGGACGAACATGTATATCATTTACCAATCATACTATATCAACATCTCAAGCTTATCTTGTGATACTCATTATCATGGTATATCATCCATGAATCATTCTCATTTCAATCTGTTGGCCTCATCCAATCTGCTAATCAGATATTGAATGGTACCAGTCATGTGAATGTACATCATCATAATCAATTCCAGGTATTTGCTTTTCCAATCCTATGCAACTATTCTAGGTATTGGACTATGCCAATCCTTTGATAACAGCCAGGTGTTGGGTTATTGCCAACCGTGTGATAACAGCAAGGCATTGGGTTATTACCAATCCTATGATGAACAACCAGGTATTGGACTCTACCAACCCTGTGACTAAAAACCAGGCATTGGGTTATTACCAATCCTGTGACAACCAGCTATTGGGTTATTACCAATCATGTGATTAACAACCATGTATTGGACTCTACCAATCCTATGATTAACAACCAGGTATTGGGTTATTACCAATCCTGAAACAACCAGGTATTGGGTTATTACCAATCCTGTTATAAAGAGCCAGGTATTGGGTTATTACCAATCCTATGACAGCCAGGTATTGGGTTATTACCAAACCTGTGAACAATAGCCACGTATTGGGTTATTACCAATGTTGTGATTAATAGCCAGGTATTGGACTCTACCAATCTTGTGATTAACAGCCTGGCATTGGGTTATTACCAATCATGTGATAGCCAGGTATTAGTTTATTACCAATCCTGTGATTAACAACCAGGAATTGGGTTATTACCAATCCTATGATTAATAACCAGGTATTCGGTTATTACTAATCTTGTGATAAACAACGAGGTATTGGACTCTACCAATCCTGTGATTAATAGCCAGGTATTGGGTTATTACCAATCCTGTGATAGCCAGGTATTGGGTTATTACCAATCCTATGATTAATAGCCAGGCATTGGGTTATTACCAATCTTGTGGTTAACAACCAGACATTGGGTTATTACCAATCTTGTGATTAATAGCTAGGCATTGGGTTATTACCAATCCCGTGACAGCCAGGTATTGGGTTATTACCAATCTTGTGATTATTATAGGATTCATGCCTCTGTGTGGTATTGGGTTATTACCAATCCTATGACAATTATAGGGTTCATGCCTCTGCCAGGTATTGGGTTATTACCAATCTTGTGATAATTATAAGCTTCATGTCTTTGCTAGGTATTGGGTTATTACCAATCCTATGATAATTATAGTCTTCATGCCTCTGCCAGGTATTGAGTTATTACCAATTCTATGATAATTATAGGCTTCTTGCCTCTGCCAAGTATTGGGTTATTACCAATCCTTTGAAACTATTCTAGGCATTGGACTATGACAATCCTATGCATCTATTCCAGGCATTGGACTCTGCCAATCCTGTGCATCTCATCACTCAATACCACATCACCTTTACTAGTCATTATACCGTGGCTAAGACATCATACTTATTCACATCCTTTATATAATACAAATATTCCTCTTATCTCCTTTAAGCATATTCAAAACACTATAGCCCTTATTTGGCTATAAGCATAAAGCATGTATGATTAAGATTTCATTATTATTATTGTATCCATTTATTATTATTATTATGTTACCAAGTTTCCATTTCCTAGTTTATTTGAACATTATCATTTCTTACATGAGACTTTTATAAACATCTTGTTACCTCTCACTAGGCAACAACTATTCTCATGGCTCACAAGGCCCATTAAACATCTTGTCACCTCTCGCTAGACAACAACTAACCACATGGCTCACAAGGCCCATTAAACATCTTGTCACCTCTCACTAGGCAACAACTAACCATATGGCTCACAAGGCCATTAAACATCATGTCACGTCTCACCAGGAAATAAGTAACCACATGGCTCACAAGGCCATTAAATATCTTGTCACCTCTCACTAGGCAACAACTATTAGGGTTAGGGTTTCCCTTTATATACGAATAGGGTTTCAAGCTCATATTATCAATCCAAACCCTAATTCATTTCTTCACACTTCTAGGAGCATATATTAATATCGTAAGTATTCAATCATACTTATTTATTCTCATCATTTGTCATTAAATGATTATCAACACAAAGTATGAGTTTTTCTCTTATCCTTACTAGGATATTGATTACTTCATACTTTATTAAGTTAGTTCAACCTTTCCTTCAAGGTACATTAGCCTACTTAATCAATATTCATTAAACTCCATACCTCTTAATGTATGGCCTGATATAATGCACTTCATGTGTTACTTCATCAAGTATATTGCATTTAAGACGCTTTCCTTCATTTGAGTTTTGAGGTGCTTCCACCATATCGGGTATGAGGTGTGCGCTTGCTGCCCATATCACCTTAGAGGTGTATGTGTGCTTACCATATCGAGTTTGAGGTGTATGTATGCTTACCATCTCGGGTTTGAGGTGTATGTGTGCTTAACATATCATCCTTGAGGTGTATGTATGCTTCCATATCGGATTTGTGGTGTATGTGTGCTTCCATATCACTTTTGAGGTGTGTGTGTGCTTCACACCATATTCGTAAAAGAGGTGTGTGTGTGATTCACACCATATCAGGCAAAGAGGTGTATGCTTGATCCATATCACTTTTGAGATGTATGTGTGCTTCACACCATATCGGGTAGTGAGGTGTGTGTGTGCTTTACACCATATCGGGCAGAGAGGTGTGTGCTTAACCCAATATCATTTTTGAGGTGTTTGCTTGACCTCATATTGTGCAAGAGGTGTATACTACACCACCATATCATGCAAGAAAGTATAAAATCATATCCATATCATTTTAGTGAAATAGGTGCATCATCATATCGAGTTAGAGGTGCCTACTTTTGTGCTTGAACCCGATATCACTTTATAAGGTGATACCATCTTCTTCAAGCTCTAGAAAGTCATTCTAATTGTTATAGTTCATGGAAATAGGTCTAAGAAACTACTAGAACTCATAATTTCATCAACTATTTCAGAAATTTTTGGAATCAAAAGTAGTTCATTAAGTATAACAATTTAGGTGATGAATAGGTGATGAATAATAACATGGATGAGTTCAAGTTATATAACTCACCGTAAGAACAACTTCAAAGTTCCAAGATCCAAAGCTCCCTATTCCTAAGTTTGAAGATGACTTTATCAAAAGTCCAAGGCTCATTCACAAGTCCTTCATATACAAGGAATCACCATGGATAAGCAATTGGTGAAGAAGAAAAGAAAGGAAGATCAAAACCCTAAAATCATACTTCAATCCATGGTTGAAGATGATCATGGACTCACCTTAGGGTTAAGTATTGAGCTGCTTAGCACCTTGCACGATACCTCACTACCCTTGAAGGATATTCCATCACTTTTGCACGATATTCCACCACCCTTGGCCGATATCCCCCTCACTTGTGATCAAAACACTTCACTATGGCCGATATCACCTCACTAGGCCGATATCACCCTACTTGGCCGATATGAACTTGCTATAGATGATACCCAAGGCCCTATGCACGATACCATTTCACTCCTTCACAATAAAAGGACCCTATTCACAATACCTTAAGGAATGAGGGTGGTAAGATTCGAAAAACTTCACTAAAGGGTGAAAGAAGGGGTATATATACTTGTTGTTCATGAAGAAGTGTGACAATGAGGTGTGCCACGTGTCCATGCATGGGTGACACATGTACATGCATGCATTAACATTTATCTTGACATGCATAACTCTTGAGGATAATCTAGGTATGAATTTTCGTCCATTATTTATCCCTTTGAATAAAATATATCAACAACATCACCACTTTATTCACAACCCGATACAACTTTTCTAAGGAATTTGTAAACCGATACACTTCACCTCCTTGATGTGCTTTGCACGTCATGGGATTTTATAAGAGTCCAAAAAACCATATGAGACTCCCCCTATGGCTCCTTGGCTGATAGGCACTCATATATAAGCTTTTCAACTTGATACAACTCAAGTTAAGGTTTCATATTCAACCCTTTTCTTGGTCATTTCATCACCAAGATTACCATCACTCATAATTGATTCAAACATGGTGTCTCATTCTTTCTATCTCCTCTAAATTATACATAGAGTAATTAGAAACACTATAGAGGTGGTAATTTGCATATCCACCCTACATTTTGGGTAATTTACAATTTGTACCAAAATTGGTGCACAAGGTACTAGCATTATTCAAACAAGTTCAAACTTGGAATTTAGGCTTTCCACAAGCCACCACTTAGCATCATTCTCTCTATTATGATGCTAACACACTTAATGCATGTTCAACATGTGACATTTTGCAATATAGCCCCTCATCTTGGGTAAATTTTACTTTGGTCCAAAATAAAAGAACATTGCTCAAACAACATTCAATCAGGACCAAATTTGGAACATAAGTGTGTCACATGATAACAAAAACCTTAGAGCATTATATTAAATTTCTAAGCAACTTAATTAGACAAAACAAATAGGGTTACCTCATAACCCAGGTCAGGGTCATTACAAATTATAAACCCCTAATGAGGATTTCATCCCCAAAATCCTAGGTAAAGGGAGACAAATATTATTCATTCATCATATCATCAAGTCTCCACATAACATCTTAATGTCATGGAGATTCCATAGAAATTTGACCAACACAAAGTACTTTCACACAGGGTTATCATAGAATATGTCATATAGGACACATACTCCACTGTCCTTTTCATTGTTGACTGTAGAGTCAACTCTGTGTCGGGTGACATTTTTTTCTTAGTCGGAGAATCATTATTCACACTTATTTAACTCAGGTGTCAAACCTCACTGATTTTTCACCCACTTGGAACTACAGGTCTTATCATATATTTTTAGCTTTGATAAGCTTTTTCTCAAATGATTCTACCTTTATTCCTTCAATTAATATATTTTTATCAAAGTTATGTTTATGCAGAGCATAAACCCCTAACATATAATTTCCTACTAGAATTGTCACAAGGTTGCCCCTTCTAGGTAACCAAACATTACTGCATGTCAGGAATCATGTTCTTATTTTTCTCATATCATTGAAAGTTCTTGGATACTAGGATTCTTTACCTTGGTATCCATTATTTGTGCCAAAAACACATCACATCATCATCATTTCCATCCTATATTGTTATTTACTAAGACCAAACGTATTACTTATCACATATGCTTGTCTTGGAACTAAAATCCAAGACTAGTTGATACTTTTCTAAGTATCCATCCATAGAACACTTCTAACTCATGCACATCTAGTGTCATAAGACTTACTTGATTGTCATGTTCTGGAAGAGAAAGAGCACAAGGAAACATAGTCCTTTTTATCACCCCACCATTATTCAGGGTTGTTTATTAAAGAAAAGAGATTATCACCTTCTTCGAGTATTACATGAACTTTCAATTGTTCATGTGTCATTCAATCTTGTTTCCTCTTAGGTTCCTTGCCATCAACATAGGAATTATAGAGATGATTACATGTCACCACCTCTCAGTATTATCATCATCATGATTACAAGACCTGAGTATTCAAACCCTCAGTTCATCACTAAACATTGTTGCCTCTCATCGGTTAACTATTACCTCTAGGTCCTCAGACCAAGGTATACATTATACTAAAACATCTTCTTTTGTTAATAAGTTGATCTATGATTAACTCAGATTTCTTTCATATATCAATTAGGATGTGGTAGAACTATCCATGCCACAACTTCTACCTTATTAATCTCTTTAGATTGTCTCAAAATGACTAATTTATCAGAGTAATAAGAAAGATAACAATCTAAGAGTGTCATACTTAACTTACCTACAATAGATGAATACCTAGCTAGGGTATTCAAGAACTAAAATTAGGTAGTATGCATTTGTTTTATATTATGTTTCATCTGTTTAAATTTTTACTACTTAGTATCTCAGATTTTCTCTAGGTGTTTCTTTTACATCTCTTCCCTTTCTACATGAAGAGAGAAATTTCAAAACATATAGGAGAATATTAATCTGAATATAGGTTCTTATCCTTCTTATCTCTTCCTCATGTCCTCATAGGACTAATTACAGGAAGCTCAACAACAACTACCTTCTTATGATTATCAGATAAAATCAAGAGAAGACACATCATAATGAAAAATCTTTATCTGATAAAATCAAGAGAAGACACATCAGAATGAAAAAGCTCTATCTAACTGTCACCCCTCACAACCATCTACCACTTCAGGTTGACTCAAACTTAGAGTCTAGATATTTCACATTGTTTCTTTTGCCTTTTTACACTTATTAGATTGTAACTTTCGCAAGCCCTGTCGAGTCTGCCTCGGCTGTTGGGTCATTTACTCCCTTCTTTTTGAATAGAAGGGTTTAGTATGCTTAACATGTCCATGTCTTATACTCATATCATAGTCTTATCAGTCTCATTACCGATGTAGAAGCTAAGTTTGGAGTTCTTATAGGTGGAAAGTTAGGACTTTTGACCTCACATAATGACTACTGCCCTGGTGTACTAGGTATTTATTGCACTGGTGGCACCAAAAACTTTGGATTTTTAGAACAACTAGGCATATGTCTCTAGAATTGTAGAGACCTTACCTTAATTCTCTGCTTATTGCCCCTTCTTGGGCATTACCATCACAGATGTACTATCTATTTATACTTATGGCAGAGTCTATTTTCTTGCCATATGTTAATCCTTCCCACATTCCAATGTTCCAACATGACCATGTCATTCAGGAACCCTTTCTAAAGCTCAAAGTTTCTGCATTAAGGACTGGTAACCTAGGTTGTAATGCTAATATCTAGTTTACTATATGCATCACTGTTGTCCTAACCTACCCAACAAGAGCATAAAAATAGGATTCTCTATCCTGATTGGGTCAAGATGGGAATTCTTCGGCACTCTCTTGCCTGATTCCTTGCACCCTCTCATAGTGCAACAACATTGCTCTAAGCAATGTGTTCCTCATGTTCCCCAATCATTTATAAACTTTACCCTTTCTTCTGCATAAGCGGAAGTCATTATACGGTATACTGGAGGACACTAACACAGACTCAACACCTTAGTCCTATGTTTCTGTAGACTCAGCGAACCTTAAGCTCTGATACCAAAACTTGTAACGACAGTCGCCAAACCGACAAACAAATCATTACTAATTAAGAGAAATAAACATGATAAGCGGATTAACAAAAAAATCACTAAAATTTAAAATTGTTTTGCAAGGAGATCCTTTTCCAGAAAACTCTTACTAAAAGATCCAAAACTCATACATATCATGATTACATTGTACAACACCTCATCTTGAGGACAACATATAATAGTTGCTCTATCAAAACACATACTGGAGCAACATAAAACCTCGAGGCATTCAAGTCAAAATCTCATATCATTCATGAAACCAGTACAAACCAACTCCAAGAACATGAGAGTACAGAGACGACACATAGGACTCCTATCTACAAGACACGACAGACAATACACTCAACCTGAGTTATCACTGTTGTCCCTATTGCTTTTGTTCTTTCTCTGTAGTACGGTCTCAATCCCCTTCGTGCACATCCACCTAAAAAAAATGTGGATCCCACGGGGTGAGACAATTGTCCCAGTGAGAGATATAACACTCTGCCAACAATGTTATTATCACAGTTAAACAATATCAAACTGAGAAAAGGATAAGAATTTTAGAACATTCTCATATTTTAAAGAATTGCAACTATCTATGATAGAGAAGTAAATCATCTATTCTCTTTATAAGGAATAGGAAGAACATGTATATCATTTACCCATCATACTATATCAACATCACAAGCTTATCCTGTGATACCCATTATCACTGTATGTCATCCATGAATCATTCTCATTTCTATCTGTTGGCCTTAGCCAATCTACTAATCAGACATTGAATTGTACCAGTTATGTGAATGTGCATCATCATAATCAGTTCTAGGTATTGGCTTTGCCAATCCTATGCAACTATTCCAGGTATTGGACTATGCCAATCCTTTGATAACAACTAGGTGTTGGGTTATTACCAATCCTGTGATAACAGCCAGGCATTGGGTTATTACGAATCCTGTGATTAACAACCAGGTATTGGATTCTACCAATCCTATGATTAACAGTCAGGCATTGGGTAATTACCAATCTTGTGATAGCCAGGTATTGGGTTATTACCAATCATGTGATTAACAACCAGGTATTGGACTCTACCAATCCTGTAATTAACAGCCAGGTATTGGGCTATTACCAATCCTATGACAGCCAGGTATTGGGTTATTACCAATCCTGTGATTAACAGCCAGATATTGGGTTCTTACCAATCCTGTGACAGCCAGGTATTGGGTTATTACTAATCATGTGATTAACATCCAGGTATTGGGTTATTACCAATCCTGTGATTAACAGCCAGGTATTGGGCTATTACCAATCCTCTGATTAACAGCCAGGTATTGGACTCTACCAATCCTGTGATTAATTGCGAGGAATTGGGTTATTACCAATCCTGTGACAGCCAGGTATTGGGTTATTACCAATCCTATGATTAATAGCCAGGTATTGGGTTATTACCAATCATGTGATTAACAACTCGGTATTGGGTTATTACCAATCCTGTGATTAAAATCCAGGTATTGGACTCTACCAATCCTGTGATTAACATCCATGTATTGGGTTATTACCAATCATGTGATAGCCAAGTATTGGGTTATTACCAATCATGTGATTTATAGCCAGGTATTTGGTTATTACCAATCCTGTGACAGTCAGGTATTGGGTTATTACCAATCATGTGATTAACAGCCAGACATTGGGTTATTACCAATCCTATGATTAACATCCAGGCATTGGGTTATTACCAATCCTTTGATTAACAGTCAGACATTGGGTTTTTACCAATCCTGTGATAGCCAGATATTGGGTTATTACCAATATTGTGATTATTATAGGATTCATGCCTCTCCCTGGTATTGGGTTATTACCAATCCTGTGACAATTATAGGCTTCATGCCTCTTCCAGGTATTGGGTTATTACCAATCCTATGATAATTATAGGCTTCATGCCTCTGCTAGGTATTGGGTTATTACCAATCCTGTGATAATTATAGTATTCATGCTTCTGCTAGGTATTGGGTTATTACCAATCCTGTGATAATTATAGGTTTCATGCCTCTGCCAGGTATTGGGTTATTACCAATCCTATGAAACTATTCCAGGCATTGGACTATGCCAATCTTGTGCATCTATTCCAGGCATTGGACTCTGCCAATCCTGTGCATCTCATCACTGAATACCACATCACCTTTACTAGGCATTATACCTTGGCCAAGACATCATACTTATTCACATCCTTTATATAATACAAATATTCCTCTTATATCCATTAAGCATATTCAAAACACTATAGCCCTTATTTGGCTATAAGCATAAAGCATGTATGATTAAGATTTCATTATTATTATTGTATCCATTTATTATTATTATTAGGTTACAAAGTTTCCATTTCCTAGTTTATTTGAACATTATCATTTCTTACATGAGACATTTATGAACATCTTGTTACCTCTCACTGGGCAACAACTATTCTCATGGATCACACGGCCCCATTAAACATCTTGTCACCTCTCACTAGGCAACTACTAACCACATGGCTCAAAAAGCCCATTAAACATCTTGTCACCTCTCACTAGGAAACAACTAACCATATGGCTCACAAGGCCATTAAACATATTGTCACCTCTCACTAGGAAACAAGTAACCACATGGTTCACAAGGCCATTAAACATCTTGTCACCTCTCACTAGGCAACAACTATTAGGGTTAGGGTTTCCCTTTATATTTGAATAGGGTTTCAAGTTCATATTATCAATCCAAACCCTAATTCATTGCTCCACACTTCTAGGAGCATACATTAATATCATAAGTATTCAATCATACTTATTTATTCTCATCATTTGTCATTAAATGATTATCAACACAAAGTATGAGTTTTTCTCTTATCCTTACTAGGACGTTGATTACATCATACTTTATTAAGTTGGCTAAACCTTTCCTTCAAGGTACATTAGCCTACTTAATCAATATTCATTAAACTCCATACCTCGTAATGTATGACTTGATATAAGACACTTCATGTGTTACTTCATCAAGTATATTGCATTTAAGACACTTTCCTTCATTTGAGTTTTGAGGTGCTTCCACCATATCGGGTATGAGGTGTGTGCTTGCTGCCCATATCACCTTAGAGGTGTATGTGTGCTTACCATATCGAGTTTGAGGTGTATGTATGCTTACCATCTCGGTTTTGAGGTGTATGTGTGCTTAACATATCACCCTTGAGGTGTATGTATGCTTCCATATCAGGTTTGAGGTGTATGTGTGCTTCCATATCACTTTTGAGGTGTGTGTGTGTGCTTCACACCATATCGAGCAAAGAGGTGTGTGTGTGCTTCACACCATATCGGGCAAAGAGGTATGTGTGTGCTTCACACCATATCGGGCAAAGAGGTGTATGCTTGATCCATATCACTTTTGAGGTGTATGTGTGCGTCACACCATATCGGGTAGAGAGGTGTGTGTGTTCTTCACACCATATCGGGCAGAGAGGTGTGTGCTTAAACCAATATCTTTTTTGAGGTGTTTTATTCACCTCATATCGTGCAGGAGGTGTATAATACACTACCATATCGTTCAAGAAAGTATAAAATCATATCCATATCGTTTTACTGAAGTAGGTGCATCACCATATCGAGTTAGAGGTGCCTAGTTGTGTGCTTGAACCTGATATCACTTTATAAGGTGATACCATCTTCTTCAAGCTCTAGACCTTCGTTCTAATTGTTATAGTTCATGGAAACAGGTCTAAGAAACTACTAGAACTCATAATGTCATCAACTATTTCAGAAAATTTCGGAATTAAAAGTAGTTCATTAAGTATAACAATTTAGGTGATGAATAATAACATGGTTGAGTTCAAGTTATATAACCCGCCTTAAGAACAACTTCAAAGTTTCAAGATCCAAAGATCCACGTTCCTAAGGTTGAATATGACTTTATCAAAAGTCCAAGGCTCGTTCACAACTCCTTCATATACAAGGAATCACCATGGATAAGCAATTTGTGAAGAAGATAAGATAGGAAGATCAAAACCCTAAAATCATACTTCAATCCAAGGATGAAGATGATCATGGACTCACCTTAGGCTTAAGTATTGAGCTCCTTAGCACCTTGCATGATACCTCACTACCCTTTCATGATATTCCATCACTTTTGCACGATATGACACCACTCTTGGCTGATATACCCCTCACTTGTGATCAAAACACTTCACTATGGCCGATATCACCTCACTAGGCCGATATCACCCTACTTGGCTGATATGAACTTTCTATGGATGATACCCAAGGCCCTATGCACGATAAAACTTCACTACTTCATGATAAAAGGACCCTATGAATGATACCTTAAGGAAGGAGGGTGGTAAGATTTGAAAATTTTCACTAAAGGGTGAAATAAGGGGTATATATACTTGCTGTTCATGAAGAAGTGTGAAAATGAGGTGTCATCAATTTGAGCTACTAGGTGCCATGTGTCCATGCATGGGTGACACGTGTACATGCATGCATTAACATTTATCTTTACATTCAAAACTCTTGAGGATAATATAGGGATGATTTTTTGTCCATTAATTATCCCTTTGAATAAAATATATCAACAAAATCACCACTTTATTCACAACCCGATACAACTTTTCTAAGGAATTTGTAAATTGATACACTTCACCTCCTTGAGGTGCTTTGCACATCATGCGATTTTACAAGAGTCCACAAAATGATACGAGACTCCCCCTATGGCTCCTTGGCCGATAGGCACTCATATATAAGCTTTTCAACTTGATACAACTCAAGTTAAGGTTTCATATTCAACTCTTTTCTTGGTCATTTCATCACCAAGATTACCATCACTCATAATTGATTCAAACATGGTGTCTCCTTCTTTCTATTTCCTCTAAATGATACATAGAGGAAGTAGGAACACTATAGAGGTGGTAATTTGCATATCCACCCTACATTTTGGGTAATTTACTATTTGTACCAAAATTGGTGCACAAGGTACTAGCATCATTCAAACATGTTCAAACTTGGAATTTAGGATTTCCACAAGACACCACTTAGCATCATTCTCTCTATTATGATGCTAAAACACTTAATGCATGTTCAACATGTGACATTTTGCAATATAGCCCCTCATATTGGGTAAATTGCACTTTGGTCCAAAACAAAGGAACATTGCTCAAACAGCGGTCAATCATGACCAAATTTGGAAGATAAGTGTCACATGATAACAAAAAACCTTACAGGATTATATTAAATTTCTAAGCAAATTACTTAGAAAAAAACAAATAGGGTTACCTCATAACCTAGGTCAGGGTCATTACACCTACCTTCTACTATCTCTGTGGAATCATTGGTCATCTTGAGAAGGACTGTTGGGAGGAGGAAAAGGAGGAAGAGGAGGACTTGGCCCCGAGGTTATCGAGTCCATGGATCAAGGCGTCTCCTACAAAATAGTGGAATGTCCCTATAAAAGAGGATCTTTTGGGAAAGGAGAGTGTGAGCAAAGAGCTACGCTTTACCTCCAAGCCAAGACATCACAATCTAGGTCAGATGGACGAACGTTCAGGGGGGACGGCGGCAGCGAACGTCCAAGCATCAGAAAGGGTTATCTTGGGACAGATGAAATAGGGGATTCAGCGGACTCGACAGTGAGGGTACACTTGTAGGAAGTCTTCGTTACGAGGATGAGGATGACAAACATTGATCATATGATGACAGACGGTGTCTAGGGTGCGTCTGTGATCGTGGGGACGAGTGACAGCATCTCATGTCCACCAGTATCCAAGTGTCAGGCGGACTCATTTATACAAGGAGGGACAGGTGACGACATCTCGCATCCACCAGTGTCTAAGAGTCAGGCAAACTCATTCATGTGAGGAGGAGGGGAGACGGTATCATGGGACATCGTTAGGGGAGCGTCTAGGGAAGAAACATGGAATGATGGGTGGGGCATCATTGGGGGGTTTCCCTTTTGGAGCTGCTCACGCAACAAGGGGAGACATTGCTTCTGACCATGCTCGTAACGATGGGGGGGCGTCATCTGGGCGATGTCCAAGGAGGTTGCACGTGAGAAGGATGTACGCGAGACGAGGGGGGGCGTTTTTGTGGAAACACACATTGCTATTGATCGCAACGTCGGGGAGTATGTCACCTACAACTCAGGGAGCGTCGATAGGTCCATGGATTTCATCAACGTCGGGGGGGATGTTGCATTCGTGGACGGTGCCATTACTACACACAACACTAGGGGAGATGATGAGAAGCTCAGACATGGGCTAGGGGACGTCAGCAGGGCGTCATCCATGGAAGGTGATCGCAATGCCAGGAGGGACAATGCTTCAAAGGTTGATGCTGGGGGTGTCACCACTGTTGTGGATGTGGATGGGGGATGTCACATCCTTGTACAAGGGGATGGGGTGAGTAAGAAGGAAGAGGGGGTAGGTGTGAGGGGTGAGATGCTGAGAAAGAAGGATGGAGGGGCTAAGGGTAGGAGGGTGTGGAGCATGACAAGGTTGGGGGTGTGCCAGATAGATATGGAAGGGGTGGGGAAGGTGAGGTTGACGTCTCATGAGGGGGAGGGAAGGAGAAAAGGGGGTGAGGATGAAGGTCTTTGGGATGTGGAGGGGAATATGGGGTTGGGGGGTAAGTGTTGGATGGTTGAATTGTAGTGTGAACCGAATCACACATCATTAGTGGGCGCTGGGGAGGTCCAGGCCCATGAAGGGCAATGAAAACCCTATGTTAGAATGTCCAGGTTTGGGAAACCCTGGGATGGTGGATTTCCTCAAAAGGAGGTGCTGTAGGGAGATGCTCGACATAGTTTTGTGATGGAGACTATGTGTAGAGTGGGAGATCATGAGGCTGTGAGGATAAGGTGTAGTTTCAATGCGGGTTTTGGTGTGGATAGAAGAGGTAGGGCTGGTGGTTTGGGGTTATGGTGGAGGGGAGGATGTTACAGTGCAGTCTTTCTCTTATCATCACATTACTGCTGTGGTTGGGAAAGAGGACAGCCTAGAGTGTTTTTACTTTGTGGGGATCTATGGGTGGGCAGCCACCCAAGAGAGACACAATACATGGCGGTTGATGGAGGATCTCTGTGCTCAATCCATATTACCTATTCTTCTTGGTGGTGACTTCAACGAGATTATTGCTCTTTCTGAGAAACAGGGAGGACATCCTCACAATGAATGGCAGATGCACAACTTTAGGGAGGCCATTGACAGATGTCAGCTGCTTGATCTGGGATCCATGGGCAACAAATTTACTTGGAGGAGAGGAATGTAGGAAGAAAATCTGATTTTAGGAAGACTTGACCGATTCTTGGCTGACAGGAGATGGTGTGACATTTTCAACATAAGGAGAGTAAAGAATTTTCCTATTCTCAACTCTGATCATGGACAGATTCTCCTATGGGCCGAAAGGAGGAGTATGGGGGAGGGACAGTTTGAAAGGAGGTTCAGGTTCAAAACCTTTTGGCTTTCTTCACCAGAATGCAAAGAGGTGGTCACACAAGCATGGGACGACAATAACTTATTGGGGCTCAAAGGTCAGATGCAAAAATGTGCAGAAAAGTTAGCAGGGTGGGCAGCGGACAAGTATGGAAATATCAAGAGAAGAATCCAGAAGACTGAGAAGAGTCTTGGAATAGCTCAGAACCGGCCTCCTTCCAATGATATGCTTCTAGAATGTGAGTCGCTAGCGAAGGAATTGCAGGAACTTCAAAGGATGGATGAAAGTTTTTGGCTAGCAAGGGCCAGAAC
Source organism: Alisma plantago-aquatica (assembly GCA_963693085.1). Taxonomy (NCBI): domain Eukaryota; kingdom Viridiplantae; phylum Streptophyta; class Magnoliopsida; order Alismatales; family Alismataceae; genus Alisma; species Alisma plantago-aquatica. The sequence continues at coordinate 722,791,278 of OY856412.1, forward strand.
CAATGAGATGAGAGATGGGGACAAGAACACTAAGTACTTTCATCATAAAGCAATCCAGAGGAGATGACGTAATACCATAATAGGGCTCTTTAAAGAGGATGGGACTTGGCACACGGACATGGATTCTATTGCTGAAATTATTTCTTCTTATTTCAATTCTCTTTTCTCAAGCTCCAACCCAGTTGGTATGGATGAGTTCCTTGATTGCTTGACATAGGTGGTTCCCGAATCTTATTATTCAGATCTGAATAAAGTTCCCTCCGAAGTAGAAGTGTGGTCATCTCTCCAGCAAATGCATCTGAATAAAGCACCTGGACTGGATGGTATGAAAGCAATCTTTTACCAAAAATTATGGGCGACTATTAAGAGTAGCCTGTTGTCCTTTATTTCTAATTGGTGGAATGGAGAGGTGGGTCTTGCTGATATTAATGATACTGACATCATCCTCATTCCAAAAATGAGCAGTCCAGTCTGGTTATCTGAGTATAGGCCGATCAGTCGCTACAATGTGTCCTATAAAATTATCACTAAGGTTCTGGCTAATAGGATAAAGCCATTAATGAATGAGATCATTTTTGAAAATCAAAGTGCTTTCATTGGAGGAGATGATCACAGACAATGCTTTGGTTTCTTATGAGATGTTCAACACCATGAAACATAGGAAGAAGGGTAAAGAAGGTTTAATGGCACTTAAACTGGACATGAGCAAGGCTTATGATAGGGTGGAGTAGCCTTTCTTGGAGAGGATGATGGGAAGGTTAGGGCTGCCATCTATTTGGAGGAAGAATGTTATGGAGGGTGTGACTAGCGTATCCCACAAGTTCATCGTCAATGGCAATAGGAGAGGATCTTCAAATCTGTCTAGGGGGCTTTGCCAAGGTGATCTTATATCCCCCTATCTCTTTCTTTTCTGCACTGAAGCTCTTTCTTTCTCTCTTTCCAAAGCAGCATAGGACAATAAAATGCACAGGGTGAGAATTTGTAGACAGTCTCCACGGGTTACTCACCTTCTTTTTGCAGATGACAACATTGTTTTCACAAGGGCAACCTCAAAAGAATGCTCCGCTTTAGCTGAAATTTTCAACCAATACGAGAGGGCATCCAGATAAAAAATTAACTTTGAGATGACAGAGGTTTCCTTTAGTGCAAACATCACCAGCAAAAGGCATGAGTTAATCAAGAATCAGCTGTAAGTTAGGGAGGTGGACATGCATGAGAAGTACCTTGGACTCCCCACAGTAGTTGGGAGGTCTAAGAAATTAGTGTTTGCTGCTATAAAGGATAGAGTATGGAAGAAACTCTAGGGGCGGAAAGAACAGCTCCTATCTAGACCAGGCAAAGAGGTTCTAATTAAGGCGGTCATCCAAACTATTCCTACTTAACTCATGAGCATCTTCAAGATCTTGGATGGACTTATTGATGAGATTCAGGCTATGATGGCACAGTTTTAGTGGGGTTCTAAGGAGGGGGAAAGGAAGATTCACTGGGTGAGTTGGGAGAGATTATGCAAGCCCAAGGAGAGTGGAGGTATGGGGTTTAGATATTTGAAAGCTTTTAACCAAGCTCTTCTAGCTAAACAAGGGTGGAGATTGGCGGTGCATGGAGAGTCTCTTGCTTCCCGGATTCTAATGGCGAAATACTATAGGTCCTCGTCTATTCTTCACGTGGAGTTAGGGGGTAATCCTAGATACACTTGGACGAGTATATGGGGAGCTATGTAGATGGTGAAGAGCAGTTTCATATGGAGGGTGGGGGATGGGAAGGACATTCACATCTACAAGGAGAGATGGATTCCACACATGGGGGGTGTGGTGAGTAGGTACCTGGTTAGTGGGCCGATGGAGTACAAGTTAGTGACTGATTTGATTTGCAGGGGGCGAAGAGGTGGAATAAGGAGGTGGTGGAGACATGATTTCCCACACATATTGCTAGGAGGGTCCTCAACATACCATTGTCACAACGGCATGAGGAGGACACTCTTTTCTAGGAAAAGGAGAGTAATGGGATGTTTTCTGTCAGGAGCACTTATTGTCTTATCCGAGAAGGTGAGGACTTGGTGGATGGAAGAGATATGGAGGTATGGAAGAGAGTTTGGAAGCAAGGATGGCCATCAAAATTAAAACACTTCATTTGGAGAGCACTGTGGAACATTCTACCGACCAAGGTGGAGCTTCTAAGGAAGCAAGTGACACAAGATGATGGCTACAATCATTGTGGACACCGAGAGGACACCACTCATGCATTGCTACACTATGATATTGCAAGATAGATATGGACAGCAGGAGAGTTTGACTAGATGGGACAGCTGGGTGTTCATGATGTGGGAAGCTTGGTGAGGAGTTTTCTTGACAATGTGGGCAGCCAATGCAAGGATGAGGGAGCGTCTCTACTATGGGTGGCATTGACAGAAAGGAACAAAATGATTTTTTATGATCACCCTCCTTACCTTCTGGGTCTTGCGGTTAGCTTCATCAACATGGTGGTGGATCATGTGAGGTACCATGGAGCTATTGGACGTTCAACCTCTTCCCCTACGACATCTGGAACTGTTACATGGTGCCTCCCATGTGAAGATCAACATCGACACATTTCTCACCACTACAGAGGATAACGACTATGGGACAACCATCTGGGATGAGCACGGTCAGCTCTTGTGGACCTTCCAATTCCGGTTAGAACAGTCATACTCAGTGCTTAGTGTGAAGGGTATGGCTGTCCTACACGGCATCCATCTGGCTCTTAGGGAAGGCTACTTGGACATAGTGGTGGAGACAGATTGTTTGCTGCTGGTGGAAGATCTGAAGAGAGGCTGTAACGGATGTGGCTATGAAGACATCATCACCCGGGACATCATTGAGCTTTCCCATAGTTTCCTTTCGTTTAATCTCTATTTTATTAGAAGGCAAGGCAATAGATTAGCACATGCCTTAGCCATTTCAGCCTGTCATTTTGTTAACCCTCACTGTGTTGGCGGGGGGTTTGAGGATCAGATCCTTGTACTTGTTGCAAATGATTTGATTACTTAATAAAATGGTGGGCGCCCTTTCTCAAAAAGTATGAAAGTGGATGTTCTCATATAAGAGGGGGCTATCAAAAAATAAGTAGGTTCGGCAAGAGTTTTATCTAAAGAAAGAGTAACCAAGGAGTATGCAATAAACATTGAAGCATTACCAATTTAGCAAACCAATCTCATGAGACAAATAATTTCTTGCCTTTTAATCACAAATAACAACAAATAAAAGTGCATAGAGATTAATGAAGACTAGAACAAACTAAAGTAACCATTAACCACTAGCCATGACAGGAGGACTAAAACCTCAATGACAATGTATAAAACATGATAGGGGAAATAAGGGAATGCTCTCTCTCCCTTTCTATTTATTATCTTCGAAGATATGCTGCGTAGCAGGCTGCTTAAATTGGCTAATGATTCATCTATAGTCATCTTCCATACCAGGGGATTGGCTATAGCCCCACCTACCCTCTTTTATGCAGATGATGTTCTAGCCTTAATTAATACAAATATGGAATCCACGAGGATGATTCAAGAGACTTTCAGCTTGTATGCTAGGGCATCTAGGCAACTGGTCAACTGATATAAATCAGTCTAAATGGTTGGCACCGATGACCAAGACATTGCTAATGATGTTGCCATATTTGTGGGTGTTATTGAACTCGTGGAATCCATTTCCTACCTGGGGGTTCCCTTTTCTTCAAAACGATACAGACTGGACCGGTTTGAATACCTTGTTGACAAGATTAACGCCAAAGTTGCCTCCTGGAAGATGAGGATGCTATCATTTTTGGGTAGAAGGTTTTTGATTAAACATGTACTTTCATCGACCTTGATCTACACGGCTGTTGCTATTGGTATCCAAGTCGGAATCGTTAGAAGAATTAAATAGATTCTCTCTCATTTTATCTAGATGGACCATTCTAACCAGAGATGCAGAACCTGGATCTCTTGGTCCCATGTGATGGTTCCCACATTTTTTGGTGGTTTGGATTTGGAACTGATCTTGCTGGTGATTCAAACATATGTGTTTAAGGCATGATGGGAGATCGTTGCTGGTTTGTCAATGTGGGTTGTTTTCTGGAGGCTTAAGTATAGGAGCCATCTTAAACATACATCTGGATGTTTCCCGCTGATGTTGAAGCTAGAATCTACAACATTTCCTTACTGGAAAAATATTTAGAAGGCATTTCCAGCCATGTTCCCTCTATGTAGATCGATGGTGGGCAATGGGAATATGTCTTTCTGGTTTGATCGATGGTGTGATCGAAGGCTAGCTGATGCTACTCTTCTGGATAGTGACATCCACCATGACTTCAAAGTCAATGATTTTTGGATTAGTGGGGTTGGTTGGGATTGGGGGTCCCAGGGTGGTCTGATCAATGCGGAAAGTTTGGCACTCATTAGGTCTAAAGATACATCCATCTCAGAGGTGGCAGATAGGATCATTTGGTCCCCCAAGCATAATGGTCTCTTTTACCTCAAATCGGCCAAGTCCATTTTGTGAGAATCATCTTTTCCTAATAACAATGCCCTTGAGCATATCTGGAACATCAATGCTCCTAAAGCCAGCGCAATCATATGGAAGTTGGTATGCAGAGCTATACCCACCGACGATAATATTATCAAGTGTCACATTTGGATGGTCTCTTGGTGTCAATGATGCGTAGAGTTACAGATGGAAACTATGGAGCGTCTCTTCTTTGGGAGTGAGATGGCGAATAAATTCTGGTTGATTTTCACAAACTTGGTGGGCATGCAGTCTCCATTGGACCTAAACTCTTTGTTGACTTTATGCATGAATACCCACACCGAATCAACTAGATTATGGGTGGCTTGAAGATTGGTGGATCAACATGGGTGAAACATCCACCATATAAAAACCGGTGTCAAAATACCTGCATCATGTTATTGGGCCCTAGCATGTGACTAGGGCAATAAAGTCACTATTTGCTAAAAAGACCTACATAGTTGAAAGAAGAAGACACATGGGAAATGACCAACATACCACTAACCAAAATTTAGGGTAACCAGATGAATCAAAGAGCTAGCCTTGACCTTCAGCCTTGCACAGATGTGGAGGAGGAGATCAATCTTGAGTTTGAAATCAAAACCAATGGATGACCATGATATTGGACAAATAACTCTGAATCCTATTTTCCATAACAGTTTTAGAAATCCAAAATAGAAGGGGGAAAAGGCCTAGACTTTGAAAGCTTCTTCCACCACTACACGTTGGGAGAAGAAATTCAATGGTGTTACTAGGTCAAACTACATAGGAACTCAATACTTAGTTTAGACTCAAAATCGCATGTTAGAGTAAAAAGGGAGGAAACCAAGACAGAATTTCATTACAGAGTCGAGAAATACCATCACATAGTAGTGACTAAAGGGGAATATGGAAACTTATGTTTACCTGTGGGAGGGGGATAGCAAAGTTGTAGTTGGTATCAAAAGACCTTTGAGATGCAATCATGGGTTACGCTTACCATGCAAAATCTTGAAAATACCTACCGACCTACTCCAACAATCAGTAGAAGTAGAGTTTCAAGAAAGAAAATGGATAAATTCCCAAGTGTTGACAAAAAAGAATCATTGTTGAGGTTCATGATAGAGGAACTCTAGAGACATCGTGTGGAAGGAGTTTAGTCACTATCTTGATGGAATTAAGGGAATCTAGTTCTATGTACTCATGCTGGATGATGTGACTAGATTGATGAGGTCTCCACGACCAGAGCCATAAACCTTCATTAATGAAGACATATCAAGTGGGTTGGATAGTTTCTCTCATTTTAGAACTGCATGGGCACCACAACGAGGGTTATACTTGTGAAGAAGTGGAACAAGAGGAAGAAGGAGAGATAGGAAATGGCATTTTAATTGGTGGTGAAAACCTACTGTATCAATCAAAGATGGTGCAATGCAGATTCAGGTAGAGACAGGTAGGGTTGCAAGATGAAGAGTGATATGTGACTTCTTTCTTGTTGTTGTGGCTGGCAATATGCTATGGTGGATGGATGAAGGAGACTGATGTTTCTAGTCCTGGAGAGAAGAGAGATGTTGGAGGGGAAGAGAAAAGAAAGAAGAGAAACAGAGGAAGGGAGAAGTTGAGAAAGTGGATCGCTACATGGTTATTGGAGGTAGAGGCGGTATTCATTGTGTCATATAAATGGAGGCATAATGTATATGTTACTTGGGTTGAAGATAGTTTAGAGTCCATCAATTATGTCAATAAAACATGTATAAATATAGGGTCATCATTCACGAGACTTGAAATGGAAATGAAGAAAAAAATGCAACATGACATCTATATAAAAAGGCTACGCAATTGGCTTTAGAAATTCAACTTATTTACTATATCAAAAAATTATCATCTTTTTCCTTTTTTTATATCAATTTATATATCTAGGAACATCCAAATCTAATGAAAATTGGCATCTATACCAATAAATCTATTGCAATCTAAATCCAATGTTAGTTTTTGGTTTTGGGATTGTTTTGTATATCATTTATTATATACAAGTTCATTAGTATTCTTTAGTTAAACAACATTACAATCCTTCTCTAATTACCATTGATCATATCTATTTTCACTTTGGGGTTATCTACTCTAGAGAGAATTCCCCACTATTATATCTAGTTTTAAATGCCTCATGTTATGAATAAATTCTATTAGCCTATTTTATACACTTGCACCTAAAAGAAAGCATTTTTGATTACTCAATTTATAAGAATGTCCAATGTATATGTCTTTGCTTGATTTATGAATATTCTAACCTACATTGCATGGTTAGGGACGTTTCCTAAATCCTATGTATTATATATCAATTTTATCATGAGTATTAACTACACATGTGACATATGAATTATTTGTTTATTTATTCGATGGACGACGTAAGTATATTGTCATATGTTACGCCAAAGTTCATTACATTCTATTTATTATATCCAACCATATATGTTAGTTACTTATATGAGGATGCAAAATTAAATTTAGATCAAAGCTTGCATTAAATATATTTACACTTTCGAATTAGGTACACAAATGTGCATGAATTGGTATTTGAGAAAATATGAATAGGTTTGGGTTACTTATTGATCATTAATTATATTCTTAGCTATCTAGGATATCAAAGTTGTCATGGGTAGTTATTTTACATTTCCGTATGTTAACTGCAAAGAATGTCAACTCATTATTTACTATCGGCAGACATGTTAACAGATCATGTATAGAACGTATCATGTTATATTTGATTTCCGAATATGATAAATAGTGCATAATTTGATATTTGATCTATGTAATCGATATTATGTGATAACATCTGAATCTTATCCAACCAGATATAACTGAATTCAGATAAACATCTGATTCAAATAAAAAAGCATACATTTAATGTTAATAAATATATTATATACATGAAATATTGATATTACATTTAATATACATGATAAAGTGTATATTTTTATATAGAACTAATAGAAATTTAATGATATATGTATATATTTGTCAAACTATACCCCCAATATAGCAATATTGTTGACCTAGAGGTTATACAATATCCATATTTTGATGATGACTTAAACATTCCATTCATATGTATCTAATATGTGTATTCAAGATTGATCTCAGGTTTTAGGTACATGAAAAGGATCAATTTACACAAACCCTAGCTTGTTAAAGTTCAAGTCAAATGCAATGCAAGTGTGGTAATAAGGAAATCCCTTCAAACGACTTAGAAGAATTTTGTAATCACTTGCATTGATGATATGACTTGTAACTAAGATGAGAAAAATATGTTGAACACTTAGTACCAAGTTTTAATCACTTTTTAGTCAAATTAAAAAATTGATCACAGGCTATTGATCGATCAAGTTTCAATCACGACTGATCCCATGGATTGATTTGTTGATGATATGCATCGATCGAGTTGTGCATTCATAGAACTCGTTCGAACGGCTTACTAACCAAATGTGATTTTTGCTAATCGATTGAGTTTCCCAGGACAAACTCAACTGATAGTTTGAAAATTGGGTTTCTCTTTTAACCGATCGGTCGAGTTATCTTTATTGAAACTCAACCGAATGCACTATATAGAAATTGCAGAAAAAGTGATTCTAACCATTGGTGAATTGTTTGGATAAAAATAGATTTGTTGCCTTGAGCAAAAATGGCTATATTTCGGCCCTAAGTGTTTCCCAACTCAAGGGAGCACCCCCATGTATAAATAGGACCCCTTGGAGTTCATTCCAAGTTTGCTCATTCACTACATTCAAGGTCCTTGCTATAGTTGAGTGTGCTACTACTCCTTGAGCCCCTTTCTCTCTCTAGTTTACACTTCATTTCGTGATTTATGAGTGAGTTAGGCTTATTGTAAGAGAGCTCCACCTTTGTACATGTAAAGCTCTCAAATCTTCCACTACTTCCCTGTCCCCTTCTCACATGAAGAAAAGTTGAAGCAAGCTCCATCGAGTGGAGTGAAGAAGGAGCAGTAGCTGGTCCTCTTTAAGGTTGTTGAAGAGGTGGTTCTCCAAGTGAAGGAGAAGGCAAAGGCTGAAGATCCAAGAGGAGAAGTAAAGTCCTTCAAGGAGGAAGACTTGAGATTGAGTGGGTAAGACTTAGGTGAAGGCTGAAGACTCAAGCTAAATGGGTAAGTTCCTTGGTAAGGTGGAGATCTCCTTGTGATTGGATGGGTAAGTCATTTGGTGGTCTTTTACTATAACTCTCTGTGGTGATATAATAGAGAAAAGCACTTGCAAAGTCCTAGAGGCTGACCTCTCTAGGTAGTGGACTGCCTCACTTCTAGTTTGAAGTGTACAACCACTCTACATCCCTTTGCTAAATGCTTGCTATCAATCTCTCTCATCCTTGCTATGCTTGTTTAGATAGGACTTCAAATTGCCATTTATCTATTTCTCCAAATTAATATAATTTGAAAGGAAGATTCACTGGGTGAGTTGGGAGAGATTATGCAAGCCCAAGGAGAGTGGAGGTATGGGATTTAGAGATTTGAAAGCTTTTAACCAAGCTCTTCTAGCTAAATAAGGGTGGAGATTGGCGGTGCATGGAGAGTCTCTTGCTGCCCGGATTCTAATGAAGAAATACTATAGGTCCTCGTCTATTCTTCACGTGGAGTTAGGGGGTAATCCTAGCTACACTTGGAGGAGTATATGGGGAGCTATGCAGATGGTGAAGAGCGGTTTCATATGGAGGGTGGGGGATGGGAAGGACATTCACATCTACAAGGAGAGATGGACTCCACACATGGGGGGCATGGTGAGTAGGTACTTGGTTAGTGGGCCAGTGGAGTCAAGTTAGTGAGTGATTTGATTTACAGGGGGGGTGAAGAGGTGGAATAGGGAGGCGGTAGAGACATGCTTTCCCACACATATTTCTAGGAGGGTCCTCAACATACCATTGTCATAACAGCATGAGGAGGACACTCTTTTCTGGGAAAAGGAGAGTAATGGGACATTATCTGTCAGGAGCGCTTATTCTCTTATCTGAGCGGGTGAGGACTTGGTGGATGGAAGAGATATGGAGGTATGGAAGAGAGTTTGGAAGTAGGGATGGCCATAGAAATTAAAACACTTCATTTGGAGAGCAATGTGGAACATTCTACCGACCAAGGTGGAGCTTCTAAGGAAGCAAGTGACACAAGATGATGGCTGCAATCACTACGGACACCGAGAGGACACCACTCATGCATTGCTACACTATGATATTGCAAGATAGATATGGGTAGTAGGAGAGTTTGACTAGACGGGACAGTTGGGTGTTCATGACGTGGGAAGCTTGGTGAAGAGTTTGCTTGACGATGTGGATAGCCAACGTAAGGATGAGGGAGCGTCTCTACTGTGGGAGGCATGGACATCAAGGAACAAAATGATTTTTGATGATCGCCCTCCTTACCTTTCGGGTCTTGCGGTTAGCTTCATCAACATGGTGGTGGATCATGTGAGGTACCATGGAGCTATTAGACGTTCAACCTCTTCCCCTATGGTATCTGGGACTGTTACATGGTGCCGCCCACGTGAAGATCAACACCGACGTGTTTCTCACCACTACAGAGGACAACAGATATGGGGAAGCCATCCGGGACGAGCACAGTCTGCTCTTGTGGACCTTCCAATGCCAGTTAGAATAGCCATACTCAGTGCTTAGTGCGGAGGGTATGGTTGTCCTACATGGCATGTGTCTGCCTCTTAGGGAAGGCTACTTGGTCATAGTGGTGGAGACAGATTGTTTCCTGTTGGTGGAAGATGTGAAGAGAGGTTGCGGTGGACCACTATGAAAAATATGGTTTTTAACTACAAAAAAAAATTGTAGCGAAAACCCCAAAATTTGTAGCCAAAAGCTCTGGCTACATTTATCCTTACATTTATAATATATAGCTAATACCCGTGTAGCTAATTGTTTAGGATACATTTTTCATAATTGTAGTTAGTTATTCCTCTGGCTACAAATTCATATGTAACCCTAATTGTAGGTAAAAAATGTCCTTACACATAAACATGTAGTTTCCATTGTAGCCAAATGTATGACTACAATTCAATTTGTACCTATAATATGTAGGGAGAGATGACATTGGTTACAATTTGGATTTGTAGTTCATGTATAGCAAAAATTAGAACTTGCTACACATGTAATTATAGCTAGTGTGTAGTGAAAGACACCATGTACTATACATACATATGTAGTGAGAGAAATTATGTATCCAGTCAGTCACTTGCCAATGTAGAGGGGTTTTCAATAAGAAAATAGATGAATGTTAATCAAGATCGAGTTGTGCTTACAATGTCAACAATGATACTTTTATTTATATTTGAATAATGAGTACACATGGGGAGGACATTAACCTAGCCCCTGTTTTACAATATGCATGAAAAAAAGACACGTATACAATATCTTCTTCTGACTACATCTATCCACTATAGACTATAAAGAACAATCTAAAGAGTGCACATCTCCCTTAATTCCTCCACCTAATTCACACTGAGTTCAAAAACCCTATGAATCTCAACTTTAGTGGTGAATCTTCCGATCACAAATATGATAGAGGTATGTGCCATGTCCTCATCAACTCCCAAAGCTCTCAACACATAGGACTGAGCACAAGAGTTGTAGCCTTTCCTGTTGGAAACTCATATAAAGGTTGATCTATGGTTAGTTTTGGTTGGTGAATCCCCTGGATCAGAACATATTGGCATTTCTTCTCATAATCTATACGTTCTGTACTTTTGTATGTTGTGGATCTCAAGCGCCATCAAGTTGATGATAGCACCCACTTTGTGCGAACTACCATGGATACCTACAAAGAAACATACAAGTTTTGAGATATAGCTCACGAAAGAAACAAGCAAACATAGTTTCTCTTGCTCATAGCTTACCTATTCCATAAGCTTTCTTCTCCCCGTGCATTTAAGAATAAGCTCCTACCTATACATGATGACCTCTATAACACATAAAAATGTAGTTAAGGATTAACATTGTTGGAAAAGAAGTGATATTGCATACCTCTGCTTTACCTCAAAGCTACACATTGGTAGATGCATATTGGGTACTGCAATAACTTTGGGGGAATGCCACATCTCATTTATGTTGTATTTACATAATTGGAACAATGTATTATCAAAATAAGCATAACAAGCAAATATAAACACTAAAATATGAGAAAGTTTGACAACACAAACACAAAAGTAGATATAAACAGTAATAGTTGGTTGTACTGTAAGTTTCTTAAAAGTAAAGTCACCTTTAGAAAGTGCATACCAAAAAATTTGATGGCAGGGTTCTCAACACGGATCATTGCAATGAATACCATTTGGCGGAAGGGTTACCAACATGGATCCATGTCTCCAAGCTTGACTAATTACATAACTTGATAAAGATGGGTTGTTGTTGCATTTTTCATAGTAAAGGAGATTAGGATACTGGTCGTTCAAGTCAAGAATATGAAATCCTCTTGTCCAATCCCACCCTGGGATATGGAGGCTTTATAACAATGGTTAAGGAGAATGGTAAAAGTGTGCATGCACCATATGAATAATAATATGATAGAGAAGTGTATAGATAAATCATAAGACCAAACCTTGTCTTTTGTAGTTTTTGTCTCATCAACCGTTGAGTTCATGGTATCATCACCAATGACAGTAGCAACATATATGTTATCTCTCTGCCTTTTTCCTGGCTCTATTTTCACTCGTAGAACAATATTCAATGCATAGTAAAATCAAATATCCACAAAAATGAGAACGATATAGTAACCTAAAAATGTTGATAGTTGTAGATATGGGATATTAGAGAGGAAATAGGATAACCTTCATGGAATACATGAAACTTACATGGAATTCCTAGTAGCTAATAATCATAGTAATAAGTTGCAATCAAGGAGAGTTGAGTACCCTTTCTCATCAACAAGTAAATAGAGGATACCACTCATCACCAGATCCTTCAATCAACAATAGTATTGGTTGGATCACTTCCCCTCATCTCTGTATTTTCACCTACTCATGTAATCAAAGCAGGATATATGGTTGGCAGACTGTTTGTTTCTGCATGGCTAGGGGATTACTTTGTAATCTCCGAACATACTGCACATGTTGTAAAGCTACAAAATAGGTAAAAGAACAAGAGGAAACATGCATTTGGATAAGGAAACATGGAATAATGACTTACCAATTTTATAGCTGAGTATATGGTTTTGGCACACCAACTTAAAACTAGTTATTGAGCCTATACTATGGATTAGAAGTGGGCAACAGTAATTGGCACTTGTCTTGAATTTGGTTGTATATTATACTTATGTGCCTCATACCACCCTGCTCATACATTCTGACAACTGCATCAGCAACAAACTCATTATTGCTTCTCAGAATTGGTCTCAATAGTTTGATGAAGTTTCAACATGATAACTACAACCAACTGCATGACTGTAGGAGCAGTCTCATCCGTGGAAGAACAAACAACTTCATTCAAAGTCTCATAAGCAGCAGTTCAGAGACAAATTAACAACTGCATGATTGTAGGAGCAGCCTCATCTGTGGAAGAATGGAAAGCATCATTCAATGTCTCATTAGTAGCAATAAGGTGACAAAGGTGAGGCAAAACCCACATACTCATAACCTTGATCAAGAAAAATAAAGAACCCCACACGAACAACCAGACTATGGATATCCTTTATGCACTACAACAACACAGTGAGGATATTTTGGCATTTCTCGACATTAACAACTAATTTCCATAGCGACTGTTGTTCTTAAGCTCTTTACAAGCCACCCCCCAATAGCATTCAAGTTATCATCATTAGAATACTTACTAACCAGGAGAAAATTCATAATGTAGCTGAAAACAATATTACTTAATGGTAATGCACATACCTAGAGAAGAAACTTATTGAGCACCCCATATCTTAGGTAATGAGACTGTTGTAGATAGATGGCCCTCCCATTGAATATTGGAAGTTCCAGTCCCCCTCCTATTGGCCATCATAGTACTTCTATAGATAAATGGCCGTCCACCAAAACTCTCTCGACCATCTGTGCTACAGAATCTCCCAGTGAGTTGATCTTATTGCAACATGTCCTTGAAACTAGTTGAGATGTATACTTTTCTTGTGGCAAGTCTGGGTTCCGCACCTATCCCTTCTACCCCTCCATTACAGAATGGATCTCCCCTTTCTATTTCTGAACATTTATTGCTACTGCTCCAGCACAAACTACTTTTTTGCAGGTCACTTTGCTGATAGCAGATTGTTTAGAATTTATTGGTCAAGATTTGTTTAAAGGTGATTTATGCCAAATCAATATACACATGACTGATGTTCCTCCTAGAAATTTAGGAGTAAGGTCGAGAAAGAATCATAGAGCCTCTTATCGTGTTCTAGAACTGGAAGTGTATCAGATACAGATCCATAAATCCTTTATGCATAGTAACATTTCTGGATTCACATAGTTAAAGCATGTGATTTGCACCTACCTGCAAAGTTTACATGCAATGAATATAACTAAATGTAGTGTCCCAGCTTCTATTTAATAAAGGATGCCTTTTCAAACTTTACCGAAATGAAACTTATGATCTTGCATCTATTAGCGTAAAGATAAAGAAAAGCAATTCTCAATGATTAAGAATAGTAGCATGTTTATTTCTGGTACTAAACTGATATAAGTCACATCAAAGAAAATAGGTTGATCACATAGTATTAGACAAATCTTGAATCAAGCTCAAGCAAGCAAGCAAACAGATACCTCAATGTTGGTGCCTGCCCTGCAAATGAAACACTAACTTCAATTTTACCTTCTTAGATCTACTTCTAGATTCATATCTAACAAATAATTATCAACTCGGGCTGTTAAGAAGCTACTCTAGAAGATTTGCATACTATGTGTAATGTACGAAGATTCACTTATTATTCCTTGGTCCAGCTGTAACAGTGACATGAACGATGCTTAACCAACATCAAGATATGTTTCCAATGACGGGCAATTTATCAACATACTAGAAAGAATTTGTCAGTAGATATGTTTCAGGCAATCAGTTGATCCTTAAGGGATAGCATTTATAAGCAATGTGGAGTAATTCCCATGTACTTCATTTACTGACTGATGCAGATATACATAATTTCTTGTCTTTGTGAGTTGGCTTCAAACAAAGGGGAGCGAGGATGACTTCACAATGACTATTACTACTTGTCTAGTTCTGTAACTTAGCAGGAACAACAATTTGTCAAATGCTAAAGCAACACCACATTTACTCATAGTGCATGGACTATTGCGTTGTATTAACAGTTATGAAGTGGAGCAGTGAAACTTAAAATAAAACATTAGATCATGTTACCACATTGAGTACCACCTCGTCACCTCCTTCTATTGGCTCAATTAGAATAAACTTAGATGTTGGTTTTGTTGAGTGCTTAAAAGTGAGTGTGGGAGCAATATTCAAATATCACCTGGTCACTACCATTATAATGACAACAAAGACAGTTCTTGGGAGCTGGAATGCTTTGGCTACAAGAATCTCTTGGTATCCTTAATTTTCTGTAGGTTTTTGAACAATATGACCTTGAAAATATTGAGGTAAAGACCGATAGATGAATACTCTAAACAGAATGAATTACTCACTTTTAACTAAAAATGTCACAGCTCACCTTTATTGAGAATAGATGCTTGAGTATAGGGATTGTCCTTAGTTCATGATTGACTTTGAAGATGGGTACAGGGAAAATAGTTGTAACAGTCAAATATTAAGTATGAAAGATTATAGGAGAGAAGTATTGAGAAGTATTTAGTGAAAAAAGAAAACACTTCAGAAAAATATATAAACATAGCTCAAAACCTGTAGAGGTAGTGGTATGATGAGCAACCTTGAAGTAGTACCCTTCAAGCAACTTTGGTTGGACTATCAACAAGATCCATAGTCACCAACAATAATACTACGTCATAGAATCATCAGTGACACAAAAAGGAACGAGACAAGATCAAAAGGATGGTGCAACCATCAAAATGATTACCATATAGGAGGATAATATTAACTTTTGTTTTGTATTATTAATAGCCAAAATGTAAGATCTTTGAACACTTCTATCAACTTCAGCAAGAAGACAAAAGTACTATTTTTCTTATGTAACTATAACATTTGACTATCAAATGGTAAAAGATCATGCCTCCAAAAGGCTTATATTCTAAACAATCAAGGCTCTAAGGACCAAGTGCACATTTACTATTTTTATAGCATTGATTTCCACTATAGAGAACTAATAGGAGATAAAAGTACATATCTGATCCATAGAAACAGAGAGCGATCTCGTGCATTTTACCAAGCAACTGGCCCAAGGCATTAAAGCAATTAAGCATTCCATTGAAATAGGAGAAAAGATCATCGGCCACCAGTAGATCATAGAAGAGAAGCCTTGAGCAAAAAGCATCAGCTATATAAGAAGGCAGGAACAAATAGTTCATCAGTATATAATATTCGATCAGGTACAATGTTTCACTACGTATAAAACAATCTAGTACTTAAGTACCGATATATATATGAATGCCAGGTACATGAGTGCCAAGAAATAATATTCTATTGGTTAGGTACTAATCTAACTGACTTCATGTTACGCAAAGCAAACTATTGCTCTTGTACTCGAGTACTGACATAAAATGATTAATTGGTGTTTGAGTATCCACCAATCGTTAGTCAAATATGTTTGTACTAAAAGTGTGGGGGCATACATATAGTGTGCTGACAGTTTACTTTTGGGGGCACAAGTAAGTGTGTTAATAGTTCAATGTTGGGGGCACTTAGTAGTGACAACGGTGTTACCAAAAGTGAATTGATGTAGTAGGATATTTGGTTAGTCGGTATAGAAACGTGGGCTAGAGCATATGTAAGAAAACCCACTTCCCTCTATGAACTTAATACATAGGAACGTGAAACTTTGAGCATCTACAACCAATCATTTCAGCCTAGAGCATCTGTAGGTTCTGAATATCTCCTATCTTTGGTTGAATATGGGAAGCACCCATTGGCACCCCAAACTCTATAGGCTGTAGAGAGTGTGGAGGGTGTCAGCCCAAAGTTGGAAACTACCTCAAACCACAATTTGACGTGGTAAAGATTCTTGTAAATCATGTGAGTGTCTCTGAATCTACAAATAGACTTAAGTAATGTATTTCTTCCTTCTTTCACATCTTCTCTGGACACTAAATATTTGACCTAGGAACCATCTCCTTGAGCCACCTCACAATGTGTAGAAGGGCTTGGTAGCTTGAGTTGACTCTATTGAAGCCAACCACAACAATGCTTGTGGCTACCAGTGTTGGAAATAGGAGGCTGGATTCTCTTAACTAAAATCATTGATCGTTTCATTGAGTGGATGGAGGATATGGCATTAAAGATTAATCCAACCCAGGCCAACATAAGTTATAGAAACTTGAGATTATGCTCTTACAAAAGAAGGTTCCAAGCTTGGACCTACCATTTCTATATAGGAGTGATGTGTTTGCAGATCAAAAATATATATACAGAAATTTTGTTTCAATGATGATGGGTAATATAGTGGTATATAAGCTAGATAAGAATATTTAATGTAATAAGTTTGGTTAGAATATAAACTATATTACTATAGTAATGGAAATGGGAACCATAATTAAAATAACGGAGAAATGGCACACCAATCTACATATGAAATATTAAAATTTTTCAAAAAGGTATGCACCCAACATCAAAAGGACCAACTTTTTATGTCAAAGCAAGGTATGCACATGTGAAAATAGATAACCTGCAATCCATAACCTGGGTCTCTATTTCATAAACAACTGAGTAAAATTGTATTATACCCTGTTCAACATAACTAATGTTAGTGAGATATACTTGGGCTTGAACATGGCATTGATTGGTGTGTCTTTTTCCACCAACATTATGATTACAAATGGAAATCTAACATTCCCAGAATTTTTGGCTTTGATTTTGATTTCAAGATTAAATTTTTGGCTTGGGTGATAATAGTGAAGAAAACTTATTCTCGGTATTTAAATGTAAAAGTAAAATTTAACTATAACACTCTACCCTATAAGATTTCATTTAGCTACCAAAAGCTTCCATTTAAAATCCCCAGTCCACCATAATAGGAAGCAGGCTTGACCTTCCTTCATTGCAATTTCCTATTGTACTACGTTAAAAAATTAGTGGGGTAATTTTTCTATCAAAATTGTGTACTATATTTAAATAGACCATTAGTTTCTATCTTTAAGCACAAGAGAAGTGAAATTGTGTTAGGTAATCAGCAAAGTTTTTTAGATATTAGTATATAACCAATAAGGCAACTGGTTCTCAATTCTCAATTAATTAATTCAACCTAGTGAGGATGTTATCTTATTTTTTTCACAAGTCGATACTAAATTTATTTATCCAAGCAGACATAATGAACTTGTTTACATACACATTATATACATAAAGATTTACTTTCACTAGTTCCTAGACCCTCCATTGTTGACAACCCCGTGTGGCAACATGTGTGTATAAGTATTTGTTTACATGAAGTTTTAATGTACTAATATAGGGTTGGAGAAGAAGATAGTTGATTGCAGTTATAGGGATAGTAATAGATAAACAGAGGGGGCCAACATGTGTGTGGTGTGCTACTGTGTTGGCTTATGCTAGAAGAGTTTTTCCAATTGAGGCGAGGTGAAGGAGCTTATTGAGAGCGATATGAATGAGTAAGGTGATATGTACTCAAGACATGCATCTTTCCATGCTATAGAATTTTTACTGAGAATGATGTGAATATGTGACCAAATACACTGGAGACAGTTTTAGAAGCAGAACCGATGGTCATAGATATGGCACTAAACTTCTCCAAGAAATTGGAGTATGGAAGCTACACAATTGAGATAGATAGCCGACTAGCAGTTGAGGTGCTACTAAATACTCAAGATGTTGGAAGACTACCTCATTTCTTGGGAGCAATGGGTCAAGTTAGACCGTTGCAAAGCTAATAAGTATCTTCTAAGTTCAACAGAATACATATATGAATATAAGGCATTTGAATGTACTAACACCGTAGGAAAATATGTTTTAAAAGTTAAGCCATATGCAATAGACATTTCTAACTATACATATACATCATCTACGGTAATTATTCTACTGCATGACAAAGTAACATGTACCGAAATAGAAATATAATGTTGATAAAAAAATTAAGGGTCAGCCTGCGATATACTAATAATAAACTTTCAGAATGATACTTATCATATAACCTATTGATGAGGATAGAAAAAACATGAATCAAGATAAAACAAACACTGAAATGCCATAATATTTAATCAACAAGGACCAGGAACAAATAACTTCATGAAACATGCTACATAGATTCAGGATAGCATCTAGCTCAGTAGTCAAAACACATTTCAAACGTGGTAGAAAATTGTCACCTTATTCAACAAAAAGGAAAAGCTCCAATAAATTTAAAAAAAAACTTGATATGAAAGGAAAATATGGGAGGGGGATGGATACAACATATAATGTGTGATCGTAACACTTACTGCTCTGATTCATTAGTGGAGTATGAGGACCAGACTTAATAAAGGGGCCATGAAGATGGGGCTCTCATACGTACTTATAAATTTCATATCAGATCTCAAGTGATCTCAAAACATATTTTATTTTTTCAAGAACTTATCATCTGAGCAAATTCAATCTCCACATCTATGATTCTCAACTTGCAACAACTAACCTTTGTATAGATTCAACACTTGGTCTAGCCATATCCTTGTGTATAAAAATTGTTGCACATCTACATGATAGTATCTTCATAATTCAAATGAAATGTTAGAATATAGGAAAATATCTACTTATTTAACTCCACATACAAATAATGTTTGGTGGTGGTTGCTCCCATGCAGTTCCTCTCAAGAAGGGAATAACTTGTAATTTTATAGAGCACCACATTATTGAATAACAAATAGGAAAGCAATCATATTGGACAACAAAGGTAAGATCTGATTTACATTTCAAACGTAAAAGCTAGCTATCTAGAATGCTAACGTTAAACAAGGAGGCCTCACTTATTTTGATAAGGTAGTTTCCGAGATACTCAAATGTGTCCAAGTTTTCAGCATTTTCAAGCAAGCGCTTGTGAAGAAACATGGGAATGTCCTTATTCATACTATTGCCAACTTTGTTTTCCCCTATGGCCACACTCTGTGCAAATTCTCTGTTTTCCCTCCCAGCTGGGTTGTAATCATGATTAAAGACTTTGAAATATGATTTTATCTGTTACATACCCCATAAGAAATTAATTCTTCTCATCAACAAGCATGCAGTTCGATTTGCATACATGCTTCTACTTTTGAGACAACATGGATTTTGGATTTTGGTGTCTATGTAAGGATGGAAAATCATCCACTTTGCACCAAAACCGCACCCTATTTGCACTACCCATAGTTGAGTAGTTTTTTAATCCTGAAAACCAGTTGGTAGTAGCCAAATGAAAGATTATAAGGCACTAGTAGCTCTTAGAAAATCTTGGTAAGATAAGGTTGACATACTCTAGGGAATTGGTTGGCCTTTCTTGCCTGATTTTGCAAAAAGATTTTCATGTCAATAACAATGTCTAAATATTGGGGGTAGCAGGATTCAGAGATTGTGTAGTAGAGTATCAATATAAAATATTAGATCAATCAGATAAAATTACAGTTCCCAAAATTAAACTGACAGTAAAAAATAGAATCTTACAATTCAAAACAGCAGATCATCCATAAATTGTATATTTATAATACAAATGGCATTCATCATTGTCTTCTAAATGGAATCTACATAATGTTTCTCTTATAAGAATTCAACATGATAGCTAACAAGTAGAATTGACTCTGTTAAAATGAGTAGTAGTAATCACAGATGTGCCAAAATGGTATAATCATATGTAGTTAGTAATTATGAAAATTGACTCTATTAGAACCCAAATTCTTCACTCCATTCAGAAGTATAAATTTGCATAATGAATCAGAACATTCAGTTCTGAAATTGGATACGACTGCATTAGTTGCCATATGTGTGCCAGCTCCCACAAATTTGGTTACGTACGTATAAACACTAGCCTTGTGTGTGTCTTACAAACCAAATAGGACAAGCTAAAGGTAGTAGATTATTTAATTTTTGATCGGCTAGATATATTAAGTTTCATTCCAGATCACAACTATGAAAATAATATTGACAGTTCTTGCTTTGATGTTCGCTCTAAGTACCATTTTCAACCCAAGCAAAGAGGCTCAACATTCAACCACATGCGGGACCAGTTGGCCATCATCAATGTTTTAAAAAACATTAAGTGATAACCATGCAGACAGTACCTTGTAACTGGTTAAGCGGTAAGCAGTTGATTAAGCGGCCGATTTTTGAAAAAAAAAACAGATTTTAATTTCCTATATAATTTTATACAAAATTACATATATATGTATATAAATACTAATACTCTTTGGAACTTTTATATATATCTAAAGATTCTAAACACTCTACCCAACAATACAAAACACCCAAATAGTTTATAAGATAGCTATAAGACAATAATTATATCCATAATATAATAAACAATAGATTTGACATAGATAAAATACCCTACATACATGATTCAGAAATATTTTTGTATCAGGTGTTTACATAGTTAAGTAGTAAACAATAGACTAATTATTGGATACCTTTCTAACTTATTATTATATATGCATATCATCAATTAGTCATACATTACATCAGTACAATTAACAAGAGTATGCATTTTAAAATTAGATAATAGTTACATATATTTTACTTGGATAAATTACACTTTACAACAATACCCTATTATCCCAACTTGCATACAAGTATGCATTCTATTAGAACTAGGCTTATCATAGGATATTTAATGTATATAAGTTTAATATATTATAGTTAGTAATACTTGGGACCATATAGTTTATATAAAGTTATAGGTGTACAACAAAATTTTAAAAAAAGACAAAAAAGGCCAAAAGTGGGAAAATTGGGAAAAAAAGGAAAAAAATAGGTGAAAAGCGGGAAAAAATGGCCGATTAATTACAAAAATGTTAACCGGCGATTTTGGCTAAAATCGAACGGCCTGGGCATTGGACCGATTAAGCGGTCGTTTAATCGGGCGCTCAGCCCGTTTTTCATTTCACTGGCCATCATCATGTGAGAAGCAACACTTATAATCTTGCCTATAGAAAATCTGAAAATAGTAGATAGGGAAACCATAAAACCAGCAAAACAAGTTGCACCAATGATCATCTAGATGAGACCTAGAGGAGGCATTAACCAATTGTTGTTCTAATTTTGTTGGACAGTAGTTGGTTTCTAGTTTGGAACATATTTAATTTAACTACATAACCATGCGAGAGAACCCAACACATTGAATTCATGTACACTAATGTTGGATGTGAGTTAAGATGTGAAGACCTATCCAGGTACTGAGGGAAAATGTTAGCCACTGCAATTAACTGAATAGCCACTTAGGATAGTTCACTTTTCGCACTGCCTAGTTTACTTCCAGACACTGACCATTAGAAAAATCCATATGAAGGAATGATGAAAGTGTACTATGACTCCACGATTTATGTTGGGTAGTGTGAAGGAAAGGGAGTCGTGGCAGGCAATGAATTAGGGAAGATTGTGGGAACCATCTAAGGGAAGATTGTGGGAACCATGTAAGGGAAGATTGTAGGTCGACCATGCCTGAGCAAGACTTGATGTTCATCAACTCAAAATATACATATTTGATAGTCAACATGAGCTATTAGAAGTGAACACAATCAACCATCTCAAGGTAGAGGAAGAATAGGAAAATCCCAAGGCATTGTAGTTGTAGAGAGAAATATAAGAACAAACAGAAAAAAATGCCAAACTCACAGTATGGTAACATATGTTGGCCACCAAATGTAAAATTTATATACCTGCACTTCGAATGCCTTTTCTATCAAAGAACTAAGCACGAAATTTTGTCCAAATGACTCTAATTATCTATTTACAACTTCTCTAACTTCCCCTTGTTTATTTCTGATGTTCTTCGGGTTCTACTCTTTACCATTTAAATGGGCCTTGTATGCATTACTAATAATTTCTGGGAAATAAGCTCATGATTGGCCTCTCTGGGGCTTAGAGGAAGCCAAGAGCAAGAGCACCTAAAAAAAGTGAAGTAACTATTGAAAAATTTCATAGCAAACCAAACAAGATCCCCCAATAGGTACACTTTCCATGTTGAAGACAAATGTGTAGATGATACCTCAGGGATTGATTATGATCATGTTGGTGTCACTTCCATCTCGTGGGCACTATGAACTGCCCCTGATTCACTAGCTATAGGAGTAGGTAGTGATAACACCTATCTCCTAACTACTAGCTATGGGACTGAACAAAGACAAAAAAACATAATAAACAAACAGTATACATCTAAACAGTCGTTCGGATCAACACCAGGGAGTGATGCCAGAATAGATGACATAAAGGATTGATCTCCAAGAACACTGCTCATATTTGTTTGTGTTGATGGCTCTTTGGGGCTATCTTGTACTGACATTTGGAGATCCATGGCTAGGTCTGGGTCATCAGTAGAAACATCTGCCATATCAGCATCTCCAAATCGAGGCTGGCTGGCTACTGCATCATCCATTGACATAGCAAGTGCCTGCTGTAACAGAGCATTTTCATCATCCATTGCTTCCGCTTTTGGCTCATTATCTTGTGCAGTGGACACTGCTTTTGTCATTGCTTCATCTGAACTTGAAACCTCACCCTTGTCCTTTTTAGCAATCTCCTCTGTAGACTTTTTGGCAGAAGCCTCTTGCCTGGCCCTCTCTTCCTCTAGTGAAACTCTAAGTGCAAGTGCTAGTTCTGGATCTAAGTTAGGATTGACACCAAAATCAAAGCCACCTATGGGAGCCGCGGTATCCGTAGCAGCAAATCTGCTACCTCCATCACCATCAGTTGTGAAAATCAGAGTAGTGATGAGCACATCAGAAAGAGCACTAGCGTTAGGGGGTACATGAACTATGCGACTGTTGTCATTATTGTTTACAATGGAAACTAGTGCCTAGGGCTTTTTGGGTTTTCCATCATCCCTAGAGACTATTGGCAAAAAGTTGAAAAAGAACAATGTTGCTCTTGACATAGTTGATTTTGGGAAAATCAATATTCTACTCTTAAATGATCGTTGTTATAGAAGTTGTGGCTTGCGGGTGTGGCATTCCCCTTGGACCATGAATTCAGCTTACTTTGCCATGAATGTCATTGAGGAAGTAGTTGTGAATCTACAGGCATGGCCGTTTCCTTGTAGGGCTCTGTCATGTTGGGATGTCCTCTCTATTAGTCTGTGAGGTCCACACCTACTCCACCCACACTGCCTATGGCGAGGATGATAGATGACTAGACGAGGAACTACACATTGAAGGAATCAGGTTGTCGCCCCTACCTCACTCCGCCTACCCGCCGGTATCAGAGGTCAGAATGGGAGGGAGGAGAATAGGGTGACATGTGAAGAGGGCGATCAGATTAAGGGTTGTTTTTGGGGGGTGACTGTGAGATGATGGGGGTGGGGGTCAGGGAAGGGGGATACGGGGTACATATGCCATGCGGTGTCGATTGGGTAGAAGGGGGTACTAACCGTGCCAATAGGGGGAGGAAGGAATAAAGTGTGGTAAACTTCAATTTTTTTAGCGTATGGGTTATTTCGGATTGGTAGGGGAGGGAGGAGAAAGGATTTGGAAGACAAATTTGTAATTGATGGATATATGTAGTTAATTTTGTAGTTATTAGAATTAACTACATTTACTTTATTTATATTTATATAATATGTAAAGAAAAGAGGTTTTAGCTATAAATATAGTATATGTAGTTAGTATAAATGTAGCTAAATCAACTTTTTTTGTAGTGGACGTGGCTATGAAGACATCATCACCTGGGACATCATTGAGCTTTCTCATAGTTTCCTTTCATTTAATCTATGTTTTATTAGAAGGCAAAGCAGTAGATTAGCACATGCCTTAGCCATTTCAGCCTGTCATTTTGTTAACCCTCACTGTGTTGGCGGGGGGTTTGAGGATCAAATCCTTGTACTTGCTACAAATGATTTGATTACTTAATAAAATGGCGGGCGCCCTTTCTTAAAAAGTATGAAAGTGGATGTTCTCATATAAGAGGGGGATATCAACAAATAAGTAGGTTCGATAAGAATTTTATCTAAAGAAAGAGTAACCAAGGAGTCTGCAATAAACATTGAAGCATTATCAATTTAGCAAACCAATCTCATGAGACAAAGAATTTCTTGCCTTTTAATCACAAATAACAACAAATAAAAGTGCATCGAGACTAATGAAGACTAGAACAAACTAAAGTAACCATTAACCTCTAGCCATGATAGGAGGACTAAAACCTCAATGACAATGTATAAAACATGATAGGGGAAATAAGGGAATGTTCTCTCTCCCTGTCTATTTATTATCTTTGAAGATATGTTGTGTAGTAGGCTGCTTAAATTGGCTAATGATTCATCTATAGTCATCTTCCATACCAGGGGATCGGATATAACCCTACCTGCCCTCTTTTATGTAGATGATGTTCTAGCCTTTATTAATACAGATCTGGAATCCATGAGGATGATTCAAGAGACTTTTAGATCATATGCTAGGGCATCTAGGCAACTTCTCAACCGATCTAAATCTGTCTGAATGGTTGGCACCGATGACCAGGACATTGCTAATGATGTTGCCATATTTATGGGTGTTGCTGAACCCGTGGAATCCATTTCCTACCTGGGGGTGCCCATTTCTTCGAAACGATGTAGACTGGGCCAGTTTGAATACCTTCTTCACAAAATTAATGCCAAAGTCACCTCCTGGAAGATGAGGATGCTATCAATTGTGGGTAGAAGATTGTTGATTAAACATGTACTTTCATCGACCTTGATCTACATCGCTACTGCTATCATTATCCCAGCCGAAATCGTTAGAAGAATTAAATAGATTCTCTCTCATTTTATCTGGGTGGACCATTCTAACCATAGATGTAGAACCTGGATCTCTTGGTCCCATGTGATGGTTCCCACATTTTTTGGTGGTTTGGATTTGGAACTGATCTTGCTGATGATTCAAACATATGTGTTTAAGGCATGATGGGAGATCGTTGCTGGTTTGTCAATGTGGGTTGTTTTCTGGAGGCTTAAGTATAGGAGCCGTCTTAAACATACATCTGGATGTTTCCCGCCAATGTTGAAGCTAGGATCTACAACATCTCCTTACTGGAAAAAGATTTAGAAGGCATTTCCGGCCATGTTCCCTCTATGTAGATCGATGGTGGGCAATGGGAATATGTCTTTCTGGTTTGATCGATGGTGTGATCGAAGGCTAGCTGATGCTACTCTGTTGGATAGTGACATCCACCATGACTTCAAAGTCAATGATTTTTGGATTAGCGGGGTTGGTTGGGATTGGGGGTCCCAGGGTGGTCTGATCAATGCGGCAAGTTTGGCGCTCATTAGGTCTATAGATACATCCATCTCAGAGATGGCAGATAGGATCGTTTGGTCCCCCAAGCATAATGGTCTCTTTTCCCTCAAATCGGCCAAGTCCATTCTGTGAGAATCATCCTTTCCTAATAACAATGCCCTTGAGCAGATCTGGAACATCAATTCTCCTAAAGCCAGCGCAATCATATGGAAGTTGGTATGCAGAGCTATACCCACCGACGATAATATTATCAAGTGTCACATATGGATGGTCTCCTGGTGTCAATGATGCGTAGAGTTACAGATGGAAACTATGGAGCATCTCTTCTTTGGGAGTGAGATGGTGAATAAATTCTGGTTGATTTTCACAAACTTGGCGGGCATGCAGTCTCCATTGGACCTAAACTCTTTGCTGACTTTATGCACGAATACCCACACCGAATCAACTAGATTATGGGTGGCTTTAAGATTGGTGGCTCTCATTCTGTGGTGTATATGGAGGATGCAGTGCTCAACAAGGTTGGACGGGAAGCAAGCTTTGTTGTTTGTGGAATGGAACAACATCATTTTCTCTGTGAACAAACTTTTATCACAACAGGCGTTCAGGCACATCGAGGAGCCATATTTCAACTGACAACTTTGTATTTATAACCTTAATGAACCCACACAGAAGGTTAGAATGATCAAGTTGGTCTGATGGAACAAACCAGATGTCACAAATTTCAAGATGAACCTTGTCGTTGGTAGGAGCAGGGATGGATAAGGATGTATGAGATGGTGGGCCACTGGTTTAGTTTGCAACTCTCATGGCTTCTTGTTCTTGACGTTCAGAGTCTGGGTGAGGGAAAGGGACTCTAGCTACTATTCTTCAAGCCTGTGTAGTTGGCCTTAAGTTAGCTTATGACAAGAATATGTGGCCGTCGATTCTTGATATGGATAATAGCTACATACATGATATTATTTGGCAAGGCACTGTGGATCCTTGGAAGACTACCCTCTTGTTAGAGTGCTTAGACAGGTTCTGATGGACGAAGCTATCATTGGATCTTTGGTCGCAAGCATTGTGAACTCTACTACCAGAGAATTGGGATGTTGGGGTCACTGCCATGAGGATCCCTTCATTTGTGCAGTCCCTACCATGATACTCATGAGGATTAGAGGTATGATGATCCTGGAAAAAGGGCATCCCATACATTTCGGTTTCTTACGAGCAGGCTGCCCCTTGACATTGTTTTTGTCTTTTGTTTGTTGTTTATATGGGAGGGAGTCACTGGGAAAATAGATGTGTTATATGAGTGGAAGATGTATTTTGCTGATGATTTGGCCTACATGAGGGTAGGGTGAATAAAATTACCTCCTGACCTATCGAAAAAAATTAAAAAAATGATAGGGCAAATAAAACCCTAGTGCATGGAAGGAGGGATCAAACCTTAGTGCATATAAATCAACCATATGAGAGGGGGAACACAACCCCAATGTCTAGAAACATGAATAAAAACCTCACTGCCCAAAACATTGTTAGACTATTGTTAGATATTACTAGTCCAAATATCACATGCAAATAGAGTAGACAAGCTCATAGTGCAATCAAATTAAAATTGAAGTACAACATGGGTGAAACATCCACCATATAAAAATTGGTGTCAAAATACCTACATCATGATATTGGGCCCTAGCATGTGACAAGGGCAATAAAGTCACTATTACCTAAAAAGACATACATAGCTGAAAGAAGAAGACACATCAAAAATGACCAACATACCCCTAACCAAAATTTAGGGTAACCAGATGAATCAAAGAGCTAGCCTTGACCTTCAACCTTGCAAAGATGCAGAGGAAGAGATCAATCTTGAGTTTGAAATCAAAACCAATGGATGACCATGATATTGGACAAATAACTCTGAATCCTATTTTCCATAACAGTTCTAGAAACCCAAAATAGAAGGGGGAAAGGCCTAGACTTTGAAAGCTTCTTCCACCACTACACATTGAGAAGAAATTCAATGGTGTTACTAGGTCAAACTACATAGGAACTCAATACTTAGTTTAGACTCAAAATCGCATGTCAGAGTAAAAAGGGAGGAAACCAAGACAGAATTTTATTACAGAGTCGAGAAATACCATCACATAGTAGTGACTAAAGGGGAATATGGAAACTTATGTTTACCTGTGGGAGGGGGATATCAAAGTGGTAGTTGGTATCAAAAGACCTTTGAGACAAGATCATGGGTTATGCTTACCATGCAAAATCTTGAAAATCCCTACCGACCTACTCCAACAATTAGTAGAAGTAGAGTTTCAAGAAAGAAAATGGATAAATTCCCAAGTGTTGACAAAAAAGAATCATTGTTGAGGTTCATGAAAGAGGAACTCTAGAGACATCGTGTGGAAGGAGTTCAGTCACTATCTTGATGGCATTAAGGGAATCTAGTTCTATGTCCTCATGCTGGATGATGTGACTGGATCGATGAGGTCTCCGCGACCAGAGCCATAAACCTTCATTAATGAAGACAGATCGAGTGGGTTGGACAGTTGCTCTCATTTTAGAACTGCATGGGCACCACAGCGAGGGTTATACTTGTGAAGAAGTGGAACAAGAGAAAGAAGGAGAGATAGGAAATGACGTTTTAATTGGTGGTGACAACCTACTGTAGCCATCAAAGATGGTGCAATGGAGATTTAGGTAGAGACAAGTAGGGTTGCAAGATGAAGAGTGATATGTGACTTCTTGGTTGTTGTTGTGGCTGGCAATATGCTATGGTGGATGGATGAAGGAGACTGATGTTTCTAGTCTTGGAGAGAAGAGAGATGTTGGAGGGGAAGAGAAAAGAAAGAAGAGAAATAGAGGAAGGGAGAAGTTGAGAAAGTGGATCGCCACATGGTTATTGGAGGTAGAGGCGACATTCATTGTGTCATAGAAATGGAGGCATAATGTCTATGTTACTTGGGTTGAAGATAGTTTAGAGTCCATCAATTATGTGAATAAAACATGTATAAATATAGAGTCATTGTTCAAGAGACTTGAAATGGAAATGAACAACAAAATGCAACGTGACATCTATATAAAAAGGCTACACAATTGGCTTCAGTAATTCAACTTATTTACTATATCAAAAAATTATCATCGTTTTTCTTTTTTTATATCAATTTATATATCTAGGAACATCCAAATCTAATGAAAATTGGCATCTATACAAATAAATATATTGCAATCTAAATCCAACATTAGTTTTTGGTTTTGGGATTGTTTTGTATATCATTTATTATATAAAATTTCATTAGTATTTTTCAGTCAAACAACATTACAATCCTTCTCTAATTACCATAGCTCATATCTACTTTCACTTTGGGGTTATCTACTCGAGAGGGAATTCCCCACTATTATATCTAGTTTTAAATGCCTCATGTTATGAAAAAAATTCTATTAGACAATTTTATACACTTGCACCCAAAAGAAAGCATTTTAGATTACTCAATTAATAAGAATGTCCAATGTATATGTCTTTGCTTGATTTATGAATATTCTAACCTACATTACATGGTTAGGGACGTTTCCTAAATCCTATGTATTATATATCAATTTTATCATGAGTATTAACTACACATGTGACATATGAATTATTTGTTTATTTATTCGATGGACATTTGGCGTAAGTATATTGTCATATGTTACACTAAAGTTCATTAAATTCTATTTATTATATCCAACCATATAAGTTAGTTACTTATATGAGGATGCAAAATTAAATTTATATCAAAGCTTGCATTAAATATATTTACACTTTCGAATTAGGTACACAAATGTGCATGAATTGGTATTTGAGAAAATATGAATAAGTTTGGGTTACTTATTGATCATTAATTATATTCTTAGCTATCTAGGATATCAAAGTTGTCAGGGGTAGTTATGTTACATTTCCATATGCTAACTGCAAAGAATGTCAACTCATTATTTAATATAGGTAGACATGTTAACAGATCGTGTATAGAACGTATCATGTTATATTTGATTTCCGAATATGATAAATAGTGCATAATTTGATATCTGATCTATGTAATCGATATTATGTGATAACATCTGAATCTAATCCGACCAGATATATCTGAATTCATATAAACATATGATTCAACTAAAAAGCATACATTTAATGTTAATAAATATATTATATACATGAAATATTGATATTACATTTAATATACATGATAAAGTGTAAATTTTTATATAGAACTAATAGAAATTTAATGTTATATGTATATATTTGTCAAACTATACCCCCAATATAGCAATATTGTTGACCTAGAGGTTATACAGTGTCCATATTTTGATGATGACTCAAATATTCCATTCATATGTATCTAATATGTGTATTTAAGATTGATCTCAAGTTTTAGGAAAATGAAAAGGATCAATTTACACAAGTCCTAGCTTGTCAAAGTTCAAGTCAATGCAAGTGTGGTAATAAGGAAATCCCTTCAAATGACCTTAGAAGAATTGTATAATCACTTGTATTGATGATATGACTTGTAACTAAGATGAGAAAAATATGTGGAACACTTAGTACCAAGTTTTAATCACTTTTTAGTCAAATTAAAAAATTGATCATAGGTTGTTGAACGGTCAAGTTTCAATCTCGACCGATCCCATGGATTGATTTTTTGATGATATGCATCGATCGAGTTGTGCATTCACAGAACTCGTTCGAACGACTTACTAACCAAATGCGATTTTTGCTAATCGGTTGAGTTTCCCAGGACAAACTCGACCGATAGTTTGAAAATTGGGTTTGTCTTTTAACCGATCGATCGAGTTATCTTTATTGAAACTCAATCGAATGCACTGTACAGAAAATGTAGAAAAAGTGATTCTAGCCATTGGTGAATTATTTGGACAAAAATAGATCTTTTGCCTTGAGCAAAAATGGCTATATTTCAGCCCTAAGTGTTTCCCAACTCAAGGGATCACCCCCAGCTATAAATAGGACCCCTTGGAGTTCATTCCAAGTTTGCTCATTCACTACATTCAAGGTCCTTGCTATAGTTGAGTGTGCTACTACTCCTTGAGCCCCTTTCTCTCTCTAGTTTACACTTCATTTTGTGATTTATGAATTAGGCTTATTGTAAGAGAGCTCCACCTTTGTACATGTAAAGATCTTAAATCTTCCACTACTTCCCTGTCCCCTTCTCTCATGAAGAAAAGCTAAAGCAAGCTCCATCGAGTGGAGTGAAGAAGGAGCTGTAGTTGGTCCTTTTTAAGGTTGTTGAAGAGGTGGTGATCTTCTCCAAGTGAAGGAGAAGGCAAAGGCTGAAGATCCAAGAGGAGAAGTAAAGTCCTTCAAGGAGGAAGACTTGAGATTGAGTGGGTAAGACCAAGGTGAAGGCTGAAGACTCAAGCTAAGTGTGTAAGTTCCTTGGTAAGGTGGATACCTCCTTTTGATTGGATGGGTAAGTCATTTGGTGGTCCTTTGTTGTAAATCTCTGTGGTGATATAATAGAGAAAAGCACTTGCAAAGTCCTAGAGGCTGACCTCTCTAGGTAGTAGACTGCCTCACTTCTAGTTTGAAGTATAGAACCACTCTACATCCCTTTGTCAAGTACTTGCTATCAATCTCTCTCATCCTTGCTATACTTGTTTAGATAGGACTTCAAATTCCCATATAGCTATTGCTCCAAATTAATATAATTTGAAGGTCTAATATGTTTTGTGGGAATTTGTGTAGCTCTATTCACCACACCTATAGAGCCCTTAGATCCAACAAATATCCCATATCGCTCTAAATTTTTGGATATAAAATTAGATATCCTAGTTTCGATCTGAATCTAACGGATGTTGGATTTTTTTTTCAAAATTTTGGACTTGAATCTGGATTGAATGTATAGATTTAAGATATCCATTTACAAGTCTAGCTATAGGTCATTAGTGTGAGTGTCATGTGTTTGTTTTCAATTTGGATTTTTTTGTGTTGCATAAAAATATTATTCCTAATTCTTTGAAAGAATGGTTTTCTTACGACGAATGTCAAGACATTGTTTACTATAGGTCATTTGAGTGGGTGTCATGTGGTTGTTATCAATTTGTATATTTTTTTGTATTGTAACAAATGTTTTTCCTAGGTCTTGAAAAAGAAAGTTTTTTTGTATAGAATGTTAAGGCATTGTTCAATGTAGGTCATTTGAGTGAGTGTCATGTGGTAGTTTTTGATTTGGAACTTTTTGTGTAAATTGTGCACTATATATGGGATATGAGATGGTTTTTAAAAAATATAAATTTATTGTTGTTTTAGATGTCTCATCCTTGTCCATTGGGCATATTGCGTGTATTAATGCTACTTCTCTTAGCTCTCGATACAGTTTTTTTCTATCCTCATAGTATATTTTATGTTGTTTGTTTCCTTATATATACCCAACAATAGGGGTAACTTATTTGTGTTTCTTTCTTTCTTTGTTAACTAAATTTTTAAGTAAATAATATAATTCTATGTTCACAATTTTAACCTTTGTGTAATTTTTCTTTCGTAACTACATTATTAAGTAAATAATTTGATTCTATATTCACAGTTTTAATTTTCTTGTAACCTTTCTTTCTTAACTACATTATTAAGTAAATGACCTTTCTTACAAGTTGCTGATATACTTGGTTTTTTAAACAATAGATGACAGTATATACTGATTATTTGACAATATTAATTGTTAATGTTTTGAAGGATATTTCTAATGGCCTTGTGATAACTAAAACCTATTTACTGAAAACAACTAAGACAAAATATATGCTGGATTATTCAGATCTATTCCCATTTATGTGACATTTTTCTTCATAATCTTTGTCTTCAATTTACTAACAAATTAGAAAGGAGATTTAGAAATGGATGTACTATTTTCACTGTCTCATTTAATATTTGCTAATAGAAATGAATATAATTATTTATATTGTCCTTTTTCCATAAACAAATTTGTAATTGCATATGACTAAATATTTTATTCTTATATTGTCTTATTTCTAGTTAGATATTGTCTTTGTACTTTTACAAGTAAGGAAATACATCGTTACACAATACATATTTTTATTACATCATATAAGTATGAATATGCGTTCCTATAATGCTTCATATAAATACAACTACGCATAATCATGTGCTTTGCACGACTAGTTCTGAGTTAAGTCCACACAAAATAAGCATATAGATTATCAATTTTCCTTCAACGTGATCCATGTAATAAAATGTTTACTATATAAGGTCTTTAATGAGTATTGTAAAAAACCATGTAATAAGATGTTTACAATATAAAGTCTTCAATGTGTATTGTTAAGAGCCATGAATCACAATATTTACTCTATAAGGTCAACTTGAGAATATCCACAATCATTGTTTGCACTCCATATTCAAAGCAAATCACAAACCATTATCCCTTCACAATGGTTATGCTATTTATCATGTAGCACTTGATAATTTTGCAAGAAATTTAAACAACTACTAAAATATTAAAGTTTCATATGTAAAATAAAGGTACATACATGCTAGTGATTCGAGGAACTACCAATCCAAATCAAAATGTAATCATCAGAAGAGGATTTGTCGGGTAACAACAGGAAATGAGGACCATCAATCTCTTAAAAATTAAAACATGGTAGAGGACCATATATCTTTTCTAAGAGTCTAAAAGAGGATAGAGTCACACAAAGTTTGGGAAATCTTGATAGATGTATTACGTGACTATATGGTACAATCAAAGAAAATAGACATGATCGAAAGGGGGAACTGGTTTTTGGGCAACATAAGCAAGATTTGGTGAGGTTTTGCCAAAGCCAAAGAGAGAACCAATAAGGAAACATGGTAGATCGTAGAAATCCTACAAAACATACAACAAGCTCCAAATTAGTAAGTAAGGGCATCCGTGGGAACCTAAGAGCACATTCCACCTAACCACCGCCAATGGACGAATCTGAATATTAGTATGGAAAGTACTCATCATCATGTGTATATTAAACCTAAAACACATCCATTAACTTACATTGAATCATGTCTTACCAAAATAGGAACATACATTAGGTAGCTAAAGCTGGTTTAAGTCAATAGAAGTGAACTCAATGAAAAAGAGAACAAAAGAAACAATATCAACCATATCTATAGACTACCGATTCCAATGTTGATGCCTCCAATTTTGACTCCTCAGACAACACTATAATCTATTTAATTAATATTGTATGCACCTAAAGATGATATCGTGCATATAAGTGTCATGCATATATTAGTAGAAGATCTAGAAAAGAAAATATACCTCAAGAAAATTTAGGTTGCTTCATTTTATAAATAGTTGATTACGTTATTTGCACATGTAGGAACAAAGAACAACATTACACATATGCAACTGATTTAATTATTTATCAAACTATTGTAGTTCAAAGGAGCAGTTATATGATCGCTTGTTTCTGAAATACGCACTCCTGGCTACGGTCCATTGCAAAACCAGTGAATAGAAAAAGAAATAGCGAGATCATTCAATTAATGCATGCAATGCCATGTGAATCCCTATCTGCCAACGGAAAGGCGGTGGTATTTTTATCCTTACAAACTTGATCTTGTTGCGCCCGGTAACAAACATGCATGAACCATTTCTCGAAGTATGTGTCCAGATAGTCCAAAGTCTCGATAATTAGCTCTGGGCCTTCCGGTCAAAAAACAACGTCGAAGGAGACGTATGGGTGCGTGGTGAGGATTGCAACACATAATTCTTTTTGGTTTGTGCGTATCATCCTTGCGTATGCTAATCTGTTATGCTAATTTTATCGGATGTCTCTTCGAGACAGTACGCATAGCTTAGAGCAGTTGATGAGTCGTTCTTATGAATTTACAGATAAACTTGTAACAATCTTTTTATATATAATTAAGGCCTATTTTGTAATTTGAAAAAATGGCCGCAAAAATTGTACAGAAGACGCAAATGGGTTTGATAAAAATTGCAGAATTAATCCTCAACGGCTTGGATTGTTAAGTATAGATATCTAATTTACAAAAGTTCAATTAATTTATCTAGAAGATATATATTATGCTATAATTAAAGTCGAACTAATACTATTGTTCACGTACCGCGTGTGTTGACCACTTGAAATCAAAATTGCTCAGCCACAGGAAGGATGACAGAGAATTTAAGTCATTCCTTCGGGGGTTCATGTTAACATGGCCAGTCTGAGTGAGTTGCGACTGTGCACGTACGCAGCACATAGTTGTAGGCCTTTTATCATAGTGCTCTTAGATTTGGCAGTCCTTTTGATAGGTGGCGTGATTTCTATGTTGAAATTTGTTCCTCAAGTAATTGTTGTATATAATGTATTCTAAATGTAAGAGTGAAACAACATACATAAATGCCGTTAGCCCAGATGATACGGAAAACATGACATTCCATGTCAGAAAATTATAAAAGGAACGTATGTACATAGTCATCCTTAGATAGTCGCATACATCGCAACTGCAATCTTCTCAAAAAACAAATCACATTCCAAACACTACTGTACAAACAAAACCTTCCACTCCACCTATTTCCACCCCACCTACTTCCACACCACCTTCCCTTCAACATCTTCCCGAATTAGTCGTTCTAGCCTCTCATCCTCAGGTCTCTTCCACCACGTCTTCATCACCCCATACTCATACCCAATATCCGCAAGCCTGTCCGCGACCCGATTCCCTTCCCTATAAACATGACTAACCTTAACCGCATCCATCTCCAACAACATCCCTTTAATATCCTTCGCGTGTCCCTGCACCTCCTTAGGCCCAAACGTCTTCCCATGCATCAACAGGTCCACGACCACCTTCGCGTCGCCTTCCATCCACAGCCTGAGCCAGTCGTTCTCCAACGCCAGTTCCAGCCCTCGCTTTGCCGCCATCAGCTCCGCCATACAGCTCGTGGCTTTCCCGATGGGTTCTGCAAAGCCGAATAAGAACAGGCCCTTGTGGTCTCTGAAGACTCCTCCGATGCTCGCGGATCTCGAACCAGCCTTGGATGCGCCGTCGAAGTTGAGCTTTACGTAACCGTTCTGGGGCTTCTGCCATTTGCACTCGCGGGCTGCTTCATGCCGGAATCTTCTGAGTAGCAGCAATGCTGCGGATTGCATTAATCCGGGTCTTGTTGGATTTGCGAGGCTACAACTCCGAGACATTGAGCTCCTGTGCAAGTACTTTTCTGTTTATGCGAGCGGTTCGATTGTTGTGATGACAGAAATTTTCTTTTGGTTATCGTAAACAGAGACTTAAACCAAATCAATAAATTACAGTTCTATGCGGTAAAACTGCATCTGCGATCAGATAGCTTGCAGCTAAGAGGTAAATCTAACTCTTAACACCAATGGCGTTGAAACTCTAGATCAAAAAATGCCAAAGCAGCTCACTAGAGACTATCTAAGAACAAAGATTATTGAACCGTACACCCTTCAGCTAAACGGAAGGGGTAGCCAGGAACAGGAAGAGATAGAAATGACGTTGCCAGACGATGAATTTAAAGGGTTGAAGAAACATGGCGGCATTATCCATTTCCAAATTTAACAGCAGCCAAAAGTAGCGCCTCACGTCCTGAAGGAAGCACACTTGCCGTCCAAAAGAGTTTGATATTTTTTGATATCCTGTTATTAGCTCCAGCTAAAAATAAAAATGACAAAGGAAAGTGTTTTATCTTTCACGGCACTCGCTACCTTTTCCAGAACAACTTACAGAATTTCGAGAAGATTGCCTCAGTTTGAAATCATAACCAGCTACGTATATTGCCTCAGTTTGAAATCATAACCAGCTACGTATACGTGAAAATAAGCGCAGGCAGTCATTGTATGCTCAATTTTCTTGTTACTGAATCTTGAGCTGTCGGCATGTATATGTAAGCATGCGTCGGGTGGATGTTACGCCCATAGTTGAGGCCAAGTGTCGCAGGATTGAACACATTAGGTCACAACACATTGGACAGA
Organism: Alisma plantago-aquatica; assembly: GCA_963693085.1. Lineage (NCBI taxonomy): Eukaryota > Viridiplantae > Streptophyta > Magnoliopsida > Alismatales > Alismataceae > Alisma > Alisma plantago-aquatica. The sequence goes on from OY856412.1 coordinate 722,828,215, forward strand.
TGGAGATGTTGTTTCACTTTGACTTCCAAGTTCACACTTGGCATGCGTCCACTACTCTAATGCCGTTGTGTCCTAGCATTTCGCGTGTGACGTGTCTGCCTATATCTTTTCTTCTCCGGCAATACATATGTTCCGTGTTTGATATTTTTTTTATCACTCTGCAACAAAATATCTGCGTATTTCATGGTACTCGATTTGTAAAGACATGTTAATCAGTTTAGTCATTAGTTAGATTACCGCACAATTCACCTCCTAATCAATGTCAACAGGTAAATACCTACTTTTTACAGATCATCATTGCTTTCCCATTCAAGATGGCTTTACAGCAGGTGTGCTGAAGGGGATCCTACTATACTATTTCCTATAATGTTATATCACGGCCAATGTAAGCTTCTTGTGATGAATCATTCCAACAAAGCAATTGGAAATCACCATCTTCTATGGTTCTGACCGGACGGGACGTTAAGTAACCTTCTTTTTATGCTTGCCGTGCTTCATGTTACTAAAATAGGAATCTCAATTGTGAAATTCGGTTAAGACGGGGTAGAACAGAACATGAAATCTAGAAAGCATTTAGGGAACTATATCTGAACAGACAGCCTGTGCGAGGAGCAATGGTTAACTATGTTTAGCAAATAGCAATCAGGAGGATAAGAAAAGGCCCTCTTGCGAGAGGGGGCGGCTGGCTCCCTATAAAACAACCAATAACAAGTATAAAATGCGGGACTTAAAAAATTCGAAGTCATCTTGCCCCAATTGATTTGATAATATATAAAACTTTTAAAGGGGATCCATTGATTAGAATAGTGAAATGACAAGAACCGAGGCATCATTTCATTTGTGAGATTTGTGTAAGTGGGAAGCTATAATCCTAGAGGCATTCGATCAAGAAGTCTTGTAAAAGTATTTCTCAAAATTTAGTTTTTTCTCAAAATTTAGTTTCTGTGCATGTGGTTTTTAGACACATGTTTATCTGTTCCATGTTGTAGGTATATTTAATGCTTCTACCTGATATGAAGGTTGTTTTGGCTTTGTCAATGATCATACTATTGTGTTGTTTAAATCTGGAGCTTATATTCTTCTCTATGATCTTATAAGAACTATTGATCACACTGGAATGTCGAAGTGATAATTGTTCGTAAGGTTGACCATATTTCTGATAAATGTGAGTGAGTGTCCAATAATCTTGATCAATATAGAAATGTCATATTTCGATGTATGTATTGGAAAATTCTTCCAGATCTGTCAGCTGTTATCTGTCAGCAAGAATAATAGAAAGATATGTTAAATCCTGTAAGTCAAGGTCATTTGACCGTGCTCAAGATATTGAAAGCCTTTTTAATGTCGTCATAACACTCAGGCATGAAGTATTGTCCAACCAATTTTTTAGAGGCATAGGCGATTCCGTTTGAGCTTGAAAAGGACTAGAAAAGTATATATTGCATAAAAAATACGATCGATGTATAATGACATGTTATAGACCATGTTATAAGACCATATCTCTGTTCCTAATATCGAGACCCCTTATCTTTAGAGAGTGTATTAATTCACCCTAATGTTATCATTACATATTATAGAAAACAATTTGGTATTCCTATCACCTTCTTTTATCCATGTTTAATTTGCTTTTTTCTTTCAGATTATTTATTTTGTAACCCACATTGTCATATGTCTATAGTTTTTGAGATACGTAGAGAATTTTGTTACTACTCTTAGGAAGTTCTGTAAAAAAATGCTAGTAGTGAGTGTGCTGAGAGGAATAAACTTATACCCATGAATTGAACACCAATATAATAGCATACCAGCGCAACGTTTGAGAGCCTGAGTAGTGGCACAAATCCACAACAAAAATCTTCTATTTTTTGGTGAAGCACGACATAGGAGTTCTAGTATAGATCGTTATGTGTTTTGTTTGTGCTTTATCTCTATCTTATTAGAGGAATTAAATTATTTGAATGGGATTAATATTAGGTGAAACACAAATATCACAACTGTGTGAGTCTAATATGAAGTTAGAGTATGAATTTGGTATTATTACTATGCTACTCATAAAGCATATTTTGTTAATAGAGTAATGAGCACATGTGATGTTAACTTGTCATTATGCCTATATTGTGTTTGTCTAATATCCTAAAATGAAATTGAAGGTGTTTGGTTCAAAAAGTAGGTCATCTTGTCTTCAGTAATGTAGATGAATCATAGTCTAGGAAGCATTTATATCTACAAGCTTTTGTTAAAATTCAAAACGTGTATGCGTGCTTTATTGACGTTTGAGGAAGCGAGTACAAAACGGGTTTCTTCAAAATTCTTGTTTCAGATGATGGAGCCTAAGAGATTATAGGTTGTAGAATCAAGAGAGTGAGAAATCTTGTTTCTTACGTTTGTTTTTACAACTAGTACATACAATGTTCAAAGACTCTAGGTAATTAGCATAAATACTGAAATATCTCTGATCATCACATATGTGTACCCTCACCTATGGCTTCTGCCATAATATAAGCACTAAGCATGACTTGGAAGTCCAACTCAATTTTCATAAATGGAAATCCTTGCTGTAAGAAGATCTTTATTTTCTATAGAACAACTTTACAATCTGCCTACAGATCCAAGAGTCTCAGTTATTCTGATGATTCCCATGTAGTCATTATCTTGTAGCTGCGATCTCACTGTATTGATCCCATGACTATGGGATTGCTCATCTTCCAATTGCATCGATATTCATTTTGACTAGGACTAGTTGTGGAGGCTTCCATTGACTAACAGAGGTGGTGTGGCCCCTCATTGTTGGGGTAGCAATGGTTTTGAAGTATAATTGATTATCATCAATGAGGTTTTAAAAAGGTACAAATAAGGTAGGGGGAACAATGGTTTATCATCAAAGTTATCCTTGTTCCTTCACGTCCAAGTGATCCCCAGAATTGTTTCTACCTCATATATTAGTTTGTTGTTGATGTTATGCAGGAGGATACTAATCACCACACTCATATTCATGTGGCACACTTCCATGTCACTAGCATTGATGTCATTGTAGGATAAAATAAGTCTAGCATTTGATCCCATGCATCATATCTTCAATCTTTGTCTTGCACCTCTAACATAGGTCATCGTCCTCAATGTGTTTTGGAGTATCTTTGCTTGTTTTGGGATAATGTCTTATGACAAGAACCTCATGAAGTGAATCAATTTTCCTGACCATTTACTTCATAGATTGTCAATCAGTTTCCTTCACAGAAAAGACACATGCACTGACTCCATCGTCCTTAGCTAGCTATAAGCCAACGTAGCCAAGAATTAGCCCAAGTGATCTAGTTTCCAGTTGTATACCCTGAGGGTCATCATGTGATGATTGTAATGGGATACTTTGTGTATTATTTGATCATCAATATGATGGAATTACAATTATTATTTTGTATTATTGACATAATGATCATACATAATATAGTTCTAAGAATATTTGACCCGATGACGTATGATTTGAGTTGAGGATATAAGCATGAGGTCATATGTATACCCAAAGTAAGTATTCTTTTTAAGGTCTTATCTAGATAAAATATGAAAACAATAATTCATAGGAGTAACATGCATAGTGACTAATGACTATGTACCTTTTCTCATGATTTTGTATATCAAGTTAAACACATAGATACTTGATAGATATCAAGTTGTATTGGAAAGAGCCATGTTGAGAATGACATATGAAAGCCATATAATGGTAGTAAGAGTCATATCTCAATGTGAAAGTGATGGCTATGACCATTAGACCTGAAATTATGAAGTTAATCACATATTGTTCTGTGTACTTTAACACTAACCAACATGATGGAATATATTGGTTGCCACAGATGAAAAATGGCATGGCAGAGTTTGTGGACAAGTGTCTAGTCTGTTAGTATGACAAGGTAGAGAATTAGAAACATATAGGGTTTTTGCAACTGCTGACAGTTCTCAATATGAAATGGATTAATGTCATTGTTGACTTCATACTTGGTCCTCTTAGGATATCCAAGGGGCATGATTCGATATGGGTAATCATAGGTTGATTCAGAAATTCATCTCACTTTATATCGGTTAAAAGTACCTTCACTATTGGTGATAGAAATAATGTCATGTTGGGTCAATTTTGTTTCTAGTTATTCTGAAGTCTTGAAATTGACTATTTTGCTGGGATATTCAAAGATACACATTTCAATCTGGTACGAGTTAGTCATAATTTTTAAAAAACTACTAAAAATGAAAAGAATAGGGATGAAACCAATTACATATTTTTAGGTACTTTTGGGTCACAAATTTCCAGCTCTTACCACTAAGAAGTTGGTACACATTTATGTGTATGAGATAGTTCATCTACATGGTGTATCATCAACCATAGCTTCCGAAAGAGGTTGAAAGTTCACAAGTAGGTTTTATAATCATTTACAACAAGCCTTGGGGACTCCGTTGAAGTTTTGTATGGATTCTTACCCACAGACTAATGGTGAGTCAGAAAGGATGATAATAGTTTGGAAGATCTTTTTAGATCTTATGTTGTCTAGTTTCTTGATAGTTGGAATATACACCTAAATTTGATATAATTCTCATACAATAATATTATCAGAGGAGAATTGACATGAAATTGTATGAGGCTCTGTACAGAAGGAATTCTAGCTTACATCTTTGTTGGTATGAGGCATGTAAGGAGTGGGACCTGGGAGGGGATCCACTCCTCACTTAATTTGAGGAATAAAACCATATAATCCAAACACCCAAAAAAGGTATGATTGAATATGTATCTTTCTTTTGCATTTCATAAATAATGGTATACAAGACCGAAACATAGCAACATAAATAAATGTAATAACTATATTTAATTATACAAGATACAAGATAATCTCCAACTAGGGGCTTACATGAAAGTAACATCATCGTGATCATTATTTATTATTTCGAGTCCCATTATCTTCACATTACTACCAAAAGAGTTTCCTTATATTATGATGCACATAATTCCATATATTTATTATTTAACCTATTAAGCCCATTAATTCAATATTTATTTGAATGTTGGCACATTATTGATATTTATAGACATGGAAACACCAATCACTAATCTAATTCATGTATTAAGTAAGTTAGCTGTTACAACCCCAGTTTTGGGTTCATTTGGTGAGAAATGTAATTTCTCATATTAAAGATATTGGAACAAATAATGTTATAATTTGTTTTGAATAAATGGATTTCATTTACAATAGCCTTGATGATTGTGTTGTTGGCTTTATTGGCTATTGGGCCTAATAACAAGAAATGAAGAAAGGAAATTCAATTATTAAATTAGTGAATGAATAATTTAGTTTTTTAGGAAAGAAAAATGTGGAAACCTCTAGAAGGCAAATCCAAAGAGGGATTTTGTGCCTCTTAGGTTCCTTGGGTTCTAAGGAGTCCAAAGTTGCATAAAGAGTGCAATAAGAAAAGAAAAGATCAATTAAGTATTTCCTTGTTAAGAAAGAAATTGAAAATAATGATAAAATGTGGACAATAAGTGGAAAGATGTGTAATTGAATTATCCTTAGTGGAATTTCGTATCCCAAGGATTCCTAATGATAAAAGAAATACCAATGAGGAAAATAAAAGAGAAATCCTCAAAAAGAGATATTGTAATAAGAAATAAACAACATAATGGGAAATAATGAAGAATAATGCATTTAGATGCATCTAGAAGGATAATGAGTGTCCAATAAAAAGGATTTCAAAATAATAGAGTGCCTTGGGATCCAAGGAGTCCCAATGAAGAAAGAGGAAAGAGAAAATAGCAATAAAGTCAAATAAGAGGATAATGTGATGTTTAATGAATGAATTTCATGGTATTATTAAAAGGGTGATATTTTCTACTAAAGGAAACTATAATTTCGTGCTTATGGAGTAAATGTCAAGCATAAGAGAGACTAAGAAAAAGGATTTTCAAAATCCTAGAATTTAAAGGAAAAGGAATAGCAAGGAGATGATGAAGAGAGAGAATATTGCTTTTATCTAAGGAAATTAAGTTTCCTTTTGGGGAAGGACTTGAGTCCTCATAGATTGCACACTTTGGGACTTTGTTTACCACCCCTATATAAAGGGGTAGAGCCCAGAGTCGAATCCAGGACGAACCCCTGAACCCTTCCCTCTCATCCTTCTTCCTTTTTCGTCCAAAACCCTAAACGTAAAGGTAAAACAACTATGGATCAAACGGGGGGCTGGGGAGAGTCTGGGAGGAAGGCTTGTCGGTTCTACGACCTCCTGAAGAGCTTGGGTGAGCATCCCCTCACCTTGGCTGGGCGGGGTAGTAGCAGCGCAGCTGCATTGGGCGGCAGACTTGCAGGCCTGACCCACTCCCAACCTCGCCACCTCGGTTGTGGCTTGAAGGCCCTGAAGGTGCTATGGAGGCCTTCGGACCTGGAGGAACTGATATTGGTGGCCGTCGGGGTCCAGATGATGGAGAAGAAGCCACGCAACCCGCAGTTACGGTAACGCAGCGGAGCTGCGCGACGAAGAAAAAGAAGGAGGGTCCGTTGGACGGTTATGCCCCTCTATGGGCTGAAGCACACGCTGACTTAACGAGGGTAGTGCGGTAAATTCGTCATGTTTCCAAAAGAGGCTGAGCAACGTTGCATGGAGCCGAGCGACGTGGCGCTCTCCGATTGGACAAAGGTATTTTTATTTTGCAAAAATCATATCTAATGATTGGTAACTCTGATTAGGACAAATAATATGTGTATTTTGCTCAAAAAAATGAGGGGAATCCTTTAAAAATATAATTGGAGCCTGAATCTGCTTTCAATTTGAAAAGTAATGGAAGTTGTTAACTTTAATGTATTAATGGTTAAGAAACCCTATTTTGATATAATTAATGTGATTAGTAGGGTTTAATTGATGGTTAAAGATAATATTAACATGTTAATGATAAAAAGGGACATTGGGAACAAAAAGGATGAACTTTGCATGTAGTTCGTTTAATTTAGAGTTTATGTGCATAATTAGGCTTTAATGGGCCTTGAAACCCTAATGTTGGTAATTAGGACTATTAATGGCTTTAATTATTTGATTTCATGTATAGAACTGATTTTTCATGGTTATAAGCTATTTCAAGTATTAAAGTTCCTAATTTGTGGATAAATACCCTAAAGGTAGTAATTAGGATTTTCTCATGAATAAAAGGTGGAATTAATGGCAAATCGAGTTCATATGTGATTTGGACCATAATGAATTATGAATTGATGATAAATGTGTATAATGATCTTGTCATGGATTAAAGGGATAAAAATAGTAGCTTTAATGTAAAAGAGGCTTAATGAACTTAATTAATAGTTAATTATGCCTTTAATCCGAAATTGAGGATTGGATGTGGAAATAATTAGGGTTTGTGATCAATTACGTTAAAATAGGGATTAAAATAGTAAAAAAATGAAGGGAAACCCTAATTGCAATGGAAACCCTAAAAGTGAACTAGAAACCCTAAGAAGCGAGCTAGATTTAATAGATTTTAATGACATGAGTAATAAAAAGAAATTGTATACTTGTTTTAGGATCTTATTGAATGCTTGCTTGCCTATTGGTTGATTGGATTATTTCTGTCTCACATCAACTTGACAGGTATGTGGTTACACCTATGAATATCCCGAATTAGTTTCTCGAGGATTTTCGAGGTTTTATCGATGGCTTGAATTAAACTGTTGGTTGCATTTAATTCATGCAAATTATAATGTGAATATGACTATCACATAAGAGATGTACCTACTAGCTCAGATCCTAGTCCCTTTGTAGCCTAATGGATTGACCTAGTACATGGCTACCAATGGGTTTGGCCCATCAGGTCATTGAATGACTTAGTACATGGCTACCAATGGGGTAGGACCATCAAGTCATCATGAGTCAGGGATTGGGCTACCTTTGGGTAGGGCCATGCGACTCCATAACCCTAGGAATTGGCTACATGTGTGGTAGGACCATGGGGGTAAGGATCTACCATATGAGAGAGGCAGTATCCATGTCCACTGCAGGGACATTACAAAGATAGGGGATAGGCAAGAATTGAGTAGTATTGCTTAAAACGTAATCTTGGATGTTAAATGATATTTGGTTGACTACATTGTTAACATAGTTGCACAATTATTGTTTCTCCCACATACCAGCTTCTTGCTGATCGACATTTTGTTTGTCGGCGTTTTAGGTACAAATGAAAAGAACAAACAATAAAGTGGAATATGTGGAACTAAATGAGAAATAATGTACACAGGAGGATTAGTTATATTAGTATCTTCATAGATAGAAGTTTAGAAATCCCAGATTTTAAAAGGTAAGTAAAGTTTTTATTTTATACCAGTTTTCAGTTTAGTAGTAGAATTTCATAATTATTATTGATTATTTGTCGAACCTTTGATCCGGGTTATTAGATAACAACTCTGATCTCTTGGTCTCCCTTAAGTGGGGTTACCGGGAGACGGGGTCGTTACAATTGGTATCAGAGCATAAGTTCCTCATCTAATCATTAATAATTATTAATTTTTACAAAGTCCATAGAACCGAGGGAGTTATTAGAGGATTATCCGAAAGACTGAGGTGACTAGAAAAGGATCACTTCCGGGGGCTGGCAATATTGTCCTCCGTACCACTAGTCGGAATACGATGATTCCCAGATTGTGTGACTGCCTGGCTGATGTCTTAGAATATGACTCGAAATAAGATACCTTTAGGACTCTCTCATCTTGTTCATCCCTTCTCAACTCAAATTCGGAATAAGGACCTTAAGGATTAGGGTTTTCTCTCTTCTCCTCACCCTCTTGAGGAATGGATAAGGTTAATAAGGTCTAAGGAATCCTCCACCAAATTAAATGAAAAGCATGTAAATAAGATGTCATGGACGTAAGATTAATAGATTAAGCACAAACTAAAGAATAGATGCATGCTTAGGTTGTATGACATGAGTTGTCATTGCCCTCAGGAGAGACCTGAGGATAGACCTCCTTAGTAGGAGGATGAGTAGAGAGAGAGTTGACTTCGAGGTAGAGACCTCCATTAAAAGTAGAGACCTAGCACATCCTCTGAGGATGATGTTAACCCTAACCCTAAGTGAAGGTTAGAGAGATGACATGATGAGTTAGTTGTCTTGGTAGACTAGATGTTTGTATAGACATGCCTTGGATGCCATATGAGCCATGAGAGGTTAGATGGCCTAGTACCTTCGGCAACCCAACCCTGGAGAGGGTCGTGCATGTTAGAACAAAGGATAGCTCCTTCATGCATAAAGTTAGAGAAGAACCCATAGAACCCTATGTGCTTGTGCAAGTAGGGTATAGCTTTCTCCCAGAGTACGTCAGTGGTGTGGCAGTAAGTTGAAAATCGAGGCTGGAAGGATAGGATGGATGGCTTATGAGATAAGCATAAAGGGCTATGGATAATCATGAGCAAACATAAGTTTGAGCATAGGCTTCACCCGTTTAAAGGTATGTATATGAGCTTGATCCTTCGTGGAGAGGTTGGTTTTAGGGTTATCTCTAGAGAGAGAGAGCAGGACCTCAGACAAGAAGGTTGGAAGCCTAAAACCCCGAAACTTGAGGAACAGTGGGAGTTGAGGATGATGCGACCTAAGTGGATGATAGTGGTTGTCATATGCTTGACCCTTGGAGGCTAATGATGTCTTTGCTGCCATGAGAGGAACCAAACCCTAGAGAGAGGATGAGTCTGCTGGTACCTCTGTGCCTATGGTATAGGTGTTTACCTCTTGAGATAGTAAGAAGAGTTCCGTAGATCATGAAGAGGTTTAGTAGCAAGTGGTGAGGCCTTGTACCTTGTTGGTTGTCCTTGCGAAGGACTCGACCCTGATGTGTTTCTCGAGTAGAAGGATGACATGGAGTGCATGTCATGCCTTATACATGCTTGATTCGTGGTTAAGAGTTTGAGCATGCAGTTGGACACCCAAAGGTGAACCTAGGGTTCCTAGTCCTAAGAGGGGAAGTAGTGTACCCAATGCTCATGATGAGATTTGAGTCTCTATGGTTTCGAGCATGGTACTCCTCATATGTAGAGGTAAAGGAAACTGCTTAAGTTAAGGGTATGTTTGATGAATCCCTCACAACTAAGTTGGTCTAATGTTGAGGATGAGAACAAGTGTGCCCTAGCATGGTTTAGTAAGTGTCTTCTTATGACTTATTAGCTTTCTAGGGCTAATCATGCTCATGTGGATGCATACCCTAAACATAAGGACGTTTGTGACCATTGTTATCAAGGTGTAGTTTACTCCCATCTTGGGAGAGGGACCCTTTTGTAGGGTGTATACCAGTTTCGTTGGTTTTGAGGTAACCTAAAGAAGTTTCATAGGATCTTGAGAAGCTAAGTGAAGAGTACATGGCATGAGAATGAACCTATAGACCCATAGATAACCATCTCTATGTGCATGTGGATGTGTTACCATGGAGGTAACTGGTATGGGGCTTGACCAAGGTAGGTAGGTTGCCATGATCCCTATGAAAGGATGAAAGTCAACCCATGAATGCAGGAAGAGAGATGATGAATGCTTGGGTAAGGTTCTAAGTTGAACATGTACTATAAGGGAATCCTAAGTCTATCCTAGGGTAAGGTAGGGATAAGACCGATGGAAGTAGGAGTTGCCTAATTCCCTAGTGCACATGACCATAGGGTTGGGAGGTAACAACTATCATTGTCTGAGGGCCATGGTTTGGAGATTGATCACCTTCATGAACTCATGGGACCCAAAGGGCAGATGAGTAGGGAACTCTCTGGATGCATGAAGGAAGAGGGATAACTTCAAAAGTGTCGGCACCCTATAGACCCATAGGAGATAACCAAGGATTGTGTGTAAACCCCAGTAGGTTCGAGATCAGTTTTCCATGAAAGTAAATTTTTTTTTTGATATCATGATGTTTGTGATGTGGAGACATGAGTTGCACGTTTCAACTTAGATTTGAAGGTGTACTGGCAAGGTGGGATGTGTCATCTCTACTCTTGGAATAGGAAGAACTTTGTGTTTGGACGGCCGCCAAATGTTTATTTCCTCTTGTTATGGGATTGAGAGATGGGATAGTACACATGCCAAACACCAAGGGTAAAGATGATGTGAGTTGGAACGTTGCTATAAGGAATGAGGACAAAGATGATAATGTGCCCTGGTGGAGTGAATGATGCATGGACAGGTACAAATGATAAAAGTATTAAGATAGTCACCTTTTAAGGATGTTCCTAGTAGAAGCTTTGTGGAATTTGCAAGTTATACAAGGTTGAGTTTGATTACCAGGTGGATGAGCTCAGAGTTTTGTGATGAAGATAAAACTAGAGTTTGAGATGAGAGGATAAGTATAATACATGGAGGTGTATGTCATCAACAATACTTAACACCTAAGAATAAGAAGTGGTAATGAATGCTTTGGTTGAGATATAGCTACCTAGTTTAGCTGGAAGCTAGTAAAAGTTGAGGTTGTTAGGCTAACCTTCAGTTGAGAAAAGAGATAAGATTAGCTAACACCCAGATGTATCAATAGAGGTTAATCAAGTAAATGATTGTTTGGTTAGCCAGTCAAGTCTGTGATATAATGAAAGGATGGTTGTCGAACCTCAGATGTACTTCTTTGGGAAGGAAGGTGATGAAACCTTGATGAGAGTGGTTTAGGGTTTCTGAGGTATCGAGCTTGAGGAATCATGACATACAGGAGATCATGATCATCATACATCGTACTACTCAGATAGTAAGTGACAGTAGTAAGATGAAGTTGCACATGACTGGTTGCCACACAAGCCAGGAGGTAAGGGATGAACCCTAGTAACCCAGTGTGTTGATCTAAAGTATAAAGAGTTCCTGAAAGGGAATGGGAGTTCATCACTATGGATGTGGTGAGTCTCTCCTAGACCAAGGAAGGTCAAGATGCAATATGGGTTATGGTAGATCGCCTTACCGAGATGACGTGAGAAAGAAAGAGTATTGTTAAGGGACAGATCGGGTTGAACTACTTATAATAGAGAGAGAAATGGTTCAACTACACCATGATGTGAGTTCAGAAGTTCTTGAGCATGATTAGAAGATTTACTTCCATGCGGTGGAAGTAGGTACATGAAGAACTTGTTTTTAGTACCGCTTATCACCCCTAACTAATGGTTAGTATGATCCAGACTAGAGGGTCTGATGAGAGCAAGTGTGCTTGTTCAGGGTGATACAAAGAGACAATTCTTAAGATGTGATGTTAAACACCATAGCCTTTATCGGGATGCAAGAATTTCTATAGAGAGGTTGTGTCGGTCACCACTTCATGAAGATGATGTTGGTGCAGGAGGCCTCATGAAGGTCAGAAAAGAACCATAGTGTGTGTAGATGAAGTCGCTTTGATCGAGAGAGAGCTCAGTGGTGACATGAGTCACGAGCTGATGCAAAGCAGACTGACATGCAGTTCACTATGGGAAAATATGTGATGTGAAAATTCGACCCCTCTAAGCTTCAGCTAAGAAAGCTGAGTCCCCGATATATGGGTCCATTTGAGATGGATTGGTGGAGACGGTTGTGCTTAGCCTTGCCCCTCAGGAATAATATGATGTGTAATGTGTTCCATGAGTCCGATCTAGAGCACTATGTGAGGTACCCAAGCCATGTGCTGAGTCCTGAACCTATTCATCTTTTAAGAAGATGGAATGTCGCGAGTCACCTATGAGGGTACGATATACCAAGGTAAGAAAGAACTCAGATGGAAGAATATGAGATGATGAAGGTTCTTGGGAAGCACCATGGAAAGGGTGAAGCCACATGGGAGCCATGCTGGACATATGAAAGGATTATCCTGTTTGTTTTCTTACATGATGGAATTTTGAGGACAAAATTCTTATAAGAGGGGAAGGATGTTACAACCCCAATTTTGGGTTCATTTAGTGAGAAATGTAATTTCTCATATTAAAGATATTGGAAAAAATAATGATATAATTTGTTTTGAATAAATGGATTTCTTTTACAATAGCCTTGATGATTGTGTTGTGGGCTTTATTGGCTATTGGGCCCAATAACAAGAAATGAAGAAAGAAAATTCAATTATTAAATTAGTGAATGAATAATTGAGTTTTTGAGGAAAGAAAAATGTGGAAACCTCTAGAAGGCAAATCCAAAGAGGGATTTCGCGCCTCTTGGGTTCCTTGGGTTCCAAGGAGTCCAAAGTTGCATAAAGAGTGCAATAAGAAAAGAAAAGATCAATTAAGTATTTCCTTGTTAAGAAAGAAATTGAAAACAATGATAAAATGTGGAGAATAAGTGGAAAGAGGTGTAATTGAATTATCCTTAGTGGAATTTCGTATCCCAAGGATTCCTAATGATAAAAGAAATACCAATAAGGAAAATAAAAGAGAAATAAAGAGAAATCCTCAAAAAGACATATTTTAATAAGAAATAAACAAGATAATGGGAAATAATGAAGAATAATGCATTTAGATGCATCTAGAAGGATAATGAGTGTCCAATAAAAAGGATTTCGAAATAATAGAGTGCCTTGGGATCCAAGGAGTCCCAATAAAGAAAGAGGAAAGAGAAAATACCAATAAAGTCAAATAAGAGGATAATGTGATGTTTAATGAATGAATTTCATGGTATTATTAAAAGGGTGATATTTTCTACTAAAGGAAACTATAATTTCGTGCTTATGGAGTAAATGTCAAGCATAAGAGAGACTAAGAAAAAGGATTTTCGAAATCCTAGAATTTAAAGGAAAAGGAATAGCAAGGAGATGATGAAGAGAGAGAATATTACTTTTATCTAAGGAAATGAACTTTCCTTTTGGAGAAGGACTTGAGTCCTCACAGATTGCACACTTTGGGACTTCGTTTACCACCCCTATATAAAGAGGTAGAGCCCACAGTCAAATCCAGGATGATCCCCTGAACCCTTCCCTCTCCTCCTTCTTCCTTTTTCGTCCAAAACCCTAAACGTGAAGGTAAAATAGCTATGGATCAAACGGGGGGCTGAGGAGAGTCTGCAAGGAAGGCATGTCGGTTCCACGACCTCCTAAAGAGCTTGGGTGAGCATCCCCTCACCTTGGCTGGGCGAGGTAGCAGCAGCGCAGCTGCATGGGGCGGAAGACTTGCAGGCCTGACCCACTCCCAACCTCGCCACCTCGGTTGTGGCTTGAAGGCACTGAATGTGCTATGGAGGCCGTCGAACCTGGAGGAACTGATATTGGTGGCCGCCGAGGTCCAGATGATGGAGAAGAAGCCATGCAACCCACGGCTAGGGCAACACAGCGGAGCTACGCGAGGAAGAAGAAAGAGGAGGGTCCGTTGGACGGTTATGCCCCTCTGTGGGCTGAAGCACGGGCTGACTTAACGAGGGTAGTGCGGTAAATTCTTCATGTTTCCAAAAGAAGATGAGCAATGTTGCATGGAGCCAAGCGACGTGGCGCTCTCCGATTGGCCAAAGGTATTTTTATTTTGCAAAAATCATATCTAATGATTGGTAACTCCGATTAGGACAAATAATATATGTATTTTGTTCAGAAAAATGAGGGGAATCCATTAAAAATATAATTGGAGCCTGAATCTGCTTTCAATTCGAAAAGTAATGGAAGTTGTTAACCTTAATGTATTAATGCTTAAGAAACCCTATTTTGATATAATTAATGTGATTAGTAGGGTTTAATTGATGGTTAAAGATAATATTAACATGTTAATGATAAAAGGGACATTAGGAACAAAAAGGATGAACTTTGCATGTAGTTCATTTAATTTAGAGTTTATGCGCATAAATAAGCTTTAATGGGCCTTGAAACCCTAATGTTGGTAATTAGGACTATTAATGGCTTTAATTATTTGATTTCATGTATATAACTGAGTTTTCATGGTTATAAGCTATTTTGAGCATTAAAGTTCCTAATTTGTGGATAAATACCCTAAAGGTAGTAATTAGGGTTTTCTCATGAATAAAAGGTGGAATTAATGGCAAATCGAGTTCATATGTGATTTGAACCATAATGAAATATGAATTGATGATAAATGTGTATAATGATCTTGTCATGCATTAAAGGGATAAAAATAGTAGCTTTAATGTAAAAGAGGCTTAATGAACTTAACTAATGGTTAATTATGCCTTTAATCTGAAATTGAGGATTAGATGTGGAAATAATTAGGGTTTGTGATCAATTGCGTTAAAATAGGGTTTAAAATAGTAAAAAAAATGAAGGGAAACCCTAATTGCAATGGAAACCCTAAAAGTGAACTAGAAACCCTAGGAAGCGAGCTAGATTTAATAGATCTTAATGACATGAGTAATAAAAGGAAATTGTATAATTGTTTCAGGATCTTATTGAATGCTTGCTTGCCTATTGGTTGATTGGATTATTTCTGTCTCACATCAACTTGACAGGTATGTGGTTATGCCTATGAATATCCCGAATTAGTTTCTCGAGGATTTTCGAGGTTTTATCGATGACTTGAATTAAACTATTGGTTGCATTTAATTCATGCAAATTATAATGTGTATATGACTATCACATAAGAGATGTGCCTACTAGCTCATATCCTAGTCCCCTCTGTAGCCTAATGGATTGACCTAGTACATGGCTACCAATGGGGTAGGCCCATCAGGTCATTTAATGACTTAGTACATGGCTACCCATGGGGTAGGACCATCAAGTCATCATGTGTCAGGGATTGGGCTACCTTTGGGTAGGGCCATGCGACTCCATAACCCTAGGAATTGGCTACCTGTGTGGTAGGACCATGGGGGTAAGGATCTACCATATGAGAGAGGTAGTATCCATGTCCACTGCAGGGACGATACAGAGATAGGGGATAGGCAAGGATTGAGTAGTATTGCTTAAAACGTAATCTTGGATGTTAAATGATATTTGGTTGACTACATTGTTAACATAGTTGCACAATTATTGTTTCCCCCACATACCAGCTTCTTACTGACCAACATTTTGTTTGTCGGGGTTTTAGGTACAAATGAAAAGAACAAATAGTAAAGTGGCATATGTGGAACTAAATGAGAAATAATGTACACAGGAGGATTAGTTAGATTAGTATCTTCATGGATAGAAGTTTAGAAATCCCAGATTTTAAAAGGTAAGTAAAGTTTTTATTTTATACCAGTTTTCAGTTTAGTAGTAGAATTTCATAATTATTATTGATTATTTGTCGAACCTTTGATCCAGGTTATTAGATAACGACTCTGATCTCTTGGTCTCCCTTAAGTGGGGGTTACCGGGAGACAGGGTTGTTACATTAGCCATTGTGTAAATATTTCTATCAAAGGGAAACATATGTGACATATTACATGCATTTACTTAAATGTTATCATGCATAAAGGCTATTTGTTAATGTGCCACTTAATATGTTATATTTATTTTCAAGTCAATATGTTATGGTTGCAATCGAGTTATCCATTTTATATGAATTAACTATATACATAACGGTATAACTTTACCCTCGTTTGGTCAAATCTAAGGAACCAATCATTCTAATTTCCTAGTCAAGGGAATAGGATTTCTAGAGTCGAGATGCTAGGTTTTGTATGTTACAACACTCCACCCCTTAAAGAGAATTTCATCCCTGAAATCCATCCATCCCTATACTACCAACCAACTACTCTCCACCCCTTAAAAGGTTTAACCTAATAAGTTAAATTAAAGAACTCTTATGTATATTAGGGTTTCTGATGTCTATGCTCACTAATTCTAGGGGTTCTCCATGAAATTTCATACATCTCTTCATTGTGACTTGTTTCAAGAAAACATCAATAAAATCCACAAAATTTCTTTGTACATAAAGTAGTATAATGGAAAACAAATTGTTTGACGGAAAGAAATCATTTGAGATAAAACAAAGATGGTACCAAAATCAATATGAGAACCCAGTCAAAATTTTTCCCATAACAAGATCTCCTTATCATACTACTCAACATCCTCATTACCAAACTCCATCCTAAGACAAGAATCATAACTCCCAAAGAGATATGTCCCAACTAATCCAAGATTATAGGGTATGATAAACTAGGATCTCATCACATTTAGGGTTTACTCATCAAGATCCTTACATGCACATCATATGATTCCAAATCTTTTATTCAACTTTACCTTGAAAATATAGGTACATTCTAGAGTAAACATGCCACTTAGAGGGTGACTATGTAAGGAAAGGGTTCTAATTTAGGAGAAAATTTTGAAATAGCCAGATTATGGCTACCATGGCTCTAATACATCTTGTAAAGAATGAGACCTAAGAGAGGATCTACTTCTCATTTAATTTGAAGAACAAACCTATCTAACAATCCAAACACCCCAAAAAGATATACTAGAATAGGTGTATTTTTTCATTTATCAAATAATGGTATACAAGATCAAGTATAACAGTGAAAATGAATGTAATGACTATATTCAGTTATGCAAGATACACGATAATCTCCCACTAGGGGCTTATAAAAGTATGTTATATTTTTTTCAAGCCTAAATATGTTATGGATTAAATTTGAGTTATTCATGTTATATGCATAAACTGTATACATCAAGGTATAAGTTTAATCTTATTTAGTCAAATATAAGGAACCAACCATTCCAATGTCCTAGTCAAGGGAATAGGGTTTCTAGAGTAAAGATGCTAAGTTTTGATATGTTAGAAGACATGTGAATATCAACTAGTAGGTAGTGATGAGCCATAGTTGCCTATTTCTCACTACCTCTACCAGACCTTTTTCTTAATGCTTTAATAGTCTATTGTTCTAAAGATGGGCTCATAGATTGGGTGATTAATCAACATGTTCTCATCTTTGTCTTTGTACATAAGTCTTTTAGGATAATGGCATAATGCTCATCAGAGAACTATTTTCTTATGTACGCCTTTTTCCCGAATGTGTCCTAGAAGTCATCTCTTATTAGAACATGTTTTCTACCAAGTTATGGAATGTCACATTCCAGGTTTGCCATCATCTAAAACATGAGTGAAGACGTTAATATCATGTACCATTACCTTATCATGGAAGTCATATCTATGTATTTCATGTGACACAATTGGGAATGAAGGCCACATAGCACCATGCTTGCTCAATTTTAAGTTTAGGGGAGACAATATTTGGTGCTCTATGGGTACGCCATCAAAAAATGTCTTTAATTATTCTTTATTATTGTTATATGTGTTGTCTTCTTAAAAAGTTGTCTTGTGCTACCTTTTATACTCATTGGAAACCAATTTCAACTGAAGATTCCATATGAGGGTATACAAAGAATCCATCATATGTGTCTCTAAATGGTGGTTTTGATGGAGATTCATAATGAAAAATTTCTTCTAAGTTTTCCATGGAATCTTTGGCTATTTTCCCCACCAACAGATATGATAATTGACTTTGTTCCAACATGACACCATTGTCACCCATTTCTCCCCCTTATCAGAATCTATCATTAGTATTTGGTTGACATCATTGTCACAGGTTTCTTCTCCCTTTCCATCTATCATTAATATGTTGTTAGATTACTCAGTTAATTCTTCTACAACATCTTTCTTTTGCTGCTTCCCCTATGTTATATGTGCATCCATTGGTTGTATGGGGGAAGATATTGAGTATATCTCTACTGCATCACCTTCTCGAATGTCTCCCATTTGTTCTACAAATGTCTCCCTGTCATCATGGACTAAGATATCCACTGTGGAAGGGTATCATGGTGTTGCCATTGTTGTAGTGGCAACATCTTCTTGGTTGGCAGTGTTATGTGTGGGTGATGGTGCCATTTTAACAATATTTAGTGGCTTCTAGATTTTGTAAATTTTTCATCTTTGAGTTTTTTATCTTCTTCTGGGGGTGTTGGAAGAAGTGTAGCTAGGAAGAAAATGAATTTCTATTATCATGTTAATAGTTGCACATTTATTATTAATTTTGCATGTTTATGTTGCATTTCATTTCATATTTCACATATTTTAAGATCTTAGTAGTTTATGTAATTTGTTTGACATTTAGTGTATACTTTTTTATTTATAGGTTGATACAAGTAGAAGAGAAAAGACATTATCCCTCCATGAAAATCTCAACAAAAGACCAAAATTGCATATCCTCACTCACACTCCAATAATTGGAGTGACTGTCAATAATGTATAGAAGGTCAATAAATTGGTTGTAACTTCCCCTTATGAACTCAAATTGAGCGATTCAAAAGCCATTGTTTGCAAAATCTAGTTACTGACATTATATATATATATATATATATATATATATATATATATATATATATATATATATATATATATATATATATATATATATATATATATAGGATTTATTTAATACCCACGGGGGTAGCTACCCACGCACCCTTCCTGATATTTTATTTTATTTTATTTTCAAAATTGTAGAGGAGCATTTTATCTAGCTCCCCAAAAAAATTTCATCTAAAAATAATATCATTCCCCCCCCCCCCAAAATAAAAAACCCGTCCATATATTTACTGATTGTATATTTTTTGCGCAGTTACTCTTCTACTCTCAGAATTACTCTATATATCAATACAGTTACTCTTTTGATTCAGAAGAGTTACTCCAGTGTACCATATAGTTACTCTTTTAACCCTGAGTTACTCCAACGGGTAGCAAAAATCTGGCTACCCGCAAGGGTAACGATTGAACAATTATATATATATATACACACATATATATACACATATATATACATATACATACATATATATATATATACATATACATATATATATACATATACACATATATAGGCTATTCATTCATTACCCGCACGGGTAACCAGATTTTCGCTACCCGCTGGCTACTCGCACATCCAAAAGAGTAACTATATGGTACACAAGAGTAACTCTTCTGATTAAAAGAGTAACTGTATTGATATAAAAAGTAACTATGTGACTAAAAAGTAACTGCGCATAAAATATACAGTCAGTAAATATATAGACGGGTTTTTTTATTTTGGTGGGGCAAATGATAATATTTTTGGATGAAATTTTTTGGCGAGCTAGATAAAATGCTCCTCTACAATTGCAATTTTTTTTAAAATATCAGGAAGGGTGTGCAGGTGCTACCCACGCAGGTATTAAAGATGAACCCATATATATATATATATATATATATATATATATATATATGTATAATGATATCTATCGAGTTGATCGACTCACTCTTGAATCGATAGATTGGGAAGTTGGGCATAAAATAATGTTACTTGTGATCAATCATTTTGTAAATTGATTGATCCACCAATTTAAAAAGCTATAGGAAACTCAATGTCAACTAACTAGTTATCCTAGTCAACTTACTAACCAAATCGGGAAAAATCATAGTAACTTTGATGTTTGTCTAATCAACTGGTTCATTTCCTAGGTTGATCAACTACAAAGCATAGCCCGCATTAAAACAATTGTAGATTCTATATCTCAACTAGGAATTGGACAATTTAAGTTGTATTCTAAGCATAATTTGATTATCTATGTAGTGAAACCACTTCCACTTGATTGTCTAGTCCCCAATTGATAATTGTCTAGTTATAGAGTTGTATAACAAACTATCTACAATAGGTGGATTCATTCATATCAACTTGAAACCATGGGACATATTATAAATCAACTGAGGGACTTCCATGGTAATTGAACACGACCTAGCTCTCCCATACAAAACCCTAGCAATCACCAAGGAATGACATACATGAAATTCAATGGATTGGCATGAAGTCACACTCTTCAAAGATCTGGACCAGAGACTGTAGCTAATATTTGGGAGTTGTAATGAGACCACTGAGCTTCTCCTCTACGACACTATTTTTTCTGTGATCATATATCTGTGTATTTTGTGTTGTATATTGAACATGAGTAGGGAGTATATCATTTATAGGGACACAAGGAGTAGTAGCCCCATCGCCCATATTTGATTTTTGTTATTATCAATCTTATCTATATGGATATTTTAACTGCTTTCCAATTGTTTATTTCTTATTCATTGAATTGATCAATAAACTTACATGTTCAATAAAATACAACATGTATATATCATGAAGTGTAGGATTAGATTATCTATTTGATGTGTTGAATCCTAATTGAGATCACATAATAGGTTCTCTAGGATGATTAGTTCATGTTCAGTGGGTAAATGGACATCAAGCCCACATGAAAATTGATCATTATGCAATTTGTATCATGAAAGGGTATAGATCCACATGGTCCTTATCTAAAAGTTGTAATTTAGCAGGATGTAACAATTACTTTGATTATGTATGTGGTGGGGTGAAACCTGTTGTGCTGGTAATTTTATCATATTATATAAATCATTTCTTTCATAGTTTGATTTTATTTCTTGGTTGTGAACTTAGTTAATCAATCATAAGAAAATCTATCCTTTTGAATCATATTTTCTTAATTATGATAAAAATATGAATCATCCATAAAAGGTTATCATTTGATTTTGATCCTAAATCTATACTGCAATAAGACCCATATTCTTACGGGCAGTGATTATTACATGTTATATAAAGTAAAAATCAATGATTTATTGTCTAAGTGAACTTCTTGTGATACAATATGTCACATCAAATTTTGATGCTATTGCTGGGAACAAGGGGACATTTTGATATTTGAGTCTATTAAGATAAAGTTAGGATTTGTTTTGAGTTTCTTATTATAATTGCTAGCTTGCTTTGTAATTTTAGTTTTTTTTAGTTTATTATTGTAATTTTTATTTAAGTTTAATTCATTTTTTTGTAATTCATAGTTTATTTTTGTAATTTTAAATATAGTTCCATAGTTTCTTTAGCTTAGAATTTTCTTCTATTTTATGTTTTTAATTATTACTTCTTTTCTTTTCAAAAGAAAAGTAAATTAATTTTATATCTTTATTCTTTGGACTATTTTTATCTTCAACTGATACTCATAATTTCTATTTTTA
This sequence comes from Alisma plantago-aquatica, assembly GCA_963693085.1. Lineage (NCBI taxonomy): Eukaryota > Viridiplantae > Streptophyta > Magnoliopsida > Alismatales > Alismataceae > Alisma > Alisma plantago-aquatica. Next base: position 722,850,088 of record OY856412.1, read on the forward strand.
GGCATTGAAATCATATGGAGTGGTCAATATTGCAAACTATGATGACCTCCCTCAATCATGATATATAGTATTGCCAAGAAAAGAATCTACTAGATGAAGTTTTTATGTGTAAGATTATCTCTGGGAAATATGCTAGGATTAATACTAAGTGCAAGGGCTTCCCTAAATTGGATTTAGAAGACAAAACATCCATCCAGAGGCTCAATATCGAGCATAATGTTAGACTCCTTATAATGTGAAGTAGACTACAATCAACAATATTTAGGGGATTACAATGAGGAGTCATTCTATAGAGATGATTATTGTATGACCCATGACCTAGCTTTATGATTAAACATTCTTTCTTATATTAAGTAGGTTCTTAATACCTTAATCAAACCTTAACTTATGCTTTCATATCATGTGAAAAAGCTATGTTTCAAATATGGTTCGATTTGGACATTGTTTTATTAAATTTTGCAATTTATGTGCTTATATGGATCTTTGTGCAATTTTCCCATATCTAGGGTTTTTCTTGTAATTCGTCACATGCATGTTGTGATACATAATATTCTTCATAATTTTTGATATAGTTGCTCCTTTGGGAACCTAGTTGCACTATCAGATTGTTGCTCTTTAGGGTTGAGAACTTAGGTTTTCTCACCATGCTGTAAAATCTATGGTTTTTCTAAGTATACTAGGAATCCAATGGTATCACCTAATATGTGAATGATTCAATGGTTTCCCCTTGTGATAGAAGATCTGATGGCCTTCCCTTGAGGTCCATAAACTGATGGGTACCCTAGTTGATGTGGACTGTCTGATGGATGGTCAAAGTTGGCAAAATGACTTGGTACGGTGATGATGTGATGGGATTTTTGTTAGTACGTATGCACATTCCAATGGAAACTCTGATAGTACATCTTGGAAATATCACTATGGAAAGAAGCATGGATATCCTTGGTAAAATCTTTGATGTAAGTTTTCCTTTGCATGAAAAAGACCGATTTTCGCTTTTGGACACGTGGCAAGCCTATTTTCAACCATTTGATCACCTTGACCGGCCTCAATCGCATGTCTAAAAGGAGTGGATTTAGAATAGTCGAACTTTTAAAGAGGTAATCCGACTCTCAGGCCCCCGCAACTATAAATGGGGTCTGATGTAGCGATCAAGGTCGAACACAGGGACAATGTTGGTAGTGTTAAGCACGCATAATCTAGCACTCGTATACTCCAGTCGAAGAGGTTCAACAAAAGGTGAACTAAGGTAGTTCAAAAGAAACAAGAACAATAAGAACAAAAGAAAAAAAAAGAAATAATATGAAACAAGTATATGGGAGGAAACCTGAGTTGGGTTTCACCTACAAAAGAATCTCACCAACATGCAAAATCATCTCTCTCTCTCTCGCATATTCTTACCAAGATTACAAGCAACCATCAAAAGCATCCGTTCCACTCTCTCTCAAGATGAGGAAAGATCTTAGTCCAAGGGTAGCTTCTCTCTTGAGATGACCACATGTAAACTTTGTAACATAACATATGGTTTTAAAGCCTTAGCATTCCAACACTCTTGTGCATTCATACTACTCCATGACACATGATAAAAGCAATATTATTCTCTCAAGATATCAATAATCAAATATCACAAGATGGTAGCTAATCATACAAGTGAAGCATTATAATAGGTTCATGGAGATAATCTTGATAATAATATGTATATTCAACAAAAAGAGACAATATACATGTTAGGAGAGCCTTAGTGGATACTCCCAACCTGAGTTCAGGTGTTTAGCCGCTCATCCTTACAGATAGCATAACGGCATTACAGAAGGATAGATCCATGAGATACCACGAAGAGAGGGAGGAAGTACAGTAGGATGGAATGATAGATCTAGAGAGGAAGAGACGTGATACGACACACTACTTCTTCAGATATGGATCTATTACAGGGACGACGTGGATGGTCTTCTTCTCTTGACAAGGAATCTTCAATCTTCTCTCTCCTCATCTTTCACCTTTGGAGATCTAAGATTGATGGATGGAATGGTCGGGGACAAATCTAGAATGCAACAACACTTCATGGTCCTCTGGATCTGATCTCTCTTCCCTGACAAGACAGATGGGTGTGCTATTTATAGGCACACCCCACCGACTTAGAACCGCGGTCGCGATCTTCTGGTATCCATGGTCGCGGTCTTGTGATAACCGCGGTCGCGGTCTTGTGACAACCACGGTCCTGGTCTTGTGATAACCGTGGTCGTGGTCTTGTGATAATTGTGGTCGTGGTCTTTAGGAGTCCATCAGTGATCGCGGTCGCGGTCTTTCCTCATTGTCTGATGATCAAGATCTTTGGGGTGTGCTGGAACTGCGGTCACGGTTGAGAAATAAGTAGACCACGGTTGCAGTCCCCAAAACCGCGACCTGAGCTATGGGTGTTCCTGAAATCATGTAAGTTAGGCTTTAGTAAAAAAAGATAGAAAAACTATGTGAAAAACTGACGAAAGTTATACTAAAAGAGGTGTAAAATATATATAGAAAGTACTTAAAGTAGAGTGTTATCAACTCCCCCAAACTTAGAATCAAGCTTGTCCTCAGGCTAAGTGTAGGTTCAAGAACTCAGAGAGAGAAAGAATGAACAATCTTAAAAGATAACATAATAACATGACTGATATATCTCATTCTTGCATCAAGACTATTGTGGTATGTACTCAAACCCTTAGGTCTCAATCCCCCCCCCTCAACCGGAGTTGCATAACTTCAATTCTCTATCATAAACTTTAATTGTAAAAAGCTTATCCTTCTCAACTTATCACCCCCTCCCTTAGGTAATGACCGTAATAATGCCAGATCTTTTTCGAAGGGTACCTTTCACACCAATTCTTTATTTTTCAACTGACCCTATGTTGATGTGTTCGGGCAGGCTTAAGGCTTTTAGGTGTTTTCCTCTTCCCCCTAAACTCCTCACCCACAACTATCGTAAGAATAGTGTTGCCCTTTTTGGGCTTATGACTTTAAGTCAGGTGGTTGTGTGAGATTCTATTCAGGATTGGAGGTGTATTGTAAGCTTGGCTTTGAGATTCCACTTATAGGCATGACATATCTGCATTCATGAGTGCAGCAATATACTGGTCGTGTGGAAACTTTTGGCATCTTTTTGGGAACATCTCTCATATATTTTTCTTTATTTTTTTGGCTTTTTACCTTTCCTTTCAGGCTTGGGTTTCGGGAGTTTTACTTGGTCTTCTGGGCGGCCAAGCCTCATTTAGATATTCTTTGAAGAGGGTAGCTTTTTTCCTTTCTACAGAGATAAGGATTTTCTGGTCAAAAGCGTCAGGTAAGGGTGGTTGGCCAAGAGTATGACTAGGTGAAGTTCTCTAGTCTCCGAGGGTTTCATGAGTTAAGATTATTACATTTATAATGTCTTATTGCAAGAATGAGGTATAACAACATTGCTATGGCTGTTCTTTTACTTGTATATACTTGTATATGTTACTCATATATTTCTCTCTAAGAGGGCTGAAACATTACAATTAGAAAATTTAGCGAGAGAGGAGGTGAGCATCTAAAAGGTTAGTTGTAACAAGAATTCAAAATTTCAATTTTAAAATTTTAAGGGCAAATTCAAAATTCTTCAAAATTTTGGCCGTAAAAAGGGGTAAAAGGGAAAAGGGATGGTAAATGTACCTTTGTAGCCCGCTTATGACTCCTCCCCCAAACTTATCCTGCACCCCGTCTCAGGGTGTCAAAATTTGAGTGAGATGTATAAATGGGCTTTCTTTATTTGTTTTTGTTGTTGTCGGTGGAGGCCCACTTGGACTCTAGAAGCATGCTTGCATATATACCCCTTAATGCATGATATTGCTCATATTGCATGTTTTCCATCTTGAAGACGATAGTGGTTATGGCCACCATCCATGATAGGCATAAGAAACTGCAGTCATTAGATAGGGGTACCTGCTGAGGGCATCTGTGGCAGTATTGTGTCTTCTTGAAGTCCTTGCCTTTTGTATAGTCGTACCCTCTGTAATGTTATCTTATCATTTCAATGATAACTTCAGCGCATGTGTTTGCCTTTTCTTCTGTGGGTGTCTTTGTTGTTGTTATATTGGTCTTCTTGTTGAGCGTGAAGGCTGTGTCGGAGATGTTATATAGAATTGCAGTCCTTTTAAGAAGGTTGACATGCAATAAAGTCCAATGGTTGTCGTGAATAATAGGCAGGAGGATGTGCTCTAGAGGGGCCATCTCCAGGCGTTGTTGTAGCCACTCCTTCTCTCCTGACTTTTTGTCCTTGAGAATGTCATCTACCAGTAGGAATTATTCCATGTGAGTACTTGGCATGGCATCACCTAGTATCGCCTGGTAGGCTGACATCGTGCTTACAAAAAGGTATCCCCCTATTTTCAACATTTCACAGAGGTCGTCTTTTAGCACGCAGATGCCATCTCGCTCAAAGATGACATCTCTCGGCGAATCATCTTCTTTCAGAGAACTCATAATAAGAGTCAATTCTTCCAGTGACAGGATGAAGCAACTCCATCTGTCAAAATTCTCAAAAGAAGATGCAATTTCTCCTTCCGAGCCATCTGGTCTATCATCCCTCGGATCTTCCTCTTCAACCTCTCCTTCCATAGGATGTTCTTTTAGAGGTTGATTTGTAGGAGCTTCTTCTACTGAAGGTTGTCGTGGCTCTTCTTCAGGCTTGTACTCTGCAACTTCTTCAGAGCCTTCATTCCAGCCTACTTTCCATGCTGTAGCCCTGGCTGGTTCTGTCAGATCGACCCACATGGCTTTTAACTGTTCCCTCCAAATGACCATTTTGGGTAAAGGAATGTCTACGTGAAGCCTACGGGGTACATCTTCTGCAGGCATCTCCGGATCGTTGAAGAATCAGCAATCATAGATGACTTCCATAGTGTATATACCCCATAGTCCATGCAAGTCTTTGGTGTCTAGGTCCTCTAGGGGAATGCCCTTGTTGATGGCCTCCATCATGCATAGTACTATGAAGGTGAAATCCCCCAAACCAACCTCTTCTTGGGGAACTTTATTGTTGATGGAAAAAAGCTTCCAGGACCCTTGCAATTTGTTGCCCGCCTCCTTGATTGCTCGTTGTAAGTGTAGCGGTATCTTCAAGGCGTCTCTGGCTTCCTTCCTCCTATAGACTAATGAGGTGTTGTCCATTTCAGTTGTTCAACAATTGAGCATTGTCGTCTTACACTCATGTAGATCGATGAATATTAGTCCCCAATTGCTTGCATTTCTTATGGGCAGCACCACGAACCTTGTCCCCTTCCGTCTTACTGCCACCTTTAGCTCTACTACATCTGCCGCCACGTAATCTTCATTATACAAGAGGCTGGCTAGACATGTCATCCTGTTAAATACCGGCTACGACTTGTCCAGGTGTACGAATTCTTTGAGGAGGGTGGCGCAGAGTACTTTGAATACCCTTTTGTGTACTCACGCCTTCTTCAGAAATATCCCCCTGAAGTGGTCTCTGGACAGACGTCTACCCTTATTGTTGTACAATATGTCTGACCCAGGTAGATCGTCATTGAGGACATCTACCAAGACGTGGACATCTCTACATGACATACGTGATACTGCAGTAATGTCCATATCTTTCATCTTGCAGGGTAGAGGGGGAGCTATTGAAGGTATTTCTACTTTAGTCTGCGCAGTCTACTCCCTGGCGGGTTCACCTGGGAAGAAAGTTGCCAGTCCGCCATCCTCATCATCAGACATTGTCTCCTGTGCCAAGGGTGCCAAGGATTCTTCTATTATCGGCATGGCCTTGGCCACTTGTTCAACCACTTTATACATCAGTTGCGCAGTGGCTATTGGTTCATCTACTTCTGAGGAGGCTTCAGATGATGCATTGTCTTTGACGTGACTCTCCTCAGAAGTTTGCCCAAACTTGTCTTCCGCCATAATTTTTAGTGTTGCCTCCATCTTCCCACCATAAAGATAGTCACTATGCTCGTGATGAGGTTGGAAGAGGAGGAACTCACTAGTCTCCTCAAACTCGGCCCCCAACTCAGCTATCATTCGGTCAAGCTCGGTTTCTCCTGATGAGCTGAGTTCTGCAACCACCTCTTCATGATGAGCAGAAGCAATCTGCTCTTCTAGCGTCAGAGTGTGTGTTGGAGGGGAGAGGTGATGCTCTGCTAGATGTCCATCATCTTCATCGGCTTCATCTAGGCCTTCCTCTGGGTCACAGTTGAGGTCAAGCCCCCTTGTTGTTGTAGCATATTTCTTCGTTTGATTTTCATTTTGGGAGCTCGACCTATGATGACCTGATTTTCAAGATTTCTAAAACCAATATAGTATTTAAGGTCCAAGGATATTCCTGGTTGGTTAATTCTAGGGCAGGGTGACTCTTATTCAAAAATGGTTTCGTTTGACCCACAAGTATGACCCAGATTCTATTAGAGGTTCAATAGTAGCACTCGAAGGCCTTTCATGTACACGGAGATGATTAATACTAATTATTAGTCGATTTGAGTACATTTGGAGTTAAGTACCAAATTAAGCACACATGGATTCAAATGACTGAATAATGAATCTTGGGATGCATGATGGTCATACTAAGTAATTAAAATTATGTTGTTGACGTTAGAAGCTAAATTTATGTATAGTATAAGTTCAATGTCCTTATATATGTGCCCCTTTGGAGTATCTCAATTGAGGGGTGAAATAATCGAGTTTGGGTATCAAACGTTCACTTAAGGTGTAATACACTAGGAAGAATCTTGAACCAAAATTTTGGAGCCAAAGCATGTTCTTATGGGAAGTTATTTAGGTTTCAATATCACAAATAAATGATTGATCCATGCATTGAGGACTATGGTTGCAAGAAAATATTGTGGGCCATGAAATTGATGTCACGCGGCCTCTGTGACATTAGGCGCACTGGTTTAGTTGTAAGGCCTCTGTCGCGTTGATGTGTGGCCTAATCTTAGCCGTCCAAAGTAGATCCAATGATGAAGACTTTGTCTTCTACCCCCGGATTCCATGGGCAGTAGTTGCTTATCGACCCCTCTCCATTCCTTTGATTCCATTAGGATTTCTAGGTCTTTCCATGCGATCCGTTAGCTACAAATGGTTGATATCTACATCTTGAGACCGAGATTGAAGGATGGGGTGGCCTAGAGAGAAGGAACCTCCGATCGCACCTCACTACCTCTCCACTCACAATCGCAGAAGGTCGGACTATCATGAGAAAAGGTAAGGAGGGGACTAGAGGGATAAAACCCAAAGAAAAATGACGCTCGTGTCTCATTGGTGTTGTCTGGGAGAGCATCTTTGATCATAGAGCTACCCCAAGAGCTTCCAAGCTCGCCATCTCCAGCTATGGAGGGCAGCCTCAGGATTAGACCTCCTTGATTCCCCATCTATTTCTCAGTCTGTAGAAGGATTCAGGGGATCATGATGGAGATTTTGAATGGATTGAAGGAGATAGAGAAGCCACAAATTTGAAAGTCCCAATCCCACAGAGCCTTCTCTGCCTTGGATCTAAGGTGGATACTGACATGGCGTTTCCGATGACTCACCACCTTCATGAGTGGCCGTCATGGATCTAGGTTCCTCTGCGAAGGTGTTGGACTTGTTTATTCATGTCAGAGAGGAGGTTCTATCTATCAATCACTCATTAGAGGAGTGTCTAACGGTGGCACTGATGCATCAGAGGAGTATTGTGTGCGAGACGATGGGGTCTCGCGTGCGTGAAGGTTCACCTGGCTTAGACGGGGTCTTCACCCTCAAGGAAATCGTAGACCAGCCGGTCCAACCATAGGCACACAGTGCAACTAGAGGATGTGGACCAGCCAACACTGACCAACCAAGGATTGCCACCCAGGCAGTGGGACCCGCAGCTCAGGTAAATCAATCTTATATCTCACAATTATTAGTATTCTTAGAAAATGCCTAATAAATAGACCCGTTAGCCAAAAAATACTCCTAGACTCAGAAAAATTCCATGTACATTACTGGACCCTTAGATCAGACCTTTGATGAACAAATAATGATGATATTTAATGTAGATGATAATGCTTCTTTTTGAGATTATATTATTGGTATAATTGGCATATCATGGAAATTAAATTTGAGAAAATATTACTGAACCCTAGTATAATGTGGAAACCAAATATGAACTCAGATTTGACTATTATCTCAAAATAATAGGTCATTTCTCATCAAACCCCAATTCTTTGTTTGTAACCACTTTTTAATTCTAGAAAGTAGACTAGTTATCAGAAAAATATGAAAATCGTACTAGACCTTTTTAATGGCATATAGATCAGAATAAAAATACTAGACACCATCCTAACATCACATTGACCTAGGTTTGACCAAAACCCTAATTTGGACCTCCAATATCAAGAATGTATGAACCATGTGTTAATGATAAATAATTGTTATTAATCAGGTCATGGATAAAGTTGTAGATGATCATGGATGTCAAAAGAATCTTTGAACTTAGATACGTGGTCTTATAAGTATAAGATTAGATTTCTTGGTTGCTTATGATATGTAATATCATGAATGCTATTATTTAGATATTCATTGCTTGGTTGAACTATTATGAGTTATACTTCACCAAAATATAATATAACATAAAAGGATATGGATGGGTTGTAGCTACTAGTACACCTAGCCCGGTATGGATGTATGTTGCCTAACATGGTTGTATGATGTTTTAGCCTATTTTAGATGTATGATGATATAATTTTTGTCCATACTGGATGTAAGTCAAGTGCAGATAAGTGTAGTACAACTGCATCAAATAAATGTAATAAAAAGGACGTTTACCTGATTTTCACCTTATTAGTGTATCTTTTAACACGTACCAACTTTTGTTGATGATTTTGTTTCTCGTATTTTCTAGGTCCAGAGCTAGATTGGGATAAAAGAATAGGATGTGAGCAAGTTGTACAGGTTGTACCTATTGTCTAAGATCCTGTTAGCATACATGTTCATAGATTGTGAAATCTCCTTTTAATATGTAATTGTAATTCATGTTGTAAATTTAATTCCATTATGTAATATACATGTTGAATGTTGAGATTGTATTATGGTGTATGCATTTTTTTTGTATGTTCATGTATGCGTATTATGCTTCCACATCGCTCTCTGATATAATTGCTAACGTTTTCAGATTTTGTCTTCTTATCTCCATGGGGTTTTGAGAAGGTGAAAATCCGGGGACGTTACAGTTGGTACAGAGAATGAACAATAGCTACACCTAACAATTGCTCACCATAAAACATAAAAACCAAATTTCACCTTTAACTTAAAATACTAGAAACTTGGTGAGTTGTTGAATAAGGATTACCTTTGACTTAGCCTCTAGGTTAGAACCTAGATGTTCGAGAACTAGGTTTAGGCAAGTGTATGAAACCCTCTCCATATAGAGATCATATGTATTGGGTAGCTACACTAGTCTACACCTTGTTCTCACCATTTCACTAGGTGACATGGCACTAGACTATCTACTGTGTGTGGGACACTCATTTTGCTGATTTGGTTTTGTTTTCCAATTGGCTCGAGCCTCGATAGTTTTCTCTAACGTCTGCCTTCTCGGAGAAAAAGTATATAATATTTTATTACCTATATGCAAATATGAAAATGTGTCTCTCACACTGGAGAGTAGTTAGTGTTCATGTAACCTAAGTGAAAGGGAGTGACATCAGTCTAGAAGAGAGAGTAGTCTAGATTAGATGTCTAGAGCCTTATCAAGATATGTGATACATGAAGTGGATGATAGAATGATAGTTGAAATAAGCATGTGCAATCTTATCTAAGTTTGATCTCTGATAGTATAAGTTTCCTTATAAAGGTTTAAATTGTATACTAGTTGAATCCAATTTTGGAGAATTTAAGCAAAATCTTGATGATGAAAGTACATTCCCTTTTCCTACTTAAGATAAGCTAAGTTAAGATAGAGATGAGTGTACATGAGCCTCAATCTCTTATATAAGGAGGATATCTAGTTGTAGGATGAGATATGTGGTGAACTCTAGAGAGAGTAAAACCCACAGGGAGAAGGTCATAGGACCTAGCCTCTAATATATGAGATATGTGTTAAAAAAATGTCCTATACTAGATTACTCTCGAGTGTTGAATTGAGTCCTTATGCATGATTCAAATCTATATGTGAGAATTGGGTAAAATAAAAGGATGGGTAGATGATCCATATGATAAAGTCAATCCTTTGGCTGAGTTAGGTCCTAGCTGGAGTGACATATTTTGTAAATCTCATCATTAGTTGCAAGTTAGGTAATATATGAACCCTAGTTATGAGAGTATGATGCTCTGTGCAAAAGATACTCAACATACATGTTCTCCCTTCTTCTTCTCCTTCTTAATATACGATGATAGAAACCTCACTTCAGCTATATAGATGATTTATATATGAGGAGTCACACATATAAGCTTGACCTATTCTATATTTCCCCCCTATATCATACATGTAGTACCCAAGATTGAAATCATGATAAGTTTGATTTTAAAATATTCTCTCCCCCTTCATATGAAACATGAAAGATATGATGCTGAGATCATGGGATAAACTTAGTATATTTTTTCCCCTTCACATAATACATGCAAGACATAAAAATTTGAACTCATGAACTTGATATAAAGATATTTTTGGATTATAGGATATATGATCAGAAATATAGTTGTAACTTTGATCCTTCTCAATGTATGCTTCTAAGTTGAGTATGAATATCACACCATAGGGTGAAACCCTAATGGTCAAACATGTTACGTAAGACATTCTTAAGTAGAAAAAAAAATTCTAATATCAAGGGGGAAGATAAATCTCCTCTAATGTTGAAATCATTATAAGATGTTAATGATGTTAGATTTGAACGATCTGAATATCATGGAATATAAACAAATTCCTCTTGAACTTTAAAAGTATGAACCTAACCCCTATCCTTAGGGGTGATGTAATCCTAAGATATCATAATGTCATGTTATGGATAATACTTTAAGTGATGCTTCCACATAAATAAGGTGGAGTGGACACACCCAAGAATCTCTAGACCCTCAGCTAACAACTTAGAGTGCATGCAACAATGATGGTCTTAGAATCTAAGCAATGATGAAGTATATGAAGTTGAACTCCTAAATAGCATCTTAAGGATGAGATTAGTTGAATTTCGAGGACGAAATTCCAAATAAGGTGGGGTGAATGTGATGACCTGATTTTCAAGATTTCTAAAACCAATATAGTATTTAAGGTCCAAGGATATTCTTGGTTAATTCTAGGGCAGGGTGACTCTTATTCAAAAATGGTTTCGTTTGACCCACAAGTATGACCCAGATTCCATTAGAGATTTAATAATAGCTATCGAAGGCCTTTCATGTCACGGAGATGATTAATACTAATTATTAGTCGATTTGAGGACATTTGGAGTTAAGTACCAAATTAAGCATACATGGATTCAAATGACTGAATAATGAATCTTGGGATGCATGATGGTCATACTAAGTAATTAAAATTCTGTTGTTGACGTTAGAAGCTAAATTTATGTATAGTATAAGTTCAATGTACTTATATATGTGCCCCTTTGGAGTATCTCAATTGAGGGTTCAAATAATCGAGTTTGGGTATCAAACGTTCACTTAAGGTGTAATACACTAGGAAGAATCTTGAATCAAAATTTTGGATCCAAAGAATGTTCTTATAGGAAGTTATTTAGGTTTTAATATCACAAATAAATGATTGATCCATGCATTCAGGACTATGGTTGCTAGAAAATATTATGGGCCATGAAATTGATGTCACGCGTCCTCTGTGACATTGGGCACGCTGGTTTAGTTGTAAGGCCTTTGTAGCACTGATGTGTGGCCTAATCTTGGCCGTCCAAAGTAGATCCAATGATGAAGACTTTGTCTTCTACCCCCGGATTCCACAGGCAGTAGTTGCTTATCGACCCATCTCCATTCCTTTGATTCCATGAGGATTTCTAGGGCTTTCCATACGATCGGTTAGCTGCAAATGGTTGATATCTACATCTCGAGATCGAGATTGAAGGATGAGGTGACCTAGAGAGAAGGAACCACCGATCGCACCTCACTGCCTCTCCACTCACAATCGCAGAAGGTGGGACTATCACGAGCGAAGGTATGGAGGGGACTAGAGGGATAAAACCCAAAGAAAAATGATGCTCGTGTCTCATTGGTGTTGTCTGGGAGAGCATCTTTGATCACAGAGCTACCCCAAGAGCTTCCAAGCTTGCCGTCTCCAGCTTTGGAGGGCAGCCTCAGGACTAGACCTCCTTGATTCCCCCCATCTATTTCTCAGTCTGTAGAAGGATTTAGGGGATCATGATGGAGCTTTCTAATGGATTAAAGGAGATAGAGAAGCCACAGATTCGAAAGCCCCAATCCCACAGAGCCTTCTCCGCCTTGGATCCAAGGTGGAGATTGACATGGCATTTCCGATGACTCACCACCTTCATGAGTGGTCGTCGTGGATCTGGGTTCCTCTGCAAAGGTGTTTGACTTGTTTATTCATGTGGGAGAGGAGGTTATGTCTATCAATCGCTCATCAGAGGAGTGTCCAACGATGGCGCTGATGCATCAGAGGAGTATCGTGTGCGAGACGATGGGGTATCGCGTGCGTGAAGGTTCACCTGGCTTAGACCGGGTCTTCACCCTCAAGGAAATTGTAGACCAACCGGTCCAACCATAGGCACACAGTGCAACCAGAGGATGTGGACCATCCAGCACTGACCAACCAAGGATTGCCACCCAGGCAGTGGGACCCGCAGCTCAGGTAAATCAATTTTATACCTCAGAAATATTAGTATTCTTAGCAAATGCCTAATAAATAGACTTGTTAGCCAATAAATCCCTCAAAAATACTCCTAGACTCAGAAAAATGCCATGTACATTACTGGACCCTTAGATTAGACCTTTAATGAACAAATAATGATGATATTTAATGTAGATGATAATGCTTCTTTTTGAGATCATATTATTGGTATAATTGGCATATCATGGAAATTAAATTTGAGAAAAATATTACTGAACCCTAGTATAATGTGGAAATCAAATATGAACTCAGATTTGACTATTATGTCAAAAGAATAGGTCATTTCTCATCAAAACCCAATTCCATGTTTGTAACCTCTTTTTAATTCTAGAAAATAGACTAGTTATCAGAAAAATATGAAAATCATACCAGACCTTTTTAATGGCATATAGATTAGAATAAAAATACTAGACACCATCCTAACATCACATTGACCTAGGTTTGACCAAAACCCTAATTTGGACCTACAATATCAAGAATGTATGAACCATGTGTTAATGATGAATTATTGTTATTAATCAGGTCATGGACAAAGTTGTAGATGATCATGGATGTCAAAAGAATCTCTGAACTCAGGTACGTGGTCTTATAAGTATAAGACTAGATTTCTTAGTCGCTTATGATATGTAATATCATGAATGCTATTATTTGGATATTCATTGCTTGGTTGAACTATTATGAGTTATACTTTGCTAAAATCTAATATAACATAAAAGGATATGGATGGGTTGTAGCTACTAGTGCACCTAGCCCGGTATGGATGTATGTTGCCTAACATGGATGTATGATGCTTTGGCCCATGTTAGATGTATGATGATATAATTTTTGCCCATACTGGATGTAAGTCAAGTGCAGATAAGTGTAGTACAACCACATCAAATAAATGTAATAAAAAGGATGTTTACCTGAGTTTTACCTTAAGAAATGGTTTTTCTCTCTTTCTTCCTTCTTCAAGTATTTTCCTTTATGCAATCTTATTAGTGTATCTTTTACCACGTACCAACTTTTGTTGATGATTTTGTTTCTCATATTTTCTAGGTCCAGAGCTAGAATGGGATAAAAAAATAGGATGTGAGAAAGTTGTACAGGTTGTACCTATTGTCTAAGATCCTATTAGTATACATGTTCATAGACTGTGAAATCTCCTTTTAATATGTAATTGTAATTCATGTTGTAAATTTAAGTCCATTACGTAATATACATGTTGAATGTTGAGATTGTATTATGTTGTATGCATTTTTTTGTATGTTCATGTATGCGTATTATGCTTCCGCATCACTCTCTGATATAATTGCTAACGTTTTTGGATTTTGTCTTCTCATATCCATGGGGTTTTGAGAAGGTGAAAATCCGGGGACGTTAAATGACCACTGTGGTGGCTAGTTTCCCCTTGGTTCAGTTGCGGGTGACGCCTTTGTGTTCGCACTCCTAGCTTTTGGTGTGTCAGTTCCCGTGCCCGATCCTCCCACATTGTCATCATGGATGGAGGGGCTAGCTGAGGATTGTGTGGGGCTCACAAAGCACCTTGTCTTCTTTTTCTTCTGCCGGTCCTCGAGTTCTTCACGTTCCTTCTCGAGCTTCCGGCAGTCTTCTTGTAGGCCTTGACACTCTCCCTCAAGAGTAGCCATCGCAGCATCTTAGCCCCGATGCATGTGCTCATTGTCGGCTCGGATAGCTCACCTCTCCTTCCGCAGGTCCGCCATCTCGTCTTGCATCTTTTTAAGCATTCCCATCATCATCCACTGATTGTTTAGAACTTCTTGGACAAATTCTGGGAATGCTTTTATCCTTTCATCTAGTGCTTGCACTTGTGTTGTTAGTTTGGATAATGAAGAAGAAATAGTAGTATTTATTGTATTGGTTTGATGCATGTGTTCCCACATTGCATCAAACCTTGTACCTTAGGCACCCCTGAAGGAAGGTGTGTGTTGGTGCTGCTGGTGCAGCTGATGCTCTGCGTGCATCGTTGACGAGCTAGGCATCGTGGGTTGTGGAGGCAGTGGTGGTGGGCCTTGTTCTTTCTCCTTCGGCTCCTCTAGTCGATCCATATTTGCTCCACCTATCTCTGCATCTGATACAGCCTAAGAGCCTTGTCTTTCTAGTTCTGCCTCCGGTTTCATGTTAGGTTGTGGGTCAGCTTTTGCGACCCTCTCTTTTCCCACCTCTGGCTCCACAGTAGTTGCTTCCTTGTGTGGCTTGAGAGGTGTGGGTTCTACAGCTCCCACTGGGTTGTCTTGAGGTAGAGGCATGGGGAGGGGTTATTCTACATCCTTCTCACTTGCGGTTGGTAGAGTAGTTGTTTCTATTTTCTTTTCCTCCAATACCAATTTCTTCCGCGGCTCCGTGCTATTCTTCTTCTTTATCAAAGATGGGGCACTACTTTCTCCTGTTGTATGTACTAGATCTGTAGTTGTTCTGGTGTGCAGTGCCCCGAAGCACATTTTCTCTATGTCGTCTTGGGTTAGCCGCAACTTGTGGGCATCATAGTATGCCATTTCGGGAAGGTGGAGTGGTCTTTTTGACCCTTTTTGTTTGAAGAACACATTCTCCACCTTTATTTCTAGAACACCTATGCTTGCAAGGGACTTGATGTCTATTCGTTGTTGCCCCTCCATTTCTTTATATTTCTGGACCTCTCCTTTATCCAGTAGGTAATCAGCAATCATGGCTATCTGGTCGCCCATGCAGAATGCAAAATTTCTTTTTACATCCCCGCCTACTTCCACTGATAGACACTTGATTAATATTTTACTGATATTCACTAGTTTTCTATTTATCATGGACCAGATGAGGAAAAAATCTCCCTTGCTGACTATCCTTGTCTCTAACCTTGCATTAATCATGTAGGCGATAATCTTCTACATTATGCAGATGAAGCAGGAGGTGATTTGGGAGGCCTTGGAGTTTTTAGAATTGTGTTTCTCCTCCCCAATAAGTTCTCCCCATATCTCATCACTATCATATGTGATCGTCTCTTTTTTGCTTGGGGCTAAGGAGCAGGCCTTGGCTTCTTCCTCCGTTGCGGTGAAAATTTTGTTCAGATTTGCCTCCGAGACCATGTGGGTTTTTCCCCCTAGCCTTACTTGAAGTTGGAAATATCCACCTCCTGCCCTTCGTGTCTCACTACTAGTAGTGACCTTCTTTAATGAGGACAGGAATTCTAAGGTCAACTTCCTATAGGATTTCACCTCAGGCGTGCATAGGGTTTGCAGATTTGCACCTACAAGGAACTTCATTGTCCTGTCATAGATCCCCATTCTCTTGAAGTCTTCCACGTCCAGGTAACGTTTCGGGAAGCATTCTTTGTGTAGGTGCATCCAGTTGTAGGTAGATTGGTGCAATGCGTCCCTGGGCACAAATGGAGGTTCCCCGGACGGCAGAGATGTTTCCCCGACTGCCTCTTTGCCCTTGCTTACCTTCTTAATTGGTTTGCCAGCAACTTCTAGCTTTGCCCTTTTGCTGCCCTTGGTTTCCTTGGGTGTAGCTTTCCTCTTTTTGCCATGCACTTGGCTCTCAGGCTCTCCTGGCTGGTACTCAGAGGTCTCAGTACCCTCAGTCTGTTATGTTTCTTCTGGGGATTCCTCCTGTGGAAGCTCCCCCCAGTATCCTTTGAAACTGCCCCAACCTCAGCTGTATTTCCACTTGTTTTGGCACTAGTAGAGAAGTATTCTTCTTCAGTTCTTCTGTTAGGTCCTTAACTATCTTTTCTACCTCCTTCAAGGAAGTATCCTTCTCATATAGGGGGTCGCTAGTTGTTGGAGAAGACATTTTGCAAGTTTTTGAATGAATTAATTTTAATCTAATTTAACGGAAGTTATTATTATTGCAATTAGCCCAGGATAGACATTCAATAAATTATTTAAGTTTCAAGTTCAAGGGGAGAGAATAGAAACTGTGGTCATGGTCTTGTAACTTCAGAGTATATTGCGGTCGTAGTTTCTTGAAAGAGATCACAGTCGCGGTTTTCTGAGTAAAGACCGCGGTCGCGGTTTTCCAGTGAAGAACAACCGCGGTCGTGGTTTTCTAAGAAGGGGCCACTGTCGCGGTTCATAAGGAAGGACCGCGGTTGTGGTCGTCTTGTGTAGAACAACCACGGTCATGGTTTTTCCGATAAACCTTACGACATTACGGTCGTGGTTTCTTGAGCAAAGACCGCAATCGCGGTTAAGATCACGGTCGCAGTTTTGTCCTTGCCTTGGGCAAGTTGTAGTTTTAGTGGTCAGAGAAAAACATTACGGCTGGTGTTGAGGTTGTCAAACACACCGTAGTCATGGTTGTAGAGGTGATGACCGCGGTCGCGATTTTCCTTCTTCCGACCCTTCCAGTTCCTCCCTCAGTATGATGATCCCTTCTTTGTTTTCGCCAACTTCAGTTGTTCCATTATTAAGGGTTTTAGGGTTTTCTTAGAGGTTATTAACAAACGTCACCATGAGGTGGTCAGGATAATTTTCAACAGAACCAAAGAGAAACCCCAGTTAATCGTCAGCTTCTGAGAATCGGGGAAAAAAGGATCGATCATAGGCGAGAAGGTGGTACGGCGATGAGAATCACAAAGAAAAAGGTTTAACCCAGACATTTACCTCGACAACGGTAGTGACGGCAGAGACAAACACGGACGGGGTGGCGATTAGGCGATCATTGAGGGTGTGGGTCATCGGTCTTGATCGGAGGAGAGATTAGGGTTTAGTTAGGAAGAGACTGCCAGCAAAAAGAGCCTAAGATGCGAGGGTTTAAGGGTATATATATGTAGGTAACCGCGACCAAAAAAAGGAAAAGGGAAAGACCGCAGTCGTGGTTTTCATCTGGAAGAACCGCGGTTGTGGTGTTCTCGCGAAAGAACCGCGGTCACAGTGTTCTCGTGAAAGAACCACAGTCATGATTTTTTTCGATTGCTGCAAAGAACAACCACGGTCATGGTCTCGCGTAGGCAAGCATTAAACTGCGGTCACGGTTTAGACCACAACCAGATCAAACAAGGGTCGATTCTTTAGGTGAAACTTGAAATACTCAAAAGAAAATGAACATGTACATCAAAAAGAAGAAAAACTTAAACAAAGCGAAAGAGCAAGAGAAAACAAAGATCAACTTGGTTTGCCTCCCAAGAAGCGCTTGCTTTAAAGTCTCTTAGCTAGACTTCATAAAACTTCATTCCTTGGGTACTACAGTTGGGTGTGGTAACTCTTGATTGCTTCTCTCATTTGGCTAGCTTGGTTCCTCCAAATTGATCTCAGATCTTCTCACAAAGGCCTCATCTTTGTAAAACATTTTTATCCTATGGCCATTAACCTTGAAGATTCCAGTCTTCTCCCCTTGGATTTCCATCACTCCTGATGGGTAGATCTTTACCACAGTGAAGGGACCTGACCACCTAGTTCTTAGCTTTCTAGGGAATAGCCGAATGCTAGAGTTGAAGAGGAGTACTTTGTTTCCTTCATGAACATTCTTGTTCTTCGGGTGGGTGTCGTGCCACACCTTGGTCCTTTGTTTGTAAATTCTTGCATTTTCATAGGCATGCAATCTCAATTATTCTAATTCTTGCAGTTGCAGATAATGTCCTTGGCCAACCTTTTCCATGTCCATATTCAAAAACTTAATTGCCCAGAGGGCTTTGTGCTCGAGTTCCAATGGCAGATGACATAATTTCCCGTAGAAGAGTCTATAGGGTGTAGTTCCTATAGGGGTTTTGTAAGCAGTTCTATATGCCCAAAGGGCATCATCCAACTTCATCGCCCAATCCTTCCTCGTTCTGCTAACTATCTTTTTCAGAATTTGCTTAAGTTGTCTGTTTGACACTTCTATTTACCCCGAAGTCTGGGGGTGGTAGGGTGTAGCAACTTTTTGCTTAACTCTGTACTTTTTCAGCAAATTTTTAAACTATTTTCCCCCAAAGTGGGAACCTCCATCACTAATCACGGTACGAGGTGCACCAGATCTTGGAAATTTTTTTTTCTCAAAAAGCTTTAAGACAGCTTTGGAGTCACATGTTTGGGTAGCTACAGCCTCAACCCATTTTGAAACATATTCGACAACGACAAGAATGTATTTATACCCCTGGGATGGCAAAAATGGGCCCATGTAGTCGACTCCAAAGATGTCAAAAACTTCTACTTCAACCCATTCTGCCATAGGCATTTCATTTCTTCTTCAAATATTACCCGTCATCTGACATTCCTTGCAAGATTTGACGTAAGCAGCGGCGTCTTTGAACATTGAGGGCCAGTAGAAGCCAGACTGCAGGACTTTAGCGGTAGTCTTTCCACCTCCCAGGTGTCCTCCATAAGGTGAGGAATGACATTCCTTTAAGATGTGAGGCACCTCTTCCTCAGAGATACATCTTCTGTACAAGTTATCAGAGCACTCTTTAAAGAACATTGGGTCATCCCAATAGTAGTTCCTTATGTCTGAAATGAGTTTCTTTTTCTGATGATATGTTATCTCTGGGGGTAACTCCCCACAAGCAAGATTGTTGTAGATATCTATGAACCACGACGACTTTTGTTCTTCGACTTATATCATAAGCAATGCCTCATCTGCATAATTATCGTTGACTGACGGCTCATTCTTGTCTTCGATGACAATCCTTGACAAGTGGTCGGCAACGACATTTTCTGCCACTTTCTTATCAATGATTTTGTGATCGAACTCTTAGTAACGTCCACCTTAACAGTCTAGGATTGGTGTCCCTTTTTTGCATTAGGTATCTTATTAATCTGTGATATGTGCAAACTTTTACCTTTGCCCCAATCAGATAAGACATGAACTTGTCAAAGGTGAAGACGATGGCACGCATCTCTTTCTCTGTGGTTGTGTAATTCATCTGTGCTTCGTCAAGAGTACGACTGGCATAGAAGATGACATGGTATTTCTTGTGTTTCTTATGCCCCAAGATTGCTCCTATGACATAGTCGCTAGCATCACACATCAGCTCGAAGGGTAGCTCCGAATCTGGAGCTTGAAGAATAGGTGGGGTTACAAGCGCTTCCTTCAATGTCTAAAAAGCCTTCAAACAATCATTTGTAAAATCAAATTTGACATCTTTTATTAGCAAATTCGACAAGGGCTTTGAAATCTTAGAGAAATCCTTTATAAATCTTTGATAATATCCAGCGTGACCAAGAAAACTTCATACTCCAGTCACGGACTTAGGTGGAGGCAGTCTAGAGATAGCCTCGACCTTGCTGACATCTACTTCAATTCCTCTTTTTGAAACCTTGTGGCCCAGTACTATGCCTTCTTGTACCATGAAATGACATTTCTCCCAATTGAGAACTAATTTCTTCTCCTCACAGTGTTGCAACACCAACGATAGGTTCTTGAGACATCCATCAAAATCTTTTCCATAGATAGAAAAATCATCCATAAAAACCTCCACAATATCTTCTAGAAAATCTGAGAACATTGAAATCATGCAACGCTAGAATGTTGTAGGAGCATTGCACAGTCCAAATGGCATTCTTCGAAAAACATAGGTGTCATATAGACAAGTGAAGGTAGTTTTCTCCTGATCATCGGGTAAGATAGGAACTTGGTAGAACCCAGAATAGCCATCTAAAAAGTAGAAGTATTTGTGATATGTCAGTCTTTCTAGAGCTTGATCGATAAAGTGTAGTGGGTAGTGAACTTTCTTCATCGCCTAGTTTATCTTTCAATAGTCTATGCACATTCTCCACCTGGTGACAGTCTGGGTGGCTACTTCATCTCCTTTATCTCCCTTCACAATAGTCATTCCCCCTTTCTTCAGCACAACATGAATAGGACTTACCCAATTGCTGTCGCTAATTGGGTAAATAATACCTGGGTCTCTTAGCTTAATGACTTCCTTCTTCACAACCTCTTTTAACATTTGATTTAGCTTCCTTTGGGGTTGAACCAGAGGTCTTGCCGATTCTTCCAAATTTATGTGGTGCATGCATAGGGCAGGATTAAGCCCCTTGATATCATCCATGGAATAGCCAATAGCTTGCCTATGAAGCTTTAACTCCCTAAGAAGTCTTTCCAATTGCTCTTCAGTTAGATTAGCATTAACTATAATAGGGTTTCTCTTTCCATGATCTAGAAATTCGTACTTCAAACCTTTTGGCAGCTATTTCAGTTCTGGTTTGGATTTAGATGCCTCCTCTTCCTCTGGTGCCTATTCCAGGGAGGCATACTTAACCGTCTCAGTTACTTCTTCCTCCTTGCTCAAATCTTCTTCATATTGATTTAGGTAGTCGAGGATCTCAATAACCTCGGGGTCTTCAATTTTTGAATCATGATTGTTTAATGCTCTGATAAGAGGGTCTACCACTGCGGTATCTTCTTTCACTTCTTCACAATATTGATTGTAGATATTCATGAAGTAGGAAGATTCGATCATAGACAGTCCTTTCATGGCGTCTTTTACCTTGAAATCAATGTGGTCATTCCCGACCCTCAGAGTTATGATGCCTTCAGTGACATCAATCAGAGCCCTCCCGGTTGCCAGGAAAGGGCGGACGAAGATGATAGGGCATTTAGGATCTTCTACAATATCAATGACAACAATATCACACAAGATGAAGAATCTTCCCACGTGAATATGAACATCTTCAACTACTCCCACGAGCCTTTTAAATGTGTGGTCTGCTAACTCGATCCTCATATTGGTTCTGACCATATTAGTCAGACCCAATTGTTGCACAAGGCTTAAAGGCATCAGACTGATGCTAGCCCCCAAGTCAGCGAGACCTTTTCTTTTGATATTATCTCCCACAGTAAAAGGTATATTGAAGGCTCCAGGGTCCTTCTTCTTGGTAGGTAACTCTACCTTTATGAAAGTAGTTGACATACTGGCTAGGTGCACTATTTCAATTCTTCCTCCTCTTCTTTTCTTTGTGATTAGGTCTTTGAAAAACTTGGCATACGTTGGCATTTCTTCTAAACCATCCAGGAATGGTACATCGAGATGGAGTTTTTTCACAGCTTCCATAAACCTTTCATATCTCTTTTTAAGATGTTCCTTTATGAGTTTGTACGGAAATGGCACTTATAGAGAATATGGACTCCTTTTGGTGAATATGTCCTCAATAGGGTCTGGTTCTCTAGCTTCCGCTTGTTGTCCCTATCCTTCTGCTGACCCCTCAGGAATAACTTCTGGCTCAGGCTCTTCAAGTCTTGTCACCTCAGGGCGCTCTATCGTCTTTCTTGATCTAAGCACTACCATCTGGGCAGACTTGGTGTTAGATGGTATCTTTCCTGAAGGATTCTTTACTAGCTCAGCCAACTGCGTGAGCTGTTGGTCTATCTAGCATTGATGCGTTTGCATATCCACCATTTGAACTTGCATCGTATTCAAAATGCCAGAGTTGGATAGTGCACTTTGTGCAAGTTGGTTGTTCACCGTATCCTACCTCTTTACGAAATCGAATAGTTGAGTTACTAAATCAGGTTGATTGTTATCCTTTGCTTTACCTTGTCCTTGAGCTTGTGCTTGTCCTTGACTTGTATTTTCCACTTGGCGGTTTTGATACTTCACCTAACCTTGATAGTTGGCCTTGTTTATCCGGAAAGTACTTGTTCTGGTATAATGAGCTTGTCCGCCTCTCTTCTCAAAACATGGCGGCTGCTTGGGTGGATTATTTAGCTGATGCAAATTCTCCGCAGTGTCTTTGTTACCATAACTGAAACCTGGGTGATCAGATCTCTTAAAGTTAGCATAAGAGACATTTTTAGCTTCCTCCTCAGACTCACTTTCACTTGATTCTTCCGGTCGGGTGTATATGTAGTTATCTATTCTGTGCCCACCTTCGCCGCAAGTGACGCATTTCATCACTTTTTTAACGGCTTCTTTCCTTTTCCCCCTGATTCCTTCAGTTGTCGGACATCAATGGCTATCTTTTATATCTGAGATGTGATTGCATTGAGAGCCTTTGATTCAATTGAAAACCCTTCATTGGTGGGATTTTTGGCACACCCTCTATCGGTCCTGTCATAATTAGTCCCAAATTGTAACTCAACCATGTTTTCGATAATTTTCTTGGATCTACTTGGATTTTTACCGAGAATGTCGCTTCCTGCTTCTGCATTTAGTGAGACTCTCTCGTCTGGTGCTAAACCATTATAGAAAGTCGTGATTAGGAAACCCTTCTTATAATTATGGTGAGGGCAATCTCTCTGATACTCCTGGCACCTTTCCCAGGCTTCATGCAGATTCTCACTTGGTCTCAATGTGAAAGACGTGATCTTCTGCCTATTACGAATAGTCTTCTCTCTGGGGTAGAACTTGTTCATAAAAGCATCAGCCAATGTGTTCCATCCATTCAAAGCTTGATGCGGGAATCCAAGGTACCAAGATATTGCCTTGTCCTATAAGGAGAAAATGAAGCCTTTATAATAAATGACTTCTTGCAGAACTCCGTGCATCTTGATGGTGTCACAAATATTCTTAAAAGCATCGAGGTGATGATAAGGGTTATCATTCTTTAAACTCCCTCAGAAGCTTTTATTCTAGATCATAGATATTACAGTTGGCTTTAGCTCGAAGTTCACTGCATCAAATCTCGGGATGATCATAGGGCATCTTGAGTTGTTGGCTTTTGTAGCAGCCAATTCCCAAAGAGTCTTCTCCTCCTCCTCATCTTCTCTATCGATGTTCCTACGATTGCGCTCGTGATTGTTATGGTTTCTTCTGTGCCTGTGACGATGGTGGTGCTCCTCGTAGTGATGATCGTCGTCTTCATGCCGCTCTTCTTGCTCTTGATACCTATGGTTGTCATTGTAATGACCACCTCTATCTTCATCTGTTACTGGTGGAGGTGGGTTTTGTTCATTCCTCACATTCCGCTTGTCGCCTGATAGGGTGACGTCCACACGAGGCGGCATGGCAAAAAGAATTAAAGTCGAACAAGTTGCTTCTTCCTGGGTACCTGAATAGATCGTACAGTCAAGTTAGAAATCGCACTGGTCCAAATGAACTACTCTGCACAAACCCAGGTTAGCCAACTTAAAGTAACTGTGATGTTAAGCTTATTTCTAAACTTGAGGCATGATAGTATAGTAAGCGGACTCAGGTTCTTAACAGTGCCGTTTTGCCTTGTCCCCGATAACGACACCAAAAAGTTGACCATCCTAAATTGCACATCCAAAAGGAGTGGATTCATGGTAGTCAAACTTTTAAAGAGGTAACACGACTCTCAGGCCCCCGCAACTATAAATGGGGTCTGATGTAGCAATCGGGGTCGAACACAGGGACAAGTTTGGCAGTGTTAAGCACGTGGAATCTAGCACTCGTATACTCCAGCCAAAGAGGGTAAACAAAAGGTGTTCCCTAAATAACGATAGCACATAAACTAAAGTAGTTCAAAAGAAACAAGAACAACAAGAACAAAAGAAACAAAAGAAATAAGATGAAACAAGTATATGGGAGGAAACTCGAGTTGGGTTTCACCTACAAAAGCATCTCACCAACATGCAACATCATCTCTCTCTCGCATATTCTTACCAAGATTACAAGAAACCATCAAAAGCGTCTGTTCCACTCTCTCTCAAGATGAGGAAAGATCTTAGTCTAAGGGTAGACTCTCTCTCGAGATGACCACACATAAACTTTGCAACATAACATATGGTTTTAAAGCCTTAGCATTCCAACACTCTCATGCATTCATACTACTCTATGACACATGATAAAATTGATATAACTCTCTCAAGATATCAACCATCAAACATCACAAGATGGTAGATAAGCATACAAGTGAAGCATTAAAATAGGTTCATGGAGATAATCTTGATAACAATATGTATATTTCACAAAAACAGACAATATATATGTTAGGAGAGCCTTAGTGGCTACTCCCAACCCGAGTTAAGGTGTTTAGCCGCTCATGCTTGCAGATAGCATAACGACATTACAGAAGGATAGATCCATGAGATACCACGAAGAGAGGGAGGAAGTACAACAGGATGGAATGATAGATTTAGAGAGGAAGAGACGTTATATGACATGCTACTTCTTCAGATCTGGATCTATCACGTGGACGGTGTGGATGGCCTTCTTCTCTCAAAGAAGGAATCTTCAATCTTCGCTCTCCTCAGCTTCTACCTTTGGAGATCTAAGACTAATGGATGGAATGGTCGGGGATGAATATGGAATGCAGCAACACTTCATGGTCCTCTGGATCCAATCTCTCTCCCCTGACAAGAAAGATGGGTGCGCTATTTATAGGCACACCCCACCGACTTAGAAATCCGGTCGAGGTCTTCTGGTATCCACGGTCGTGATCTTGTGATAACCACAGTCGCGGTCTTGTGATAACCGCGGGCGCATTCTTGTGATAACCATGGTCGCAGTCTTTAGGAGTCCATCAGTGATCGTGACCGCGGTCTTTCTTCATTGCCTGGTGATCAAGATCTCTAGGGTGCACTGGAACCACGTTCGTAGTTGAGATATAAGTAGACTGCGGTCGTGGTCCCCAAAACCACGACCTGAGATATGGGTGTTCCTAAAATCATGTAAGTTAGGCTTTAGTAAAAAAAGATAGAAAAACTATGTCAAAAACTGCTGAAAGTTATACTAAAAGAGGTGTAAAATATATACAGAAAGTACATAAAGTAGATTGTTATCACACCTTCCTCTCTCTTGTTGGATATATATACCCTTCACCTTTCTCACAAATGATTGTTTCCTTCTCCCTCTTTCTCTTGTTGCTAGAGAGACTTAAAATCATCATTTTGTGGAAGAAGAACACCTTGGAGGTAGAAGCTTGGGTGTAGATTGGATGCATGTTGATCTAGGGTTTTGATCAAGAATCTCTAGGGTTGCTTGGAGCTTCCTTACCTTGTTTCTTGACCTACGCAAGTAAAATTATCATCTTTCCATCATTTTTCTTTCTTCCCTCCTTCCTCTATCTTCCTTGTTGGTCGGATCCATGGTGTTCTTGGTGGAGAATGAGCATATAGTTGAAGAGCACTTATTTTCTTCTCTTCCACCCTACAATTTCCTTGTTCTTGGAGAAAGGAGCTAGCTTGGATGTGTGGAGTGCTCAATCTAGGGTTCTTGTCTCTCTCTTCAATGTACCTTGCTATTTGGACCTTCATTATCTTCTTTGAGGTGAGTTATATATCCTTCTTCACATTTTATTGCTTACTCTTGACTTCCTATCTATAGATCTTGCTCTCAAATGTAGAAACAAGTAAAATGGTTGATTCTTTGACTAGAGATTGATCATGTATGGTAGTTCTTAAGTATATGACCTTCTCTGATGTACCTTTAAACCTTGTACACATTTCTTTCTTGGAAGTGGGACTTCTAGACCTTGCATGTCCTTGAATTGTTGGTGTTCTTGTAGTGAGAAACAATGGCTTTTCCTTAAGTGTATGAACTGATTTCTCTCTTGACTTAAAAACCAATGTCTTGGCTTCTTGTGATAACTGGTGGTGTGTACTTAGTTTCTATTTTGGAAGGTTTTACTTTTGTTTGAGAAATGATGGTTATGTTTTTTTCAAGAAATGATGGTCATGATGATTTCCTCAAGTGATTCAAACAATGGTTTACTTAACCGTAATAAATGATGGTTTTCTCTTGATGCATTAAATTTTTTTCACCTAGGTCAATAGTTCGATGGTTATGATTTTGGCTAAGTGCTTCAATGATCTGATGGATTTTTTTGGGCTAACTACCTCAATAGTCTGATGGCTTTGTTTGGTCAAGTACATTAATGGACCGATGAGTTTTCTAGGTATAAGGTTGATGTTTTTGGATAAGTCCCTAAAAGAAACAATGATCCATACAAGGATGGAAATGAAATGATGGTTTGCCTAAGTGTTTACCGCATTGTGCCAATGAATCTATGTTCTTGTTAAGTGTGTTAACAAACTAAGGGTTTACCTGTGTGAGTGTTTTGATTTGTGACATCAATCAAATCCACTTTG
Organism: Alisma plantago-aquatica; assembly: GCA_963693085.1. Classification (NCBI taxonomy): domain Eukaryota; kingdom Viridiplantae; phylum Streptophyta; class Magnoliopsida; order Alismatales; family Alismataceae; genus Alisma; species Alisma plantago-aquatica. Next base: position 722,876,780 of record OY856412.1, read on the forward strand.
TTGAATCATTCCTATAATGATTTAGTGATGATGATTTGGTATACCTATCTCCTTCTAATGTTGAAATGATATATGGATACAATTCATGTTGTTAATGGTACCCTAGTATGTCTCTCTTGAGAATGTCACAACCCTTATTATTGATGTAGAAGGATTTAAATAGACACATAATAATGTTGAAGTGACTCTTTTATGTTAATCTTGAAGAGGTCCTAAATTCTATGATTGATAAACCCCTTCACTAAATTTTGAAGATAACATGTTTTCTTATGACATGTTGAACCCTCTATAATGTCTTGCATGAAAGTATTGTGAATGGTCTTAATGGTATTTGGGCATGACTTGAGCCCTAGTGGAGGTGAAATCCTCTTCATATGTGAAAAAGTATTTGTACCATGTGATGATGTGATAAGGAATATATCTCATACGTTTTATATCTTCTGGAGTTGTTATACACCAATGGTTTTGTAGAAATCATTAGGGTTTGTATGCAACTTTATTGATGCAACCTTAACTCACCCAGTTGGCATTAACTAAGCAAGAGAAACCCTAATTATGTAGTACCCTATTCCCTATATCCATTAAATGTTAGGACTTACTGGATGGTAAAATGTGTATTCCATAAGGGAAACTTGGAGTCATATACTATTGAGTATATGCGGGTGTAGGGAGTGTGTATCCTTGTCATCCTGATCCCAAGGTTATGGACAACGATCAAGGCCATGTCTCGTATGATTATGAATATGTAAATGTTGTGTGATTGAGGAAAAATGTGTTTGTACCTTGGGTGATAGGGTTATATACCATGGTTTCTAGTGCCATAACCTATATACCAAGGGAGGACTAGGTTGATCGCAACTTGACCAATATGTCACTATGGCAGATTCATACTATCTAAGGTGGAATAGATCTTATGATTTTAGCTCTCCTATATCTTGTATGCAGCGGATTGTGACTTCACAATGGTTAGTTGGAACTTTGAGTGGTATGCTTCAAACTCCCCATGGCTTGATAAAAGATGTAATCTAGCTGTGTAGTATATCTTCTATAGTTAAACATCAATTCACATTGGTTGACAACTCTTGCCTTATTTCTTGTAATGTTTAGTTGTTGTATAATACAGTAAGAGAAATCAACTATTTTAAAATGTGTTAGCTTTGTGTGTTCCTCTAATATCTTGTTAATCATGCTTGTTGTAATAGTATCTACTTACTTTACTTAATATGTTAAATTAAATAGCCTGTTGTAATTAGTAAACATTATTGAGAGTTATATCTCTTGTTGAGATATGGGTCTCACCTCATGGGTGACCACATATTTTTAGGTGATCGTCAGCGACAACATCAGACTCATGGTGGTGAGGAAGAGCATCTTGGAGATCAGTAGAAGAAGAAGGTTGGATAGTGTTTAGTGTGTCCTAGAGTCATCCATATACTCTCAGGTCTGGGCAGTGGATGTTTTGTAGATGTTATGTATTGACTCAAGTTTTTGGCAGTATGTTGACGTATATGGCATGCATATGTGGAACTATGACTGTTGTATACATTTTGTGGTTGAGGCCACTGGACAAATATGTAACTGCCTGGTATGGTATGTGTTTTATGCAAGATGTTGGACATATATGTAAATGTTCATGGACATTTTGGTGATGTTTAATTAAGTTTTAATCATCCCCTTTTTTATTTCTATATGGTACATTAGTGATCGATCATGTTTTGGATTTGAGTAAATTTTGTTTATCGTGGCGAGTGTCACAATTATCCAGATGAGGTAGACTACAACCAACAATATTATGGGAATTATATTGAAGATCCTTACTATGCAGATCAATATCCTCTAGAAGGAGATAAGAGAATGGATGTTCTTTAGTATATGCTAGATGACCAAAAAGCAATGATATCTGATGGAGAAGCAGAATGCAAAATAATTGAGGCACAACTAGCCCAACTAGAAGCATGATTCTCCCAGCTAGTTACGTCATATGAGGGTCAACCAGACAACTTCCTAGCAAAGGTGGAGAAACCCATATTCATGATCGATGATGATGATGATACTTGTGTCCTCCTAGAGACGAAGAGTTGTGATTTAGAAACACTAGTAAACCATGAGGAACATGATCTAGAGATCAACATGTGTAGTTTTTCCTATCATTATCTTCGTTTAGGGTGTTGAAACATCAATATCAAAAGTGTCTGTTGTAAAGTCACCTTGACATAGTTGCAAATCTAGATAGTCCACCACCACTCCCCTTTTTGAGTTGCATCCAATGATCAACAAACCTTGGTTGAATCTATTCTAGATGATAAACACTCAACTTCCATTGTGTATCCAATTGTTTCTCATGATGAGGTACATACCCAAGAGGAGGTATACATTCCATCACTGCTTCACCTTTCAATCCATCTCTAGTTATATTTCCTACAAAATCCATGAAGTAGTTGGGTGTGTCCCACGTGGAGGAGCAAGAGAAATATGTTGATACAGTGAAAGACCCCACTTCTTGTAGTATTTTTGATGTTGATTGGGAGGTTGACCAGGAGTATGTAAATATGCATACAAATAGTTACCGTGTTGATTTTACATATGATATGTTTCGTCCCACACCAACACTACATCTTTTATATGTAGATCTGTGTGATGAGAATACACTAGACTAGATCTTCCTTCTAGTCTAGCACAGTTGGCAACACAAGTTACATGTTTTGTTACATACTACTTTTTCCATGGGAGAAGGTAGTTCACTTCCAATCTTCACATATGAGCATATCCTGAGGCCATTGGAGAGCACCAATCCTACATTGTGCCACTTATTTCTGATCCACACACAACTAATACACTACCTTTATTAATGGAGGAGTACTAGCAGATCACATTGGTTTAATTTTAGGGTGAAATATAATATTACTTCAAGCATCCTGATAGTACCTTTGAGCTACTGATCATTATTTTTCATGGTTCAAAAGTCTAAGAACATTTGTCCAATCAAAGATATCAAATTTTAAATTTATATCAGACTTCAAGAGACGTTCACAACTCAATATGAAGTCTATTTTAGTAATACAAGGTCAAACACAGGGATAAGGAGAACAATAGACTATAAATGGGAAGTCTTGGATTAGTTTAGCCAAATCAAAGAAAGAAGTTGATATTCCAGTTAAGGAACAAATTAATCAAATATAGTAGTAAATATAAGTTATCAAAGATAAAAAAAGAAACAAAGATAATTGTGAAAATGATAAAAGGGGAACTTGGATTGAGTTTCACCAATCAGACCAACCTCAACCATGTAAAACCTTCTTTTCCAATTTATATATATTCATTAACATGCTTTGTAAACAATCATAAAAGAGATCTACCCCTTCCTTCTCTCTAGATCTTCGTCAATTTTTATCCAAAGATACCTCTCTCTCAAAATGATAACAAAAGACCAATAATGAACGTATGACTTTTGTTATAGTAACATCATCAGTCTTGTGACTTGTTACTAATCCATACTCTAGATCTTACTAAAATCATTCCCTTGAATAAATCTAGATCAATCGCCACAAGTTGGTAGATAACCAACAAGAGACACATTAAAATAAGATTATAGAAGCAAAACTATAAGAACATATGTATTAAATAAAAGAAGGAAAGATTACATGGTTGGAATAGCCTGACGGTTGCTCCCTACCCAAAATATGAGTTTATCCAGTCATTGTGGAGAAATGAAATAGATTACAACTTGAACCAGTCTTGGTAGGAAGGTAAAATAGAAAAGGTGGCAGATAACCAATTATGGAGGTTGATGATCTCGTTAGGTCGATGACACTAGCCATGTCAATGATTTCTAGACTTGACTTTGATCTTGGAAAATATACTTTTGGCTTGTTCATCCCCAAAAATCCAAGATGCCCCTCTCTTGTGGTGACTACTTATTTATAGGAATATACAAGAAGCCTTAGAGTTGGTCTTGAGACGTGAAAGGTCTAAAAATAAATATAGTGGAAAGTTGTAAAGCTGCAAAATTAATGTAGATGAGACCCAACCTATAATTTATTGATTGAGAAGCACAATAAATATGTATTCAACGGTTGATACACCTTCAAAGATTGATGATCTTGGATCGTTTATTTGTCAATGGCCAGATGCCAATGGGTGTTGCTCAATAGGCCTCGAATGGAGTAGTTTGATGGTTGGGCCAGGTCGATGGTTGTTTTATTTGTTGTAGCTTGATGACTAATGCATGGGTCAATGGGTGTTTTTGTCAAGATGGATGGCAATGTTGGTGAATGGTGTGATCGATCAATATTGGTCGATTGATTGTTCTTGATGCTGAAATCTAGGTGGATGATATCAAGGTGTTTAGATAGGTTGATGGTGATCCTAAGTATGATCTTGTCACCATGGGAGTTCATCCTCTAGTTGAATCTTGTGATATATATTAACAAGGTTGATAGTTCTCAAAAAACTACATTTGTTTGTTATTCATTCAACTCCGAGCACATATATTTCATGTCTTTGTAAGACCCCTGGCCTTGCTTTCTGGATGATCTTTCTTTCTTAGCCTAATTGGATGCTTAAAAACTTAATCTAACTTCATGATGTTCATGGATAACATGTGACATGCTTGTGTTTCATGTTTGGTCCAATTTGGATGTTGTTTGAACTAATTATGCCTATATGTGCTTGTTTCAGACATAACTGCAATTTACCCATGTTTAGGGTTTTTCTTGGAATTTGTCATGTGCTTTTTGTGCCTTACATATTTTGATATCATGTTGGAGAGAGTGGTGTTTTGGGGTGCCTTGTTGTAACTTGGTTTAATGAGGTGATGAGTTGAGAATTAGGGTTTGCTTGGATGCCCTATGTAGATGGTTGACCTTGAGATATGTTGACCGATGATCACCTAGTTTTCAACAATTGCCAAGTTGTTACTTTGGCCATGTTCTTTGTGGTCAATGATGTTTTTGGATTATACCCATTGGTCTTGGTGGTCGATGAGCCCATGACCCTCTTCGGTCGCCAAGAAAACCCTAGAGTTGATATTCATTGACTGATTGCTTTTTGACTCTGATGCTATTGTTGAGAATTTTGGACCAAGTGGTCTATGAGAATCTCAGCGGTTGATGGCTTTTTCTAAACTATGTGGCAATTTGCGTTTCGTGATTTTAATGTCCTAGTTTGCATGACTGGAGGTACTACTTGCATGGGCGAGTTTTGGTGGACACTTGGCATATGTTTGCATGACACCTAACCTCCCTTCTCTCTCGCTTACCCTTGGCTATATAAACCTCTCTCCTTGCATGCAACTAAACTCTTTGCACCTCTTTCCATCTATCTTCTTGGTTGGATCTCGTCCCCTTGTGTTTAGTAGTGAAGGTGGAGCTCAACTGCTCGATCCAACTTGCATGTTGATCTAGGGCTTACAGCAACCCTTCCTTGGTGATCGTTTGGTGGCCCTTGCTTCTTGATCTTGGTAAGTGATCTACCTTTTCATTTTACTTTTATTTCTACCCTACCTTTATTCTTATTCTTCTTGGCTGAAACCATGGTTCTCTATGGCAATGCTCAAGTTGAGATTGAAGAACTTTTTTCTTCTTGGCCGAATCCATGGTTCTCCATGGTAGTGCTTGAGTAGAGCATTAAGGACTTCCCTTGTTGTCTTTTTGGCCTAGGTTTTTTCTCTCCTTCTTACCCTTTTGACCTAGGGTTTTGTTTACTTCTTGGAGGTGGAGCTAGATTGGCCTAAGTTGGTGATCAAGCTAGCATTCTCTCACTTTTCTTAGAGCCTCCTTGATATTGGTGTTGTTCTTCATCTCTAAGGAAAGATATATAACTTTCTCCACTGTTATTAATTACACTTCACTTACATGCAAGTAATCTACCCTAAAATCATGGCTACAAGTTGAAAGATGATATCTATGATCTAGGGTTTATGTTCACATGGTGATGTAGAGCAAGTATCTTTCGTTTGATAAACCTTGGTCTTTGTCCACGATTATCTTTTTTGATGATGTAGGTTGGATCTGTGCATGCATGTGCTAAAGGATTGTTTCTCTCTTTAAATGATGGTTCAGTTTTCTCTCATGATGATGGTTGATTTAGGGTTTTTGAGATGATATTTTCCTTGTGTTCTATTCCTTGATGATTTTTGGTTTCATGGTGATGAACAACCTATTGATCATGTGGTTGATGAGTGCTTCTCTCTCTTCATATGGCCACCAAGAATTACTACATGTTTCGATCGCCAAAGGTTTTTCTCTCTTAAGTGGTCGATGAGTTTTTCCATGTATCTTCGATCGCCAAGACTTGAACCTATGTGGTCATTGAACTTTGGATTCTTTTTGATCGTTGAGAGTAGTTAACCCTAGTTCAATGGTTGTTGAAAGTGGTCAACTTTAGCGGTTGATGAAGGGGTTAAATCCTAGTTTTCTTTGATTGCCAACTGTGTGCTTTCAGCAGTCAATGATGCTTGAACCTTTGTGGTCACTGAAGGTGGTTCACCTTTTCGATAAGGTGAGTCCCATTCTCAGTGGTCAATGAGAATTCTTAGACTTCTATTTGTCCTATGTGGTTCGCTTTATGTTGAAGATAGCTGACCTACTTGGTTCCATGATTGTTGGAGATGATATAATAGGGGTTTACTTCTCGTTGCTATTTTGAAACCCTAATTCGGTTACATTTTTGAACCCTAACTCTAATTTCAAGTACATAATAATGTTGCTTAGCTTGCTTGAGTAATTAGCATGCTAATGGAGTATTTTCTCTCTCCTACTTTTGTAACCCTAATTTGTTATCATATGAACATCATGGTTTTGAAATGCAAGGTTATGCAAAACTTATGTAATATATGTGGGGTGGTGATGATGAGCCTTGATGAGGCATGGAGAGATAATGATGTTCTTGTAGGGAACAATGTGAATGGTCCTATGACCTTGCCTGTGACTTTGTGCTCTAATTGAGGTGATATCCTTTGTGTGATGTAACAAGGGTTGGTATCTCATGATGATGTGATGATGAGTGAGATCTAATGTATGATAGTGAAATAGTACCATGTGGTGATGTGGTAAGCTTTATGTTTTATACATTTTACATCTTTTGAAGTTGCAATCTACCCTTATCTTTGTTGAATCTTTTTAATGTGTATATGTAACTTGTTTCATGCAGTTAAAAGATACCCAATTAGAATTTATTAATCAAGTGAAACCCTAATCATGTAGTTGCCCAGTGTCATAGATCCATTCCAGTGTTAGCACTTGCTGGATGGTGAAATGAGTATTCCTAAGGGAAACTCAGAGTGCATACTGTTGATTATGTGAGGTGTAGGTGATTGTCATTGTCCTTGTCATCTTGATCCCAAGGTGTATGGAGGAGGATGGCTATGGTCATGCCTCGCTGTGCAAATGACTGTGGTCGTGTCTCAGAGTTTGATGCACTTGATGTGCTTGAGGGAAATGATAGTTGTACCTTGGTGGTAGGGCTTCATACCTTGGTCAATGATATACATGTAATGACTCATACCTTGGTCAATGATATGCATGTAATGACAATAATCGTTGGTTGAGAGTTATATCTCTTACTGAGATGTTGGTCTCACCTCATGGGTTACCACATCTTTTTAGGTGGTCAATAGTGGTGTAGTTAGGATTGTGTTGTTGAGGAAGAGAAGACTGGAGAGCAGTAGCCTCAGAAGGTTGGAAGCTACTCGTGTAGTTGTAGTAGAGTCAAAGTGTTTCCTATACTCTCAAGTTCAAGAAGGGATGTGTTTTGTAGATGTTGTATATCGATACATGTTTTTTTGGTAGTATGCTTGTGTTTTTGTATATATGTGGCATGTATATGTGGAACAAGATCTTTTCTATATAGGTTTGGCCAAGGCCACTGAACATATGTAAATAAATAATATGGTGTGTGATACAATACATGTTGTTGGACCTTTTTGTAATACATTCCCGCACATGATGGTTATATGTAATTGGTTTTAATTTACATGCTTTTCTAGTATTGTGGATGTTTATTTGTTGAATGCATATTTTTTTTTGTGTAATCTCATTTGTGTGGCATTTGGGTGTCACAAGAAAGGTTGGCATCAGAGCTCTAGATTTGCTGTGTCTATAGGGTCATATGACTAGGGTTTGTGTCTTTTCTTGCGTCATCCAACATATCTAATTGTAGCTTATGCTCATGCATATATATCTGGAGAGCCTGAAGAACATATACATAGTAGCTTTGTTGTTCTAGGATGAAAATCAGTATACTGACAAATTGCTTCTGACGTCCACCCGTAAAACAACTAGCAGAACCCATTTCTCATTCTATTCAGATATCAAATCTCAAATCAGTCTTGTAGACTCACGTAAACCATCTGCCTTGATGTTGCCCACTTCAGTAAGAAATAGAAGAGTCAAGATTTGGCTAGCGGTATAAGCAAACAAGGAAATATGAAAGAGAAGAGTAACTTGTACTGAAGAATAGGCCGAGTAGAAGAATGAAAGTCTCCCACTAAGAGACAGCATGCACGAGAGGATAGATTGTCGGATACGGGACCAGAGCAGCCCGCAATGCCTCAATTCAACCCAATAACCATGGTCAATCCAACATTCCAATTCATGCTTCGACAGTTGATGGCCATAATTTTGCATATGGAAGACAAAGAGCCCATATCACATTCTAGGGCAACTATCCCTAATGTGGAATCCCAAGGTTCTAGGAAGACGTTCGAGCGGTTGCAGTGTGTAGGAGCCATCAAGTATGCGGGTACAATGGACCCAAAAAATGTGGATATTTGGATGGTGGAGCTTGATAAGGCCTTCAAGTTCCTCAATATTCCCTAACAGGACAAGCTGAGGCATGAAATGTACCTGTTGAAGGGTAGTGCTAGCCATTGGTGGGCCATTGAGGAGGAGAAGAGACCTGGAGTGGTTATTAGTTGGGAGGAGTTTCACTGGGATTTTATGAGTCAATACTTTCTGGAGACATATCTGGATGAGAAGATGTGATAGGGATCAATGAAGATCAATGAGTATGAGGTGAAGTTTATGGAGCTGCTGAGGTTCTATCCTCACATGGCGACAACATGTAAGGAGAGAATCTGATAGTTTTAGAAGGGTTCGAGCATAGAGTTGACGACGACAATGTCTACTCTAGAGAATAGGGAGAGGTTTTCCACCTTTGTGGAGTCAATACGAAGGATCGAGCGATCATCTATCAAGAAGTGTGAGGTACACTAAGAAGAGGCCATCTCAATTTTAGGTAAAATCATCTGGATGCTTTAAGAAACTGAGATTTTCGTCACTACAGTTGCAGTAGAGGTCAGTGGTGCCATCTCAGTGGTCCCCAAGCAAGGGAAGAGGTCGTAGTTTCCATCCAATTGGAGCACACAATACAACCTCAAATTTATTGATAGAGTCGTCTGGGCCATGGTATGAGAGTAAGACCTGTTATAAGTGTGGACATACCAAACATACGAGGTTTTTTTATTCTATGAAGGAAAAAGAGGCGACACAACAACTAAGATAGAGTCAGCGGGGTTCTCAACAATAGTAGATCAACAGTGGTGGTGGTAGAGGACATGGTTAGGCATCAAAAGTATGATCCTCTAGAGCATCTAGAAGAGGATGTGGATGACAACAGGTGATGACTTGATTCTATGCTATGAGTCAGCCAGAGGGAGTGGTCAATTCATGGGCCATGATAAGTCAGATGGAACTTTTTCTTTCTTATTTGTCTGCATCTTCTTTTGTATCAATTTTGGTTGAATTGGGTGTGACACACTCTTTTATCACCAGAGAGGTGATAAGAAGTTTTAATATTCCTATTTTTAGTAGATCTAATATCCTTTTGCTAGAAACTGCTCTTGTTGGTTTTGTCGAGTTGCGGGAGGTGTGTCCATCATGTGTTCTTTCTTTCTCAAGATGCATCATTTAGGTGGATTATATGCCACTTGACATGTACGAGTTTGATGTGGGATGGATACCTTGGATAAGTACAAGGTTGTTTTGGACTATGGTTCCAAGGTGGCAACATTCTGTGAGGGAGATGTCTCATGGATCTTCCTAGGAGATAGGAAGATTCATCTGACGTGCTTGGTGCCAGCTATGACATCTGAGAGGATGATGAGGTACGGTTGTGAGGCTTTCTTAGCCCATGTTGTGGATGCCAAGGTGAGGAGTCCTAGTATCTAGGAGTTGCCTATGGTTTGAGAGTTTGAGTATGTCTTTCCTAAAGAGTTTACGGGTGTTCTCACTCATAGAGAGATTGATTTTGAGATCAATCTTGTTCCTGGAACACAACCTATAGCACAAACACTGTATATGACAGAACCAAGAGAGATGGAAGAGTTGAAGAAGTAGTTGCAGGAGCTGTTAGAGAAGGGATTTGCTAGAATGAGAACATCCATTTGGGGTTCTCCTATGTTAATGTAAAGAAGAAGGACAAATCTATGGGTTGTGCATAGACTATCGATAGTGGAACAAAGTGACGATCAAGAACAAGTACCCATTGACGAGGATAGACAACCTGTTTGAACAGCTGAGGGGTGCTTTTGTGCTGTCGAAGATAGACCTGAGTTCAATTTACCATCAGTTGAGGATCAAAGTGGATGACATACCCAAGTTAACTTTCAAGACTAGGTATGGTCACTGCGAGTTTGTGGTTATGTCGTTTGGGCTAAGTAATGCACTGACGTGTTCATGGATCTGATGAATAGGGTGTGCAAAATGTATTTGGATTAGTTCATGGTGGTCTTCATAGACGACATATTGATATACTCTTGAGGTAGTCAATAACATGAGTAACACTTATGTCTGGCATTGATGTTGTTGAGGTGGCACAAGTTGTATGCCAAGCTCAGCAAGTGTGAATTCTAGTTGAAGGATGTGTCTTTTCTTGGACATGTGATATCTACTAGAGGTGTATGTGTGGACTCGAAGAAGGTGGAGTCTTTTCTAGAGTGGGAGAAGACTAAGACACTAATAAAGGTTCATAGTTTCCTAGGCTTGGAAAGCTACTACTAGAGGTTTATCAAGAACTTCAATATTGTGGCATTACCCCTAACCAAGTTGATGAGGAAATGTGTACCTTTTGTCTAGGATGACAAGTGTCAGCATTCTTTCCAATTACTGAAGGAGAAGTGGACCAATGCACCAATATTAGTTCTACCAAAGCAAGGGAAAGGCTATATCGTCTTCTGTGATGTGTTGAAGAACAGTTTGGGATGTGTGCTGATGCAGGACAAGAACATGATTTATTTTAATTCAAGATAGCTTAAGAAACACGAGGAGAACTACCCGATGTATTATCTAGAGCTTGCAACTGTGGTCCATGCCTTAAAGATTTGAAGGCACTACCTTTATAGTGAGAAGTGTTAGATTTTCATCGACTACAAGACCCTTCAGTATATCTTCGTGAAGTAGGAGCTAAACATGCAACAGAGGAGATGGATGGAGTTGATCAAGGACTATGATTGCACACTAGACTATCATCCAGGGAAGGCAAATGTGGTCGTTGATGCATTGAGCAAGAAGGCATCTTAATCATCATCTGTTGACAAGGTAGAATTATGCTCAATAATGTGCCATAAGCAGGACATGTTGGTGTCCCTTCGTCAGATGAACATACAATTGTAAGTTTCCTTGTTAGCGGGTTTGCTAGTAAAGTTTCAAGTGAACTCTACCTTGATGAAGCAGATCAGAGATGTGCATCAGGATGATACCATGATACATGCGATATGAGTAGAGTTTGGCATCGAGAAGTGTGATGGCTTCCATGAGATAGAGGATGGTACAATTTGTTTTCATGGTCGGACAGTGGTTCTAGATGTTGATGGTTTGAGGAAGTTGGTTCTTGAGGAAGCTCATTCCTAACCGTACATGGTGCATCCAGGAAGTACCAAGATGTACCATAATATGAAGGATATGTATTGGTGGCCTAGTCTAAAGATTGATGTGGCAGATTTTGTTGCTAGATGTCCAGTTCGTCAATAGGTCAAGGTTGAGCATCATAAGACTATAAGGATGTTGCAACTTTTGCCAATACCACAGTGGAAATGAGATCATATTACCATGGTATTTGTGGTCTTCCTAGGATAGAGAAAGTCCATGATTCCATTTGGGTGATAGTTGATAGGTTAACCAAGTCAGCTTACTTCTTTCCAGTCAAGACAATGTATATAATAGAAAAGTTGGCACAAATATATGTGGATGAGATAGTTTGGTTGCATGGTATTCTAGTTACCACAATATTTGATAAAGGTCCACAATTTATGACTCATTTTTGGGAACGTCTTCATATTATGATAGGGACATAGATGAGGTTTAATACAAATTTCCACCCAAAGACATATGGCTAGTCAGAGAAGACCATTCAGACATTGGAAAATCCATTGAGATTTTATGTTATGTAGTTTCTTGGGAGTTGGGAAGTCCATTTGAGTTTGATAGAGGTTGTCGATCACCACTTTCAAATTATCAGAGAAGTATTAGAAATGGCACCGTATGAAGCCTTGTATGGAAGGTGTTGTTGGTCACCACTTTGTTGGTATGAGATAGGTGAGTATCAACGTTTGGGTCATGGTCTGGTTCAATAGACTACAGAGAAGATCAAAGTGATACAAAAATAGTTGAAGGCAATCTAGGATAGGCAGAAATCCTATGCTGATAACCATCATATGCCTTTGGAGTTCCAAATGGGAGACATGGTGTATCTCAAGGTCTCTCTTTGGAAAGGTGTGCTGAGGTGTTGTAAGAAGCATAAGTTGGCTCCCTGGTTTATGAGACCTTACCCTATTGTGGCTTGTGTTGGGAAGGTGTCCTACAAGTTGGGAGTTACCGCCTGAGTTGCAAAGGTTGCATGTTGTGTTCCATGTTTCCATGTTGAGGAAGTCTCACCCAGATAAGGAGCTGATGTTGCAGCCACTAGAAGTTGAGTTGGAGGAGGATGTGATGTATGTGAGGGTCCTATGTTGATCCTGGATAGGGGGTGAAGAAGTTGAAGAAGAAGGATATCGTTCTTGTTAAGGTTTTTTGGCATCATTGTGGTGTAGAGGAAGCCACATGGGAGTTGGAGAATGAGGTGCATAGGAAGTACTCGTCTTTGTTCACATAGGATTTTGGGGGAAAAATCCTTATTAGTGGTTTGTGGTTGTAAGACCCCTGACCTAGCTTTCTAGTTGATCTTGCTTTCTTAGCATAATTAGATTCTTAAAACCTTAATCTAACTTAATGATATTCTTGGATAACATGTGAAAGTCTTATGTTTCAAGTTTACTTGAGTGTGGGAGATGTTTGAGCTAATTATGCCTATATGTGCTTGCAGGGGTAACTAAGAGTGAGATAGGGTGAGGATCTGAATCAATGCACCCCTAAAATCGGTGAAGGCTCTTACTTCTACTGGTGGTGAATGATGTCTCCATGCCTCACCTCTGGTGTGGCATTCTGCCACCTGAGGCCTACCCTCTCCTAGACTCGTGGAAGCATGATAGACCAAGGGTGTAGATACTAAAAGGTGCCCGAGCACTTGGCCGCATCGATCCTTGTCCCCGCAGTCAGGAAGATTTCCTAATCCTTTCTTCCATTCTTCATGGTACACTCCATCTACTAGACTTACCTTTACCCCGCTCATCACCCAAGTGTTAGGATAGGCAATTGTAGGGCTCCCGCAAAGTTGATAAGTGGGGCAGTTGGACAAGGTAGTCTTTGTGGTGGGCATTACAACCACCGATAAGACCTTGCCTCCCTAATTTCTAATTCTCTATTAGTCAGACAAGGTAGGATCTCAGTCGGGGTAGGATCCTCCACACACCAAACATAGAGGCAGGGTGGTGCTCGAGAGAAAATTGCATGACCACATAACCCTAGATACGTCAGTGGGGGGCCATGTGCCACCCGCTCGATGGTGGACCGGATCCATTTGAACCTTCACCCTCACTTACCCCCTAACCATAGAAGACGAGCATAGAGAGTGGTGGTAGAAAGGAGGAGTGAATTGGTAGCATTAATGGTAGATCCAAAGATGACTATCCCAGACATTGGGAGGATTCTCACACAGGAGGATCCACCTCAAAAAGGAGATGTCAGGCCGCTCCGGATGACGCCAATGACCCCTCCAAATGCATCTCCTCAGCTAGCTCTGTAGGAGCTACCGAAGAGGAATATGTACCTTTTTGGGATTCCGCATGCCACCTGCTTCAGATGTATGGTGAAGGGCCATTGGAAATCATAGTGTGATCATCTGAAGATATGCTATATCTATCAATAGCCAAGCCATGTAGTGAGGAGATGATACATCAAACCATGTCTCCCACCATTGGACCTATCATCTAGAGTTGCCTTTCCTCCCATAGGCATACCAGCGAGAGGAGCACTGCAACATGTGCCTAAGAGATTGGTTGTGGATATAGGTCCTAATAATCCAACCCACATGAAGAAGTCACAATCGCTCATGCGCACAATTGAAGTGTCATTTCTGAATAAAATAACATGGGAAGACTTGCGACCCTTTCTGTAGAGAACTTAGGCCAGAACAATTGACCTCAGTAGACAAGGCTGCACTAGATACAGAACTAGGGCTCAGATGGATAGCCCAGGGTGTCGGCTGATTTTGGAGTGTTGACGTAGAACACTTTGTGGATCCTCAATTTGTAGGTTTCTAATGGTGGCCTTTCAATTTGAGATGACAATAACAAAGATGACATGAGGAGATATAGCCACTAAGTCTATGCCATAGCCAATTGTAGCATCCCCAGATTTCATGGATTTGAAATCCATTTTCTAGAATATTAGAGGTCTGACAAATAACACTACATAGAAGGTCCTTGTTAGTCTTTGTCAGCAATATATATAGAACTTTGGTGGTATGTTTGTTGAGACTTTTATCCATGTGATTTAGGCCAAAGAGTAGATCGACATTGTCCATGTTGACTGAGTAGCTGATAACAAGACAAAGCAGGGGGATTTTGGTTTTATGCTGATATTCCTTCGCAACTAGAGGTGTTTAGGACCCATCATGAGCATCTCATAGTTCGATTCATTAATGAAGATGGACATCTCTTATATAATACTATAGTATATACCATCTATAATTTATCTACCAAACAAGGTCTTTGGGACGATCTTTTTGGTATCTCCTCTGCTATAGGGGATTGTAGTTGGCTCATTGCTAGTTATTTCAATTGATCAGGGGTTTGGAGGAAAGGCATGGGGGATCACCAACTCCATTCTATGCGATGTTGGAGTTCAATTCTTTTATTGGTGATGCGAGAATTACATAGATTCCATTTGATGGTAGCCACTTTACGTGGGTAAATAAGCAATACCTCATGTCAACCATATGGGAGAGACTTGATAGAGCCTTTGTCAATGATTCCTGGTTAACCCAGTTCCCGATGACGTGATTTGTGTACCTCACCAGATTGTGAGTTTCAGACCATTTCCCGATCCTTATTCTACCTAGTGTTGTTGGGAGTTCTAGAAGTCATTCCCCTTTGTCCTTCTTATCGGCTTGGCTGCAACACCCTGAGTGTTTGGACACCATCAAGAGGGAATGGGAGGTGGAGGTAGTAGGGAATCCATCTTATATCTTCTACTATAATCTCCAGAGAGTTAGAGTGGCACTGCGTCTATGGAACAATGAAGTTTTTGGTAAGAACAGCCAAAAGAAGAAGGACTTGGAGGATATCATCTGCACTATGCAAATCATTATTGATGAACACCCAACAACATTGAATGAGACTAACCTTCGAATGGTGGAGGCAGAACTCCAACTCATCCTTGATCAGGAGGAATCCATTTGGAGGGACAAGGCTAGGATTCACTGGCTTGAGGATGGAGAACAAAACACCACATTCAATCACGCGGTAGTGAGGTCCAGAAGAAAGAAGAGGAAGTTGTTGAGGCTGACCTTTGCCAATGGTAACACAATGACATATTCAATGGAGATGGCGGCTTCTGCTGCGGCTCAGTTCTAATCATTCTATGAGGAGGAAATGGAGATACATGAGGAGGATCCTGACCCCTTCTTACATGAGATCCCAGAAACATTATCACTAAATGATAATTTCACCCTTACAGTGGTGCCCGACGTCGTAAAGATTGGTAACACCCTGAGAGAGATGGACAAGTCGTTGGCCCCGGGCTTGAATGGTTTCATGCTTATTTTTTTCACCTCCACCTGGCATATCATCCAGATGGATTTACTACATCTTGAAGAAGCTTTATTCAAGGGACAAGGATGTCACTACAACCTCTTTTGTTGTAGGATTGTACTTATCCCCAAGAAGGAATCTCCACAGTCTCTTACTTTGGATTTTTAACTGATATCCATCGATTTTGCATATATGAGGAGGGTAGGATGAATAAGAGTACCCCTTGACATAATAAAAAAACATGTGCTTGTTACGAACATAATTACAATTTACCCAAGTTTAGGTTTTCTTGCAATTTGTTACATTCTTGTTGTGCCTCACATGTTTTTACATCATTTTGGAGAGAGTGGTACTTTGAGGTGCCTTGTTGTACCTTGGTTTAATGTGGTGACATGTTGAGTTGAGAATTAGGGTTTGCTTGGATTCCCTATGTAGATGGTTGACCTTGAGATATGTTGACCGATGATCACCTTATTTTTAGCGATCGCCAAGTTGTCCTTTGGCCTTGTTCTCTATGGCCAATAATGTTTTTGGAGTACGTCTAGTGTTCTTGACAGACAATAAGCACATGAGCCTCTTTGTCACTGAGGAAACCCTAGGGTTGATCTTCAGTGACCGATTGCTCTAACTCTTCCACCATCGTTGAGATTTTTTTGACCAAGTGGTTGCTGAGAATCTCAGCGGTCGAAGGATTTTTTGGGACCATGTGGTCATTTTTTTTGGTTTTAACACTCTAGGTTGCATGAGTAGAGGTAGTGCTTGCATGCGAGACTTTTGGTGGAGACCTAACATATGTTTGCATGACACCTAACCTCCCTTCTCTCACTTACCCTTGTCTATATAAACCTCTCTCCATACATGCAACTAAACCCTTTGCACCTCATTCCTTATCTCCTCTTGCTTGGAGCTCGTCCCATTGTGTTTGGTGGTGAAGGTGGAGCTCAAGTGGCCGACCCATCTTGCATGTTTATCTAGGGTTTGAAGCAACCTTCCTTGGTGATCATTTGGTGACCCTTGCTTCTTCTTAATCTTGGTAAGTGATCTACCTTTTCATCTTTGTTTTCTTGCTACCCTACATTTCTTCTTTTCTTCTTGGTTGAAACAGTAAGGCCCCTAAATTTGCTTAATGAGTTGAACAAGATTAATTATCATAATTGAATTCTTATAAACCTAATATAACCTTATGATATTCTTTGAAATCATAAGACAATCTTAAGTTTCAAACTTGGTCCAATTTGGACACTGTTTGAGCAAGTTATGCAATTTTATGCACATTTAGAATTTTCTGCAATTTATCCAATTGAGAAGTTTTGTTTGCAATTTTTCACTTGCATTATGTTCCTTGGGTATTATATCATCATTATTGAGCTTTTTGATCCATGGGGAACCTATTTAATCCTTGGTTTGAAGGTGTTTTCTCCAAGGGTATTTTAGGGTTTACCCCTTCATGGATGAGCTACCTTTAGTAGCTATCAACTAATGAATTATGTGTTTTGCTTGGAAATTCAAGAAATGAGGGATAAGCATGTCTCTATGGATGGTGGGGGATCTTCGTGTGTGTGTGCTTGTATATTCTTAATAGTTTAAGGCCATGGACACTTGGAAAGATACTAGAACTTCAACTTTTTCTTTTTCTTTATCTTAAAGTTTCATATACTTATCCCTGAGCACCAAAACGAGCCATTTTTTCTTCACCACTTCCCTCCTTCTATGAACCTCATTCTCCCTCTATTCTTCTGCGAATTTCATGTCCAAGGAAGAAGAAAGAGGGGATCTTCTTGGAAAACGAATCTAGGGTTGAAATTGACTTCCTTTAAGGGTTTGAAAACCTTCCTTCTAGTGATCTTGACCTAAAAGAGTAAGAATCCCCTTCTTTCCTCTATTTATTTCTTTTTTATCCTTCCTCCTACCTTTCTCCAGGTTGGAACCTTGTTGTTCCATGGTATAAATTTCTCTAAATCTCTAAAACCCTACCTTTCTTGCTCGTTATGCTTAGGGTTTGCTCATTTGATGAAGAAAGGTGCTAGATGGACGAGTTGACAGCTTATGCTTGGATTTCATACCCTAATTGCTCATATTTTCTTCTGTTTGGTATTTTATCTTCTCATTAGAGGCAAGTTTTATAACGTACTCCATGAGTATTGCTTATCATAAGCTAGCTGGCTCATGTTCTTGCTTGAAATGATGATCCATGCACTAAAAAGTTATGCTTGACTTGGATTTTGATTTTTATAAGGTTCCCTATTCTGATTTCAGTTCTAAATGAACATGTGATCATGTGTACGTTATTAGTGAGGTATTATATGACTTGGATCAGGTTGGTTTGACAACCTATGGTGCTAAGCACCTATCAACCAATGGTCAATTTTAGGGTTTAAAGCTGATTTTTTCTATAAACCGATGACCCGATGATAGTGCCATTGCAACAACCCTATGGTGTTGTCTTCATGAAAATTGATGGTCAGGATAAAAGGTGTTAGATGATGGTGACAACCTATGGTCACCCCCTTAGGTCAGGTTTTGGATCAATTAGAAGTTTAATGATCAACCATTAAGTACCCTACTGATGTTATCAATCAATGATGACATTATCTTAATATTTGATGTTGATTAATGAATATAGTGTTGATCTAACAACCTATGGTGACTTAACAGTCACTAATGATGGTGTATCAGGTCTCCAAAACCTATGGTGAGTTAATCATATAGATGTATCACCAATTAAGCCTTAGACCAATGGTTTCTTGGGTAACTTGATGCAATGGTCGTACCTATACTGTAATTGATGGTTTTTACATATGAACTTGACCCAATGGTCAAGATATAATGTTTATTCCTCCAATAAAGTGGAATGATGACTAATGTAATATTTTGGTCCTAATAATGTGATTTATATGGTTTCCTTTATATGATCAACTTAAGGAGCTTACTTGCTGACAATGGATGGCTTGTTTTAACTAAACAGTCAATTGTGGGTTTTACCCTACTCTCAATGGAACATTTTGTGTTGTTAATCAAGGGATGTCTAGGGTTAGATGGTGACTCTTTATAGAGCACAAATCAAGGACTTCATTGGTGGTTTATCCAAGGTGTTTACTTATATAAACAACCAATGGTCTTACCTTTTAAACATCCAATGGTTCTGGGTGACATTGTGGTATGGTGATATGGGTTAAATGATGATGGAACAAATGGAGGGTTACCCTCAATAAGATAGTCTTACCTATTCACTCATATGAATAGAAGGTATGATAACCATATTGTGTTGATATGTAACCCTAATGAGGTATAGCTTGTTATACCTAGCTTTAATATAACTAAATGATGGTAATTGGGCATGCATAGTCTTTGAATGACTAATATAATCATGGAGTGCTCTCTTATTGTTGTTGAAACCCTAGTATGCTATAACCTGATGGTTACACCTGGATTTATGTGTGGGTTCATACTTTAGAATAGTATGGAACGTGATGGTGATACTTCACATTATGCATCCATGATCTAATGGGGATGTCGTGAGTTAGGGTTTAGGTATGAGTGCTGATTAGTAACAGTAATATAATTAATCTTGTTGAACCGAACTCTAATGCAAATAGATAAATATGAGTATTCATGTTTAACCTTCTTATATGATGGAATGTTGGTGAAATAACCTCCTTAATATGATCATATCCTTAATGTGTTAATTGGTGGTTATCATAGCCACATGGTTGATACTTTATTATGCTAAACATGTGCATTATGAATATGATGATGGTTAATCATATCTAGATTCCTTGCATGTTGATGTAATAAATGAATGTTATTAATGTTAATATAACCCTTCTATGATTGTTTATGAATGTCTCCTAGCTCATTAATGCAATATTGTGTTGATCTGGTGTATTATATGTAAGTGATGTTGTTGAGTTTTGTTATAAGGCATGCAAAGATAATGATGATCTTGTAGGGAATAGTATGATGGTCTTAATGACCTTTGGGCATGGTTGAGCCCTGAATGGGGTGTAATCCTCTTGTGTTGATAAGGGTTGATACCCTATGATATTGTGAAAAATATTTATATCTTGTGATAGTATGATGACTAGTGTAGCCTCATGAATGGCAAGTGAATAGTACCATGTGACGATTAGATGAGAAATTATGTTTTACACTTTTTATATCTTCTAAAATTGTGATATACATATGCTTGTTAGAAGTGAATTAGGGTTTGTATGTCCACTTATTTGATGCAGCCTTATTTCACCCATTTGGCATGACTAATCAAGTGAAACTCTAATCATGTAGTGCCCTATGCCATAGATCCATCTGAGTGGCAGAACTTGCCAGATGGTGAAATGAGTATTCCTTAGAAAAAATTGGAGTGCATACTTTTGAGTATGTGGGGGGGGGCAAGTTGAGGATATATCCTTGTCATCCACAATGCAGGTTGTGGAGGATGGTTGTGGTCATGCCTCATACATCTAATATGATTGAGAATGGTTGCGGTCGTGTCTCGATGATTATATATGTCACAAGACCGGAGGACAACTACGGTTGCACCTTAGATGGTAGGGTATACCAAGGATGGACTAGGTTGTTAGTAGCTTGACCTTATGTGTCACTATGGTAGACCCATACTGATTGGGGACGGAGAAGATCTTAGGAGTCCGACTCTTCCTAGATCTTGTATGTCACTGATTTTGACTTAGCAATGGTCAGTTGGATTTTGAGTGGTATCCTCAATTTCCTCAGGGCATAATAAAAGATATAAGACAACCATGTAGAATATTTGTTTTGGGTTATACACAATGCATCATATTGGATGATAACCCTTGTTTGCTTTCTTCTCATTGATATCATGCATAGTACAATAAGAGATAATAGATATTCTTATTTTGTAGTTATGCTCATCTTGTAAACATGCTTATGTTGTCAAATATATTGACATTGATGGTTAAGATGTTGCAACTAGCAATGTTTAATATTGCTAGCCATGCCTATGTAATTATAAATGCTTAAACTACTAATCATGCCTATGTAGTTGATTGTGCTATGATGTTAGTTCTACTTATGATATAGATCTGTTCACTTTATTTGAGATGCCAATATTGGTAGCCATGTTATGTTACTAGACATATTCGTGATGTCAAGAATACTTATGCTACTAGATTGCTTGTACTGTTAGAAAGGAATATGATGATAGTCAGATTAATGATAATGATTTTTATTAGATGCAATTTGATGATATTTGAGTAGATATCTATCTAAAGAAATGGATTTATTTGTTATCTATATATGCATTGATGATCATACTTGTTGCTAAGATTAATTTTGAATCTATTTAGCATACTTGAACTGTTCAATCTGTTTGGTTGATTATTAAATACTCCAACTACTTAGTTATCTACTATTTAAAATGTTGTAATCAGTAAGCGTTGTTGGAGGTTATATCACTTGCTGATGCATGGGTCTCGCCCCTGTGGTTCGCCACATTGTTTAGGTAATCAGAGTGACGAAAACAAACTTGTGGAAGCAAATAGGAGCTATGGTAATGAATATTTGAGAAAGTTGATTAGATGTCTAGTGTGTCCTAGAGTCATCCCTGTACTCTCAGGTCTGGGTGAGAAAAAATTGTATATGGTGTTTCAAACGAATCGAACTTTTGTTAGCATATTAATGCTTGTTCGTGTGGCATATACGAATATTGTTCTCCTGTGTATATATGTTGTGGGTAAGACAATAGAACAAATTTGTATCAAATTCTTGGCATAGTATGGATATAAGAAAGATGTTGGGATCTTATGCAAATGTTTCTGAGTGGGTGCTGACATTGAAATCAGTTTTAATTTATCTATATTTTTTAGTATGTGATTAATTGGTGATTGATTGTGTTTTATGTTTTAAGTAATCCCATTTAGTGTAATGGGTTCTCACGAATTGGTATCAGAGCTTTAGGTTCATCGAGTCTACAGGGACACTAGGACTTAGGACTAAGATGAGGTCAAAATTAGGAATATGACATAAAAATATGGTGCATACTGCCTAGTCTCAGTATTTGGGTGCCCTGGCCAGGTATTCAATTATTGAAGAAAGGTAAGTATGGAACTTTGATCAAGGCTGGCTAACATTTGCCATGGAGAATAACTTGGAAGAAGGGGAAGTGTGCATCTTTGAGTATGTCAACTGCAGTGATTTCACCCTACGAGTCCACATATTTCGTGTGGTCCAGGAGTTGGTGCCACTATGCTGGTCACAAAAAAAGAAACGGAAGAGACTGACAGCAGGAGTAAGCAAGCCGCAAAGAGTGAAGAATGAATGGAAACTCCAAAGGGCTTTGTTTAACCATGTCTTCTGTTAGGACAGGGGGTTTTCTTACTGGACTACTCCGTTTCTTACATTAACTCCAGTAACGGGTTGTCTTTCTTCTTTGTGAATGTTGGTCATAGCTTGTGGTGTTAGAGCTTTATCTTGGAAAGAAGACTGCTGATTGTGTCATCCAAGGAAGTGGTTTATCGCCTGTTTCTCCTTTATAATGGTGTTTAATTAACAGTTGTCATTCGTCAAGTGATGTACAAGATGGGAGTGAGAAGATTTTTTGTTATCTAGGAGGTCCTAGTGTAGACATTTAAAGAGTGGAAATGAAAAACAGCCCCAACTGTTGTGCGTGTTGCATTAAAAAAAAATCCACTCTACCAGCTCTTCCCCAACCCTGACCTGATACCCTTCAGCAACCTTGATCAAGAGGAGGCACTACTACATAAAAGCCTTTTAGCGTCGATTATTTAAGCTCTTTAGTGTCGGTTTCAAAGCGACACCCAAGTGGGTGCCGCTAAAGGGGGACACCTTCGGCGTCGGATCCCAACCGATGCCAAACCGTTTTTCACCACCGAAAACGCGCCAGCAAAGGGATTATAGGCGTCAGTTTTCTAAGAGAAATTGACGCCACATCATCTGAACCGACGTCGATTTTCTAAGAGAAACTGATGCCACATCATCTGAACTGACATCAGTTTTGTGATAATAACCAACGCCCTATCCCCTGTCTGCCACCGCGGTCGTGCTTCCCAGCACGGCCGTAGTACCTGGTCACATAGACGTCGGTTTTAGGTGGAAAACCGCCGCCGTATAACATAGGTGTCGGTTTTGTTCAAATAACCGACGCCTATGTTTTGATTTTTTTTTCTGTCAGTCTGCAAACCTGCTGTGGATGGTCACAAGATGAGAAACCTACAGTTCAGTTATGAACTGTAGGTTTTACGACATCCATTGATATCAGCCAACAACAGGCCACAAACCTACAAAATTAACATGATGGACAATATTATATATATGTGATTCACACTCATGTATAAGAACATTTAATTCATATTATTTTTTTTCATCACACGCATGTAGAAACCAGTAGCAACCTGCAGTTC
Organism: Alisma plantago-aquatica; assembly: GCA_963693085.1. Classification (NCBI taxonomy): domain Eukaryota; kingdom Viridiplantae; phylum Streptophyta; class Magnoliopsida; order Alismatales; family Alismataceae; genus Alisma; species Alisma plantago-aquatica. The sequence goes on from OY856412.1 coordinate 722,900,300, forward strand.
CATTTATTTCATCTCTTTTCACATTCAGACACATGTAGAAACATTCATGTATTGATATTTTCACACACATGTGACAATTCATAAAAATTCATTCACATTCACACAAAATTAATTATGAGAACAAAGTTATTCTTTATTCATCGTTGTCATCATTGTCATCATTGTCAGCAAAATCATATTGAAAAATTCCCACTCTTTGCAAGGCATTTGCCCAATCTTCTCTTACAACATCTAATTCATCTCTGGTATAGGGAGCATGTACATCGAAACGCTTTGCACCTGTGTTGAAGTCCTTAGTTTTAAAGACCTACAAAGAGAATGACATACATACATAATTATAATAATATATAATAAGATTCATATATTTCATATTATCTAATGAGACTATGTATAATACATGTTGTATGTTATCGATTTCCAATACGACATGTTTGATGATTAGGTCCATAAATCACATCACATAGTAGGCACATGCCCAACCGTTGTCTTGTGTAGAACACTATAAATTGAAACATACAAAATATTTAAAAATACAAATACGCACAGTTCACATAAATAATATATACATTGGAGTCAGGAAATTACTTTCACATTCTCCCAAATGAGTGTCAGATTTTTTTTCCTGGGGACCTTTCCTCCAGCTTTTTTGTACTCTTGTAAATCCCTATATATGTTAATGTAACACATTAAATTTCATAATTAAATAGTAATGCAGTAACATATGTTAACAGATATAAAAATATAAAATATTTCTCACGAGAATAATGGTCTTTTAATTGCATGTCCATATAATACATCCAACTCACTCCCCACAAGATCTAGATAATAGATGGTGAATGTCTTGGGGACAATAACTAATAACTCCCAATGCTTAGCACTACAGGTAAGAAAGTAGAAAATTAATAACTCAATATCCGCAATAAAAATGTAATTTGCTTAAGTCCAAATTACAAGCAAAGTAAACTTACTCGACATTGAATGGAGCTATTATCACCGTCTTATTATTTTTACCAAAATATTCAAAAGCATCACAGTAGTATGAAGTAACTGAAAAAGGGTCTGTATCTACAAGACTAATCAAAGATGGAACCAAAAATCCCACATGGGAAAACCCAAAATCTGTACATGTCTTTTATAAATGGCTGCAAAACATGTATTACGTATGCATTAATATATAAGAAACCAGATTGCCGTATATAAAACAAGGTATATGGATGTATAAACTAGATTGCCGTATGCATTAATCTCACCATATCCACAGCTCTATCATAGATGTGTTCAGCCATTCATAACTAAACAACTCCAAAGTATCTTGTATAAATATGTTGTTTCCGAATGTTTGACCTGCATAAATACATATCCAGAACTTCTATTATGTATGCATTAATATGTATGCTAAATTTGTATAAATAGATTGTTATTGTATGATTTACCTACAGAATTCTCCAGAATAGTAAAATTTATAGGGCAATTTGGATTATGTTCGCCGATCCATACTGCCACACTCCTACAATTAGGACCTATCGATGCGTGTAGGTCCCCTGGAAGCCAACTTGGTAGTCGAGGAGGTGGAGGCCGATATGTAGCGGGTCTCGTCTTTTTGACCTGTATATATAATTTCATATCAATTGTCTCATATATATATACACACTAACAAATTAAATTATCATACAATATCAGTATAGAGGACATCTGCTTCGGGCCACAGTATCACTCCGCCTACTGCCTCACCAAGTGTTTCAGCATCTGGGTGTGCATGAGGCAGTGCAAGATTCGTCCAGCCAGTGAGTATATGTATGGGGCTCACACGTACCATGCCATCTGGTACTGGACTCCCATGAAACATCCACCCTTTAAGGGGTGGGTAAGCCGATGCATCTACAACGATATATCCTTCACTTTGTAGTCGGCATGGCTTCAACCCCTACAAATTTACGTAAAGAATGTTATATGTATATATACACAAACATATCATCTTGAACAGACTAGCTATTATATATGCCATAAAAATACTTAGAGAGGACATGCTAGGTAATGGGTCTATATGATCACTACAACCTCTGTAGTACGAGCAGTAGGAGAAGAGAGGTTCGCCACAGGTACTGTTTGAGTGGCAGTCTGAGACGCCTGCCACTTGTTAAATGCTTCCTAGAGTCTTTTATAAACTACTTCCTCGACTCTCCTATCAATTAAGGAATCTACCTATGCATGGATAAAAGAAATGCTAGTTTCTGATTATTGAATTCCCCTTCGTAATAACATTCTAAAATAAGAATAAGTTACCTCAGCTTGTGAAAGTCCCACTTTTGGGACAGATTTTCGCTGGGATGGCCCAAAGAACGTTTTGATGCCCTCACCAGCGCCTGCACCCCTTACACATCCAGGATGCTCTGGGTTACCCAAAGCAACTGTCAGTTCATCCCTTATGCCCTGAGGGATGAACTTGCCTTCCTTCCTCTGCTCGTGCAGCTCCTGCTAAGCACCATCAACAAAAAATCATAAGTAAACATAACAATAATCAATATCGATAGATTGCTCTAAGAGTTTGATTTTTACCATTTTTGTAGCCGCCTCAGCGGTTGCGGGCTTCAATATCTCTCCCTTCTTATTTTGCCTCCCAGCTATCCACATAACATAACGAGGTAGAGGTGTGGGAGAAGAAGTAGAGGACTCTGCAGTCTCCTGAGTAGCAGTAGGCTGAGTAGACTCAGCCTATAGTCTTTGGCGAACACCTGCATATCCTCTTGGACCCATTGTGTGGTCATGCACATTCAGTGCACACCTTGCTTGTTGAGCATCGCTGATAGCCTAGTTAGTTAGCACATTGATTTGGTTAGTAACACTCAAGGTTAATCTTGAATAGGTGAATACATAAAAACGTATATTAATTAAATTGGGAGTGGCGCTTAATACCTTGAATTCATCTGTTTTTCTTTGGGTAACAAACTCCTCCCATTCTTTGGGATCCAAGTAGTTCCATTGTTGTGTGGCTTCCTTCTTCCTATATTTATTTTTCAATGAGAATACAAACAAAAATTATTAGTGTAGAGTTAGTGAAATACTGATTAATGTCTAGAATCAGAATCAATCAAGAACCTATTCTCAGCATTGCGTATGTAATCTCGGGTGAGATTGGTCCTATAGTTCCTTAGGACCCTCCCACAATGTTACATCACACATTTACGATGCAACTTTTCATCCAGATCAAATATGCTCTGCAAATTAAATAGAATTGCTATTAACTAGTATCCTAAAAATTAGTAATCTACATAAACAGAATTACAAATAATAATAACTCACGCATAGTTCCTTCCATATGTGGTCTTTCTTCCCCTTAGGAACTTTATGCCATGATTCTAGGATAGGACTGCAATGGCTGCGAGTAAAAACCCCAAGATATGAAACAAATGAGTTGCGGTTCACTCCATATGGATTTCCTGCCTGATCGAAATCCACAACCAATTTGGGTCCATTGCCCCTTTGCTGTATTAACTTGTTCATCATTGTGATGCCCCTCCCTTTCTCAATTTTCTTTTGCTGCTCATCAAGTGTTGTAATTTCTTCAGGGGGTACATCACCAACCTAAAATTTGATAAAAAAAACACACTTACATAATATAATTATAAATGAACATATAGATAGAAACCTCAGGGATACATTCTTAAAACTTACATTGTCAGGTGGTGCAAGCACGTCCTCACCCTCACAGTGATCATCAACACGGTCATCATGGGAATGCTCAGCCATATGAAAGGGTTAACAAATACATGTGTTGTCATTCTTATATATAATAAATGTGTACCACCTATCCCATTCTTGAACACCTAATCTCACTAGTAAGTGTATAATGTGTATTGGGTTTTCAAGAAAATTTTGGAAGCATTTCCCCACTGTTCTCCAAGTACATATGTACTTAGAGAACAAACGGGGAAATGCTACCGAAATTTCCTTGAAAACCCAATACACATTATACACTTACATCCTAAGTGAGATTAGGTGTTCAAGAACAGTCCCAAACTGGGGACTATCCAAGATTGACTCCTAATGAGTAAATCTTGGATGGTTTCTAGGCCAATAAATACATGTGATGTCATTCTTATATATATTAAATGTGTATAAACTATAGGAAACATGGTTAATCCTAATCTATAGAGAATTATTAAATAATAAATCAAGAATTCAATAGTTTCAAACATGCAATAATTCACAATGCTACTGATAAAAAAAATCACAATGCAATGTTATATCAATGTTCCTCAATATATGTATTTGTTAAAAATAAGTTGTATTAGATAGACCCATAATGGAAGTGATCATTGAAAAAATACTAGACAATCATATTTTGTTTCATATACAATGTTCAATTTAAATAAACACTCCCTTAGAGGATCTAATATTAGGCACATAGTCATGTCTTAAATACTCTGGAAAAATATATATTGATTCAAGATCACAACTCCCATGCAGGTAGACATCAAATCCACTCTTAACAATGTATTAAAGGACTAATCAAGTAAAAATGACACCAATACTAGAGTTGGGTCAGACAAGAACCCTACAGAAATCAACATTGGATACGATAAATGAAGATGGAGGCCAGACTGTACGGTACTTCTAGTTGTAATAGCACACACATAGAAACCAGTGGATCAACCACAGTAGAAACAGATATGGAGACCAGACTGTAAGGTACTCCTACAGGTCACACACATAGCACACACGTAGAAATGGAGATGGTTCCATTACCTTTGATTGGCCGGAGTAGCGGTGGTGGAAGGCAGCAGGAAGGCGGCGCCGGAGTTGGAGTAGTTAGAGAGCAGGCCGCCGGAGTTGGCCGGAGCAGTAAGAGAGCAGGCCTTCGGAGGTGCCAGAGCAGCAAGAGAGAAGGCCGCCGGAGAGCAGGAGACCAGGCCACTGGAGCAGCGAGCGGTGGCGGCAGAGGAGCAGAGACCAGCAAGCGGTGAGCATCAGGTGGCCGGCGGCGAGCAAGGAGAACAGCGGAGGTGGGCGGCGGCGCGGAGGGAGTCTTCTTGCTCACCGGAATCTCCAGACCCTAAGCCGATTGCAATGAAACAGAGAGAAAGGGGAAGAGTCAGGCTCGCTCGCGTGCTATTAAGTTAACATTCGGTGTCAATTATTAAACAAAATTGACACATAAAACTAAAGGTGTCAGTTAACCACAAAAACCGACACTTGTTCTCAATGATAATCGTCGGTTTTAACTAGAAAAACATTGACGTCTATCTACATATGCCAATTAAAAAATTTGTTCTCGATTAATGACCATAGTCGTCGGTTTTTTAAAAATTCGACGCTCAAAGGGTGTAAAACATTTCCCACAAACAGCGCAGGAAAACCCATAAGTGTCGGTCATTGTTATAAAACCGACGATCAAAATGTGCCCAATTTTTATTTCATGAATAACCTTTAGTCGTCGGTTTATTAGTTAATGACCGACATCATATGTTAAATTTTAGAGGAATTTTTTCACTGAAAATTTTGGATTTGGCGGTTAATTTTAGGCATGGGTTTTTTATTAAGGAACCGACACCGAATAAAAGTTATACACATGTCTGGTCGCCCTTCACAGATTGATGTCAGTTTATTTTATAAACCGACGCTTTATTGTTTAAGTGTCGATGTATTTATGGAACCGACGCCTTTAAAAGTGACGTTATAAGCCATTTCTGTAGTAGTGAGGACCAAGGGTATGAGGAGCAACATGTGTACGAGGAGGAGGCCAAGATGGAAGAGGACCAAACTGGTGGTCCAGAGCCAACCATGGTGGTTCACACCCCTGACGCTTTGTGGATGGAGCAAAAGAAGAGGCTGACGGAGGCCATTAGAGCTTTTTCCCTTCGAGACATAGCTAGAGGTGAGAATGGCGAGCCACTTTCTGTTCGTCCTCGATTGGGAGCTGCTATCTTGGACTTCGCCAAGCTGAACATCGAGAAGTTCTGGGGAGACGATAAGTCTGAAGTGGTCAACAAGGCGGAGGCTTGGCTTCTTGCAGTCGAGAATGGATTCTGCATGCTTGAGGTACAGCCAAGCAATAAGGTCCTCTTTGTGGCTCACCTCCTAGAAAGAGCAACCAAGATATGGTGGGAGACACACATCATAGGCCGAGATTTGAATGAGGAACCAATGGCATGGGCTGACTTCAAGACAATCTTCACCACCAGATTCATCCCTATCTCAGCTAAGAAGAAAAAAGAAAGGGAGTTCACCAATATGACTCAAGGAAACTCATTTGTGGCAGATTTTGGGAGCAAGTTTCGAATCCTAGAACATTTTGGGCATATGATGGATGAGGAAAGAAGGGTGGATCACTTCATAGAGCATCTTCACCCTGCCATCAAGCCACATGTGATGGCAAGTAAACCTACAACTTTCTCTGAAGCTTACAACACTGCCTTAGACATGGAGAGGACGGTGATGCCTGCTCAAAATCCACCCAAGGGATATTTGGGTTTCACTGAAGGAACCCAAGGCCAGAAGAACAATCACAAGAAGGGTCAAGGGTGTCATCATGACAAAGGAAAACATGGAGGAAAAGGGAAACCCCGTCAAGAGAACAACCGACCTCAATGTCGCACTTGTGGAAAGTGGCATACCAGTGAGTGTCACTACAAGAAGAAGGTATGCTACCATTATCAACAAGAAGGACATCTCCAAGTTGCTTGTCCTTTTCCAGATCCAAGAGGACCAGGACTAGTAGAAGCCCCACCAGTAGCAGCCCCACCTATGGCAGCCCCACCTATAGCTGTCGCCCCACCTACTGGAGAAAGAAGACAAGCTCGAGTGTTTGTTATAGACAATGAGGAGGCTCAAGCAAATGCTAATCGATTGATTGAGGGTAATAACCCTTAGAGTTTTCTTTTATGTTTTAAGATAAGCATGTAATGGTCTAATGTATGGTGAAAAACAATGTACGCATTCTTGAAGTCATGGGACATAATGTAAAAGATTTGTTTGACTCTGGATCTACTAATACTTTCATTTCAAGAAATCTCGCAACTATGTTTTGTTTGGATATCAAGGATTTAGGGTATGTCTTAGATGTTACAACCCCGAGTGGTCAGATCTTTACATCTCTTTTAAAAACTCCAGTGATACATGTGAAATATTGAGATCATGAGTTTCCTACAGACTTTATCCTTCTTGATATGAATGACTTTGATGTGATCATTGGTATGGACTGGCTTTATACTTATAGGGCCAATATTGACTGTAGGGAGAAGAAAGTGATCATTAAGAAACCAGGTCACCCATGTTTCATCATTAGGGGTAGGAAAGATGCCACCACCAGCCTGCATGTGTCAGCCTTGAAGGCAGAGCAGATGATGAGTAAAGGGTGTCGAGCTTTCCTGGAAGTAGTTATCGAGCCAGAACCCAGGGTGCAACCCTTAGAAGAAATAGAGGTAGTCAGGAGCTATGTAGATATTTTCCCGGATGATCTACCCGAGATTCCTCCCAAGAGAGAGGTAGATTTTTCCATAGAGCTAGCTCTCGGGACAAGCCCTATTTCAAGAGCACCTTATAGGATGGCCCATGTTGAGTTGCTCGAGTTGAAGAAACAACTGTAGGAATTGCTAGACAAGGGTTTTATCCACCCTAGCACATCACCATGGGGAGCACTGGTTCTTTTTGTAAAGAAAAAGGATGGTTGGCTCCGAATGTGCATAGACTACCGGATGATCAATCATGCTACCATTAAGAACAAATACCCTTCACCCCAGATAGATGACTTGTTTGACCAGTTAAAGTCTTCTCAAGTCTTTTCCAAGATTGACTTGAGATTAGGTTACCACCAGTTGAGAGTCAAGAATGAGAACATCCTGAAAACAACTTTTAGAACATGTTATGTCCACTATGAGTTTGTAGTTATGCCTTTTGAGTTGTCCAATGCACCCAATGTTTTCATGAACCTTATGAATAGTGTGTTTCAACCCTTCCTTGACTCGTTTGTCATAGTGTTCATAGATGACATACTGGATTATTCAGATGACTTATACCAACACCGAGACCACCTAAGTAAAGTCCTTAATATCTTGAGAAAGTAAAAGTTCTACAGGAAATTCTCCAAATGTGAGTTTTGGATAGACCGAGTCATGTTCCTCAGACACATCATTTCTGGAGGAATTATCATCGTAGATCCAGCTAAAGTGTCGACAGTTCGAGACTGGCCTACACTGAAGAACCCCTCTAAGATTTGAAGCTTCTTGGGGTTAGGGGGTTACTATCGGTGCTTCATCGCGGATTTCTCAAAGACCGCCTTGCCTTTGACCATGTTGACACAGAAGGATGTGAATTTTGTGTGGACCGATGTGTGTGAGGCTTGTTTCCAGGAGCTGAAGGAGAAGCTGACCACTGCACCAGTTTTGACTCTACCTTCTGGTAATGAGGGTTTCATGATATTCACTAATGCTTCCAAGATGGGACTTGGCTGTGTGTTGGAACAAAATCGGCATGTGGTAGCATATGCCTCCCGACAACTCAAGCCCAACGAGGTGAATTACCCAACGCATGACCTAGAGTTGGCTGCCATCATCCATGCCTTGAAGATTTGGTGGCATTACCTGTATGGTGCTACTTTTGAGATCATCACTGACCATAAGAGACTGAAGTACCTCCTGACACAAAGAGACTTAAACCTACGACAACAACAATGGATGGAGTATATGAAGGATTATGACTTCACCATTTCTTATCATCCAGGAAAGGCGAATGTCGTAGCAGATGTTTTGAGTCAGAAACAGCTCAGGTGTGCAGCTATTTGGTCCAGTCAGTAGAAGAGTTTGGAAGAGCTGGTAGAGTGGACTTTTTTTTTAATACAACACGACACAACAGTCGGGGCTCTTTTTCATTTCCAATCTTCGAATGTCTACACTAGGACCTCCTAGATGACAACAAATCTTCTCACTCCCATCTTGTACATCACTTGACGAATGACAACTGTTAATTAAACACCATTATAAAGGAGAGACAGGCGACAAACCACTTCCTTGGATGACACAATCAGTAGTCTTCTTTCCAAGACAAAGCTCTAACACCACAAGCTGTGACCAACATTCACAAAGAAGAAAGACAACCCGTTACTGGAGTTAATGTAAGAAACAGAGTAGTCCAGTAAGCAAACCCCCTATCCTAACAGAAGACGTGGTTAAACAAAGCCCTTTGGAGTTTCCATTCTTTCTTCACTCTTTGCGGCTTTCTTACTCCTGCTGCCAGTCTCTTCCGTTTCTTTTTTTCGTGACCAGCAGAGTGGCACCAACTCCTGGACCACACGAAATATGTGGACCCGTAGGGTGAAATCACTGCAGTTGACATACTCGAAGATGCAGACGTCCCCTTCTTCCAAGTAATTCTCCATGGCAAATGTTAGCCAGCCTTTGCCAAACCCAGCATATTTTTTCCTGTAGTTGCAGTTCACATGCCACCTTCGTGTGTCGGGTAACTCCAAGAATATCAGGTGTTTTTCCCTAGAAAGATGGGCATCTGCAAATTAGGATGGGATGTTCATGTAGAACGCCATGTATACATGAGTTGGTCGCATGACAACCATGAAGAAAGGGTTGGTTGAGTTGAATGCCCTAGCTGCTTGCAAGGCAAGTTCCTTCTCTTCTTTCGTCACAGGTCTCCTCTGTGACACTAAAAAATTGGAATATGTACCCTTTGAACCAGGAACATCCGAGTCTGAGACATTTAGCGCCAAGGCAAATTCACGTTTCTTTGTTGGTGGTCTTCCAACCGGATTGTGTTTCACCTTTTTATCTATACCAGGTGGAGGATTGTGTTTTAGAGGGTCTTTATTGTCTGCATTGCTAGCATCAACAGAGCAAGCTACACCGCCAACATTTCCAATACTGGGTACACCACCAACATTTCCAATGTTGGGTACACTATCAACACTGCCAATGCTGGCCACACCACCAACATTGCCAACGCCAGAAACTGTACCTACACCGCCGACATTTCCATCCCCACCAACTGGCTGTTCTGACTTGATCCTTGAGAAGAAGAGCATTGTTGGAGCTCAAAGAGAACGGTAACAGGCGCCTCACCAACCCACGATCCGCTCGGTTCTAGCTCGCAGCTCTCGACATGGTCAGCAGTAGCAGGGGAAAAGATCACTGGTAGAGTGGACTCCACAATCGTTAAAGGATCGAGTTCATTTGGCCAACATCCAGATACAGTCATAATTGTTGAGTGAAATTGTAGCAGTACAGTTGGCCAATGGGGAACTTGACAAGATGAAAGACTTGATGAAGAATCCACAAACCCATCTTTCTTTGGGAATAGACGGAGGGATCATATTCGAGAATTGCACATGGGTTCCTGAAGATTCACTGTTGAAGGAATGTATCCTACAAGAGGCTCATGGTTCCAAGTACACGGTGCACCCAGGAACTACTAAGATGTTTAAAGACATGCAGAGGTTTTGTTGGTGGCCAAGAATGAAAAGAGACATTGCAGCATATGTGGCCAGCTGTCTCACATGCCAGATGGTGAAGGCTGAACACCAACTACCCAGTGGACTTTTACAGTCTATAGAGATTCCAAAATGAAAATGGGAGCAGATCACCATGGATTTTGTAGTGGGTTTACCTCGGACTAAGAAAGATCATGATGTTATATAGGTTGTGGTAGATCGCCTTACCAAGTCAGCACACTTCCTTGCCCTAAAGACCACTGCCAAGGTGTCAGACTTAGCTGAGCTATATATCAGAGAGATAGTATGTGTGCATGGCGTACCCGGTTCCATTATCTCTGACAAAGACCTAAAGTTTACTTCCAAGTTGTGGAAACAAGTTCAAGATGAACTTGGTACAAGGTTGAAGTTCAGTACCGCTTATCACCCCAGACAGATGGTCAGTTAGAAGGACAATCCAGACCTTAGAGGATTTATTGAGAGCTTGTGTGCTCAATTGGGGTGGATCATGAGAGCAGTATTTACCATTAGATGAGTTTTCCTACAACAACAGTTATCAAGCCAGTATTGGGATGCCTCCGTATGAAGCTCTTTATGGGAGACTATGTTGGTCACCACTTCACTGGGATGATGTTGGTGAAAGGACCCTATTGAGATCAGATGAACTCCAAGTGTATGATGATAAAGTCGCTTTGATCAGGAAAAGGCTAAAGAGAGCCTAGGATCGACAAAAGTCGTATGCTGATGCGATGCGGACTAATGTGCATTTCACTGTGGGAGAACATGTTTTTCTAAAAATCCGACCGCTCCGAGCTATAGCTAAGAACAGAGGAAAGTTGAGTCCCTGATACGTGGGTCCATTTGAAGAGTTAGAATGGATTGGTGAAACTGCATATCGTTTGGCTTTACCCCCTCAATATAGTATGATGCATGATGTGTTTCACATGTCCAATCTGAAGTGATATGTGCAAGATTCGAGCCATGTGTTGAGCATTGAACCCATTGAGCTTCAAGGGAATCTAACTTATCCTGAGTTACCTTTGTGGATTCTAGATACCAAGGTGAAACAGCTTAGAAATAAGAATATAGAGATGGTAAAGGTTCTTTAGAAGCACCATGGAGAGGATGAAGCCACATGGGAGCTGAAGACGGACATGGAAAAAACATTGCCTGTTTTATTTGTTTGATTGTTGAATTTTGGGGGCAAAATTTCTATAAGGAGGGGAGGATGTTATAACCCCATTTTTCTAAACCATGTTATGAGATTTGTAAATCTCCTTTTAAAAGATAAATGAAATCAATGGTTGATTTAATGGGTTGATTTGAATGGTTTTCAAGCATAATAGCCTTGTTTGTCTTCTTTGTGGGCTTTATTGGCTATTGAGCCCAATTATAAGAAAAAGAAAGAGAAAGAAAAAGAAATTCAATTGGATAAAGGAATAAAATAAGAAAATAGATAAAAGAAGAATAAAGGTGCTAAAGAATTTTCCCAATATATAATTTTGAACCATTAAGGTTCCTTGAGGTTCAAGGAACTCAGGATAATAATATAAGGGCAAGGGAAAGAGAAAATATGTGGAAACTATATATATTTAAGTGATAACTTTCAACTGAAGAAAAGAACCCATTTTCTTTATATAATGATCCCAAATTTGGTATGATGGGAGATTAAATCATTAATGAGATTCCCTTAAAATTTGAGATAAAAAGGAGTTACGAATTAAGAGTTATGTTTTTTCCAAATTATCTTCAAAATATGGAATTATCTTGGAAAATAGGAAATCTTTTTCCCTTTTGCTTGAGCGCAAAGGATGAGGGCCGTTGGATCTTGATCCAACGAGTGTCGCTCATCATCGAGTTCTAGAGGAACTGGGACTCTGGCCTTGTACAGAGGGATTTTCCCCCTCGTTTTTCTCTTGATCCAGTGCATGTGCACCCATGGAAATAGCTCCGTTGAATCCAGGAAAGGGAACCGAACCTTCTTGACCCTAGGTGGGTGAGCTTTGGTCGTGTCTAGAGGAAACATCCAATTGGGATGAGGAACAGGTGGTGGCGGGGTTGAGAAACCCTAAAGGGATCCCTCTTAGCCCTATATAAAGACCCCCACTCGCTTCCTCACACCCTCATGAACCCAGGCGGCTACCTCCTGAGTCCCATCACTCTCTCTCTCAATTGATCTCTCTCCGACGACACCTCTGCCGCTGCGCCGTCGCAGCTTTGTGCGAGGAGGAAGACGAGGATGACACATAGCATCCGTCAGATAGCGGACCACTGTGATCCCGTGCGCCAATCCAACGATCTGAGGCTAAGGCAACTTAACTTAGCCGTGTGTGATGTGAGGCGTTAGATATGAAGGCAGACCACTGGATCACTGATCGAGCAGCCACCGTTTTTCATGTTTTTCCCCTCTCTGATCGAATAATTCAGAAAAAAGCTTTTTCTTGTGAAATTCATAGAAATCGCTAGGAATCTCAGATTAACAAACTTTATACATGAAAGTTGATCACAAAAATATGAGGAATAAATTAAAAATAGTTTGAAATCCTAAATCAGTATCTTTTTGCAAAAGTGTATAATTTTGATAGAAAATGTATTAAAAGTGTGTTTCAAAACCCTAATTGAGTATAAAGGATAAATCTTTATGGTTTAATAGGTTAATTTGAGAAGTATTAACCTGTTGAATATTGAAATAGAGTTTCAATCTGTTTTACATGAAAAGTTGACTAATTTGGGGTTTTAATCTATAGATGAAGGATAATACATATAGAAACCCTAATTGAGGGTGAAAAGGAGAAAAACCATGTTTATTTCGGATTATGAAAATAGGTTAATAAATAATGATCCTAAGTCTGTTAGTAAGATGAGAAATTTAAGGTTTTATGTAGTTAAAAGTGGAGACAAAACCCTAATTTCAAAGGAGATCCTAAAATTGGAATAGAAATCCTAAGAAGTAAGATGAGTTTGGATAAATCTTGATAAAAGGAAGTTTGTATATTTATTTTAGGATTTCTATGCATTTTTGCTTGCTTGGTTGGGTTTTCTCTACTTAGTTGATTCTGTCTCAAAATATGCAATCACAGGTATGTGGTTACGCTTATGAATATCCTGAATTACTTTTCTGAGGATTTTTGAAGTTTTCATCGGTGACTTGAATTAAACTGTTGGATGAATTTAATTCATGCAAACTATAATGTGGATATGACTATCACCTAAGATACATGCCTACTAGCTCAGATCCTAGTCCCCTCTCTAGCTTGATAGATTGACCTAGTGCATGGCTACCTATGGGGTAGGTCCATCAGGTCATTGGGTGACTTAATACATGGCTACCAATGGGGTAGGTCCATCAAGTCACCATGAGTAGGGGATTGGGATACCTTTGGGTAGGGCCATGCGACTCTGCAACCCTAAGTATTGGCTACATGTGAGGTAGGGCCATGGGGGTAAGGATCTACCATATGAGAGAGGTAGTATCCAAGTCTGCTGTAGGGACATTACAGAGATAGGGGATAGGTAAAGATTGAGTAGTATTGCTTAAGATGTAATCTTGGTTGTTAAATGATAATTGCTTGATTATGTTGTTACCCTAGTTGCAAAATTTTTGTATTCCCCCACATACAAGTATAATATGTATACTGACCGACGTTTTGTTTGTCGGCGATTTAGGTACAAAATCCCAAAAGGACAAATAGTAAATTGGCATGTTGTGAATCCGTGAATTAAATTTCAAGGAGGATTAGCTAGAATAGTTTCTGTGGTGGATACAAGTTTAGTAATCCCAAGTTTTAAAAAGGTATGCAAAGTTATATTTTTTTTCAGCCTTTTAGTATAGCCTTCGTAGAATTTCATAATTATATTGATTATTTATTGAACCGTTGATTCGGAAATTGGGATAATGACTCTGACCTCTTGGTCTCCTTTAATTGGGGATTACCGGGAGGCGGGGTCATTACACCAACCAATCGGGCAATCCAATCCAAGAAAGCAATTCAACAAAAGCACAAAATCTTGAAAAGCATATGTAACCTATTTACTTCACACTTATCAAGAATCTATTTTATTGACTTGAAATTGCTTCCTATGGTTTCCATTCCGAATTAGGGTTTCATTAGGGTGTATCTACAACTTTTCTCTATTATAACCACAAAACCCTAAAATAACAAATCTATGTGCAAAACCCTAATTATAATATTAACATCATCCTATCACCCATAGGCTTAGGATCATCCTTGCATTACTTTCATATGATGAATTTTGAAATATATCACACTAGAAACCATTAACACCTAAATTAGGGTTTCTAAGTCCATTAGTGCATAATCATGTGTATAAAACCCTAAAACAATCATAATATCATCTTTCTCAGATTTAACTCTTCTTTTTATCCTTTATAGGTTAATATTACTCAAAATAACCAAAAGAGGCATTAAATTTGATTTCCATCTCAAATTAGGGTTTTACCACAATTCAATGAATTAAAAGTGGTCAACTCACCCATTGTTTTCGCTCGTTGCTACACCTACGTGTGAGTTAATACCACCATCGGCTCTGCCTCATCCTCCCAAACTCAACCCACCTCTCAATTTCTTCCTCGTGACTCTCCTCCACCAGAATGGCTCTTCTCTATTGCTGACAAGACTTTCTCTAAGACTATGGTGCAGGTCAGGATGATTTCTTGAATTGAAGGTGTTTGTGAGTTCATCTACTCCTCCCGATTGCGTTCCACACAATGTCCCCCTCATATATAGGGTATCCATAGACCTCCTGAGGATTGTAGATTCCTTAGTTTCATCACAGAACCCCTTGAATCCCAGGATGATTGGACTCACAAAGATCTCCCGAAGTCATTGGGACTACTCCCATTTTTGCACATCCTCTCTATCTCAATCAAACTGGAAATGAGAATTATATAACCTATTTTCTCTATTTTAGTCTCCTCTTATGACTTGGATCGAGTGTGGGCCATTGGATCTCAGATCCAATGGTCAACGTATCATGAATTCTTGATAAATCTGAATATATATCCTATTAACATCGTGACATTTAATACAATTTAAGGATTATCCATTCACTTTAGGAATTCTTATAAAAAAATTATCTCTCAACTCGTTTATCCTTTTGATCCCAAATTTTAGAGGAAAGTCCATAATGACTTAAAATACTTGTGTACCAAGTTAGGGACTCAAATTCAAAAGTATCAGAGACTTTATTCATATGCAAGTTATTACTTATTAAGGCATATTTTATGCATATTTTCTCTCTCCTCTTCTTTTATATCATTTATTTGGATTTCTTTTACCATTAGAAACCATGTGGACTTGAAATCTCATCCATGATGATTCCATTATCCATATTTCCACATATTTCTTATATGTTCATCATTATCTCAAATTTCCTTCTTAATAAAGCAATATTTGATTTCTTCTTTTTCTTTTAATCATATTGGACTCATAAACATATTAGGATCCACAAATCACATGCACAAATAAAATATTGCTAAGGGAATCCATTCAATACATATAATTCATACAATTTCCATAATCCTACATTTATTGGGGAAATTGCATTTTCAACCATATGAATCCAAAAATTGGGGTAGTAACAGGGGCCACGTCCCTGGGACAAGCCACTCGCTGCACTGCAACCCCCTCCCAGCACCTGAGGCAACAAAATTGATCATTCCCAAGCCCAAATCAGGTGGTGAAGCTCCCCACCTATGCACACCCTCACATGGGCACCGTAAGGAGATCAGGGAGGCTGAACTCGCGATCCAGATAGGAGAAAACACTACCATAGACCTCAAGAACTAGAGCAAGAGCACACCTACACGATCCAAGTTGACACAAATGCCCAACAACAGGGCCCTCTACACGCCACCATCACGTGGGTACATGCTCAAAAGAGACATAGGGCAGTACCTCAAGCTGCCATTGGCGTGCAGCACCAGGACCAACTTGGATTTCACCAGTATCATCCTTCACCAAAGCACTCCACCGCATAGAGCATGCTCGATTAGGGGCTCCTGCACCCCCCTCACTGGGGCACTGCTACAGGGAAAGCCCCTCGCCCAGTGCCACCTCTAGGGTGAAAAAACCCTAAGGACTCTTCTCCCATTCCCAGGTGTTTTGTAGTTTCACTTTATATGTCACCACAAAGGACTCGTACTGATCAAGGGTGGATGATACATGAGGAATTTGACTCTCCTATAGATCTTATATGTCATTGTGTTCGACTTTGTAGTGGACAATTGGAGTTTGAGTGGTATACCTCATACACCTCAGGGCTTAAAAGATGTAATACAACTGTGTAGTATATTTGTTTAGGGTTGAACACAATTCACATTAGATGTTTACCCTTCATTTGTTGCTCATATTGATCAGTTGATACGTAACACGGTAAGAGACTTTAATTTTCATACATGTTCTTCATATTCTTTCTAAGGTTCCTTTTGGCAACATGATTATTTTAACTATGGTCATGCATCCAAGATGAATCACCATATAAAATTGGTTCAGTGGGTAATCTCTATTGGGTAATCATAGGCAAGTGTGAAAAGTATGAAAAGTTTACTAGTTCTTAATATGATGTTTTAGTATTGATATTTTTGTCTTTCAACGGTTGACTTTTGGTCTTCCACTGCTATTGTATCCAACGTAATCACGTTACTAAATGTTTCCTATGACATATATGTTGATATACCTATTTAACTAGTTTGCCTAATGTGCCTAACATGTTGGAGTAGTTTAAAATGTTGTAACTGCTCAATGTGCTTAACTTTTGTAATCAATTTAAATTATTAGCTGAATGTGCTCATCCTAATTAATGATGTGTGTGTTGTACCAATAGTCATTGGTTGAGAGTTATATCTCTCACTGGGATGTTACTCTCACTTTATGGGTTACCACATCTTTGTAGAATGTCAGGATTGTGTTGTTGAGGAAGAGTAGCTTGGAGATCAGTAGTCTTAGAAGGTTGGAAGCTGCTCGTAAAGTTGTAGCAGAGTCCTAGTGTTGTCCATGTACTCTCAGGTCTGGGAGGGGATGTGTTTTGTAGATGTTGTATATCGACATGTGGTTTTTAGTAGTATGCTGGTGTTTGTGTATATATGTGGCATGTATATGTGTAACAAGATCTTTCGTATATAGTTGAGGTCAAGGCCATTGAACAAATGTAAATACCTGATATGGTGTGTGATATGATATAAGTTGTTGAACCTTGTTGTAGTATGTCCCCGCACATGATGGTTATATGTGATCAGTTTTAATTTACCTACTTTTATGATAATGTAGATGTTTAGTTGTTGAACATGTATATTATTCTGAGTAATCTCGTTTGTGTAGTGTTGGGGTGTCACATCTTGTTTTGAGGAGATAATGGGAGAGTAGGCATGAAAATCAAGCATTTCCCGTACTTTGTTTCATGGTTTCCAATCTCAATACATGTGTTCAATGCCTTAATAGGATATAAATTAATGGGTACTAATAACCTTGCTTTTGATGCTATAACATGATTATCGTGGGGTCACAATGGATGCAACATGTTAAATTTCTAGATATCTGAATAGCAAAAGCAATAAGTGGCACGACATATTCTGGTTTAACCAAACTAGAAAAATCCTTTGTTGCATTTCCATTTTTATTTTGTGATCGATATTACTTTTCTGGTCATTAGACTAAACTTTCCTATCTTTGTACTTTTTATTGCAGTCAAATATATTAATGAGTTTTGAACCCTTCCAAACAATGTAAAATTGGTAACTTGTTTCCTTTGCCTACAAGTTAGATAAATACAATAATTAATCATCTAAACTATAGAAAGGACAAATTCCAAAAAGATTCCATATTAAACAAGCGAAGGCATATGATGGATAATAAAGGTACAAAAATAACGGTAAACACATTAGTAATATTGCATGAATTTGGGTATTATCAACCACCCCAACCCTATAACTTACATTTCCTCAAACAAGAGTCAAACCAAAAATCTCAAGATAACATACAAATTGAGCATGGTAATAAATACTAAGATTAGGAAAAATAGGTTGGAATCACAAGTTGTCAATGAAATATTATTTTAGAATGAACCTCTAACATACAAAAAAATTGCTAATGTAAGATCAGAGCTCTATCAACCATGTTTAAGTGATTTCACTATAAACCAACAAGATTTGTAGGAATGTAAACTATATATATATTTATATATATGCATTAAAAAACAATCACTTAGGAAATTGAGAAAAATAATGAATGTGAATAGTGAGATGTCATTAAGAATATATGTACTTCAATCAAGTACAAGTCACCTCCCACTCATTCATTTCCTAATGCAAAATTAAAGTGAAAATACTCTAATGACTCATGAGGTTCCCAGTCTGTGTCAGGATAGTCCATGTAACGAACAATGGCCCCTACAATATGAGCCAATTGTCTCAAAGTATTGAGATGATCTCCTCGTACTGTGCTTAAACCAACCCTTATACTAGGCAAGTTTCATTAGTCTCCTAGGGGTTCCTAAAAGACTATCTAGCAATTTTTAGATGACGCTACTAGGAACATCATACCACATTTGCGAGCACACTCATACATCCAATGGGCATCATTCTTAACTCTCCTACAAATAAGGAAAATAAATCATTCATAGTTTTAGTTACTTTCAGGATTTTCACATTGCATTCTAATTAATTAGACATGGGTTCTAGTTATTTCTAGGATTTTCTTATGTTATGAAAAGGGGATTATCTTTGGGAAGATAGACCAATTTTTCACATTTTTGATATTTTTGACTCAATCTAATATAAAAAAAAAGTATGAAGACCCAAAACTCATCATCGCTTGATCAAATCTTAGTGAAGATTTTTATATGGTTCAAAGATCCTTAGAATATTATCAAATTTGTGAAAACATCGCTCAAAGTTTTGATCTTATACTAGCTGTAACAATCGAACAAAAATCTTAGGCTCATCATTCATAACATGAAATAGGAG
This sequence comes from Alisma plantago-aquatica, assembly GCA_963693085.1. Lineage (NCBI taxonomy): Eukaryota > Viridiplantae > Streptophyta > Magnoliopsida > Alismatales > Alismataceae > Alisma > Alisma plantago-aquatica. The sequence goes on from OY856412.1 coordinate 722,919,715, forward strand.
AGAAGTAATTGTAAATTGTGGGTAGCAACACCTAATATTAGAATCCATTGCCAAAATTATAGAAAGGAATCAATGATGAATGAAGCTAAAGTTCAAACAAATATAATTATGGTGGGGTAATTTAAAACAAGATGAGCATCAAAATTGGCATTCATACTGACATAGCCATTTTTATAGAAAAAAAAACAAAGTCCCAAAAATACAAGAACTTAAACATGTATACATGCATGAAATAAAAAACAAAGATAGAAAAGATAGAAGGACGTACTATCCTACCACCTTAAGCTTAAAAATGTTCTCTCCCTTGAGTAAATCATAAACTTAGGATGTAGAGATGGCGTGCATTGCAGTCATCCAATCATCTTTTTCCAAAAGAGAAGGGGGTCTTCCAATGGTACCGACACTTGGATCCAAAATGTTAAGTTTTAGGAGCGAGGTCATTTGTGTCTTGCAAATTGGATCCACCATGTATGAGTAGTATGTAAAGAGTGGTGGACCTTGCCAAGTCTGAAATAGGATAATTAGATTCAAGGATTTTGTGACTTCATCTTCATATCGATCTAGCATAACATCATTAGAATATCCTTCAAAGCATGGATCTACATAGTCAGGACCTAGGATGTTAACACATGAAATGATGAAGGTAAAAGGTTTTATGTCTGACAAATAACTATGTTCTACAACCTCCATATCAAAATCTGATATTTGATGGCTTTCCATATACCCAAGTTGATATGGGTCATGCAATCGTTCTCTATACATGGGAAAATCTTTGATGAACCAAGTTGTGAATCCTTCAACCCAAGCTTGTCACTGAGAAAGGGGGTAGGATGCTTTCATGAGTTGTAGTCATGCTCTAAAAGTATGTCAAAATGGCATCCCCCATACTGTCATCACCCTTCAAAGGGGGTGAAGTGAAAGTAGAATCATGTGAAGTTAATTGGTGGTCATAATAAGTAAGTTCACATTCTCCAAATTTGTAGTAATTGTCATCCTCATCATCATAAAAATTGTTCCATCCCAAAGTAGATGGTATGTTAGTAACAAAATTACAATCCTCAACATGTGGAATGTCACTCTGGGTTGGGATAGAAAACAAAGTGGACCAATCAAGAAGGTCATCAAACTGATCTTTAGGCTGATACATGGCTTCTTGGTTGTCCAAGGGTATGTGAAGATCTCCATCATCATTTCCCATGTAAGGGTATTGTAAGTTTTCTACTAGCAATTGCATTATATCAAACAAGTGGAATGAAGGACTCTTCACTAAAAAAATTTGGTTGATTCCAATGGAGGATCCGAGTAGGAAAGTGAAATGAATTCCTTATCAAGGCTAGTGTATGGGACATGATGGCTAAAATCTTCATACATGCAAATTGAGTGTGGAACAATTATATATATTGAGGGTGTGTTATTAAAGATCTATTATCTGGCACGTATGAGACTTCTATTGTGGGCATTAACCTCTATCAATTCTTGGATCATGTGGTTTTCCTTTCGATTGTAGTTGAATACGGATCAACAAATCTTGGAAGTAGGACAACATGGGTAACTTGATCTTTTGCATCAGTAGTTTCTCTCATAATATCTTGGTTCAAGAACCCAACATGGGATGCTAGAGAAATAGAGTCAAGAGTGGAAAATGACAAACTATAAGAGTTTGGTGGGTTTGATGTAGGGCTACCAACATGAGTGGTTGATACAAAGATACCAACTGAAGTGCATGGTTATCTATGATCTGCCAACTGTCTAGAGTGTGGAAAAAGTCAGCATGGACATGATGGTTTGACTTGTTGTGCTTATATCCATGGCTTAAATCAAAAAACAAAAAAAAATAAAAAGGGAAATAAAATGTATAACTAAGTCTATTGCTAAAGTTAATTGCACTGACTAATTCTAAGTAAACCACAAGTTCTTAGTGGTTGTTCATTGCCTTATCCCCAGAAACGATGCTAAAAGTTGATCGATATTTTTTTTTGGTCAAAAGTATAACACGTCTGTCTAATCAAAGATATCATACTTTAAATTCCTACCTAACTTCAGGAGACGTCCACAACTCAATACGGAGTCTATTGTAGTAATATAGGGTCGGAAATAGGGATAAGGCGAACAATAGACTAAGAATAGGAATTCTTGGTTTAGCTTATCCAAATCAAAGAAAGAAGTTGGTATTCCAATTAAGGAATGAATTAATCTAATCAAGCAGTAAATCTAACTTATTAAAGATAAAAAAGAAACAAAGATAATTGTGAAAATGATAAAAGGGGAACTTGGATTAGGTTTCACCAACCAGACCAACCTCAACCATGTAAAACTTTCTCTTACAATTCATATATATTCTTTAACATGTTTTGCAAACAGTCATAAAAGACATCTACTCCTTCCTTCTCTCAATATTCATGTAGATTTTTATCCAAAGGTACCTCTCTCTCAAGATGATAACTGAAAGACCAATAATAAATGTAATACTTTTGTTATAGTAGCATCCTCACTCTCATGTCTTGTTACTAATCCATATTCTACATCTTACTGAAATCATTCTTTCAAATAAATCCAAATCAATTGTCACAAGAAGGTAGCTAATCAACAAGAAATATATTTAAACAAGAGTATAGAAACAAAACTATAAGAACATATGTATTAAATATAAGAAAGAAAGATTACAAGATTGGGAGGTCCTAACGGCTACTCTCAACCCAAGTTATAAGTTTAGCAACTCATGATGCTGAAATAAATAGATTACAACTTGAACCAATCATGGTAGGAAGGGAAAAGAGAAGAGGTGGTTGATAGCCAAGTCTAAAGGTTGACATTCTCGCTAGGTCAATGACGCTAGATAGATCGATGGTCTTTGGACTTAGCTTTGATCTTGGAAACATCCTTTGAGATTGTGCATCCCCAAAAATCCAAGATGCCCCTCTCTAATGGTGGGTGCATGTTATTTATAGGAATAGACAGGAAGCCTTAGGGTCAATCTTGATATTTAAAAGGTCTGGAAATAAATGCAATAGAAAGTTACAAAGCAGTAGATGGGACCCCACTCATAATTGACTGATCGAGCAGCGAGGTCAATATGTCTTCGGAGGTTGATATGACTTTAGAGGTTGATGGTCTTGTCTCAATTATTTGTCAAGGATAGAGGTCAATGAGTGTTGCTCGATAGGCCTTGAATGGAGCACATTGATGGCTAGGTTAGCTTAACGGTTGCTTTATTTGTTGTAGCTCGATCACTAATGCATGGGTTGATGGGTGTTGTTGTTGAGCTGGCTGGAAATGTTGGCGAATGGTATGATCGATTAGTATTGGTTAATTGGTTGTTGTTGACATTGCAATCCAGGTGGACGATGTTGAGGTGTGTCGATAGGTCGATGGTGCTTTTGAGACATAGTGATTGATCTTGTCACCAAGGGATTTCATCATCTAGTTGAATCTTGCACTATAGATTGGCAAGGTCGATAATGCTCATAGGGTGTTGGGAAGTTGTTCACTCTACTTCTGAGTTGAAAGGGTAGTTTTTATCTTTCTTGATCCCACTTGTTTTCTAGTCTGTATGAATATACATATGTGCTCATAGGTTTGGTGACAATAGGTTGAACTTGAACAATATGTTGAAATCCGTTGTTGGTGCAATGAATCATAAGATCATCAGTCAAGTGTTTAGAAATCTTAAATCTCTCCCAACTTCTACAATTTGTTGGAGGATCATGGTTTTGTGGAACCTAGGATCAAAATCTAATGTGTTATCCTTCTTAGATGGAGACCCCCAATGAATCTGAAGTGGAATCTCATGGCTACAAGAGCACTTCATCCTAATGGAATTCGTAGACACTTGATCATAGGCTGTGTGAGAAACCGTCATGGATACATCATGCTTGCGTTATGGTATTGGATTAAAGGAAGTAACCTATTTGAAGTTTTCTTGAAGGGATGTATTGTAGCACTAAAGACTGTTGATGACCACAATCTCACAATTTCCACTATGGAAATTGATGAGCATTGGGTTGTTGATTGTATTTGGAGAGTTGGTGCATACCCATGGAAATTGACAACATGGGTTCGCGAGATCAAGCTTTTAGTAGAGAGTTTGCTATACTTGGACATGCTTTTCACAAGATTTCAAATTCTATTCTGAGAGAGCTGGGGCATTGGGGTATTGGAAGAGATGACTCCTATGTTGTTAGTAAGACAAGTTTGCTGCCAATGCGAGTCAGAGGTCTTGCTATTTCAGAGAAGAGGGGTATACCATACATAGTTAGTGAATGGAAGATACATAACTGTTACAGTGATAAACATATACCTTTTTGGTTGTTTCTGGGGCTTGGTCAACTACCTTTATGAGAGAAGATGTATTTTTGATTCATTTTACCTACACGCAGAGGGTAGGACGAATAATATTACCTTCTGGATTTAAAAAAAAGGCTAATAGTCCTCAAATAAGCATTTATTTTTTATTCATTTAACTCCAAGTATGTATATTTCATGTCTTATTCTGAAGAGATAATTACATGTGAGAGCAGCCACAACAATCAAGTCTTTCCAATACTCTGTTTCATGGTTTCCAGTCTCAATACACCCTATCAATGCCTTGATAGGATATAAATTAATGGATACTAATAACCTTGTGTTTCAATGCTATAGCATGATTATCGTGGGGTCACATAGAAAAATTACTTATTAAATTTCTGGATCCAAATAGCAAAAGCAATTAGTGCCACAACATATTCTTGTTTGACTAAACTAGAAAATTATTTTGCTGCCTTTCGATTATTCTTATGCAATTGATATTCCTTTTTTGGTCATCAGTCCAAACTTTCCTTTCTTACTTTCTATTTCATTTAGATATATTAGTGATTTTCCAATCCTTTTGAACAATTTGAAATTGATAGCTTGTTTCCTTTATCGATATGTCAGACAAATACACTAATTAAGCATCTAAACCATAAAAGGAAAAATTATGAAAATACTTTGTATTGAATAATTGAAGGCATATCATGGTTGTAAAGGTACAAAAGTAGAGGTAAAATACATAGTAATACTGCATGAGTTTAGGTGTTATCAGCTACCATGGCCACCTCATCACATTTTTCACCATGGAGCTCATATGTTCAAGGTACCATCCCTTATTCATATTCCTTTCTATTTGACTTTCTTTGAGTTTCCAGGTCCACCTAGATGAGTGTCGATGATTTCTCTGTCACCATATTGGGTTTTGTGCTTGCTAAAAGATGAATAATTTCTAAGCTTGGGGTGGAGTTTGACAGGAACATACTCCTACCCATCCACATCTATCTATTTTTACTCTCATGTTTTTATTTCAACATGTTAGATTTTTATATAGGTTGCCTTCATTATATGCAGCTTAAAATTTCTCATTTGAGTTTTTAGTTCTTATATTATGTTAATTGAAGTTATTATATAGTTATCTTAGTTTATATCATGTTTTCATATATAACTTTTCATTCAATCCCATTTGTTTGAAATAAATCCTTGATGTTAACTATATTTCTAAAAACATGCTACTGCTTAGAAATCACCCATTTTAGCCAATGAATATAAGTAACACATTGCCTAAAATTGATGATAATTGTTTGAGGAACCAATAGATATCATATGTGGTGTTTCTCCTCACTAATTAGTGAATCATATTTATGGAAATTCTATGCATCCCCATATCATGTCATTGTCTAGGTGTAGTGAATTAGAGGAATAACTCGATGTACTTAATCATAAAAATAAGTTTTGCATATGATACAAACCCTCTTCTACACTTCTTCTTACATCTTATTATCTTCCATCCACCAAAAAGAAAAAAATCCATGAAGTGTGTGACACCCTAAGCTCCGCTTGGCACACCAACCATTCCTTCTCTGACCGCTTCTTCCATACCCCTCTCTATATCATAGGGGTGTATCACAAAAGAAAATATGTCAATGTGGACAAAACAAAAAAATGTAATATATGTATTTGTAATAAAGAGTTCAAACTCAAGTCGAATAGGGGAGAGATATGTGTTCTTCCTTTCATGCACCCATTTACTCCAATTTTCACCTAGGGTCTCATTACATTCTCCATTGATATCCATTTGACAAACCCCAAGGATTGTGCACATACATGTGATACTATAGGAATCCTCAATTTTTCATGAAATTCTTAGATGTGAGGTATTGGGGATAGTAGTGAGGAAGTTGTGTTGTGAAGTGAAGTTAGTAATGAGGATTTGCCAAGTTTTATTTTATGATCTCAGGAGGTTGGGTTTCTTGGCCATATTGGTGGTAGGGATTCAAGCATGATGTGGGTATAAGGCATGTACATTGAGTGAAAGTATTAATTTGAAGAGTGTTGTGTTCTTAATGATGAGAAACTATCAAAGCTTGGTTTGTGATGAATGCATACTCGTCATGTTTTTATTTGCATTTTTATAACTAGTCTCACATGGTTCTATAACATTTCACTTCACATTTCACTTATTTTAGTAGTTATGTAATTTATTTTGTATTTAGTGATTTTTTGGTTTATTTTTAGTCAATACAAGTATAAGAGAGAAAACATTATACCTCAATGAAAATCCCACAGAAAAGGCCAAAGATTAAATATCCTCACACGTAACTGTGATAATTGGATTGAGGAGCGTTAAAGTATAGATGGTCAATGAAATGGCTCTAACTTTTGCGTACAAACTCAAAATTGGGATATTCAAAATCCATTGCATGAAAAATCAATTACCTACACAATTTATATACATGTTGATATATATAAAGTCAATTGACTCACACTTGAGTCAATTGAATGGGATGTTGGAAAGAAAAAGAAAGTTACAGGTGAATCTATCAATTCATCTCATGAATCGATTGATCCACCCATTTTCAGAGCTACAAGATTTTCTCATTCGACTAACTAGTTATACTAACACACCGACTCATCAAATATAGAAAAGGTATAGTAGCTATGATGTTTCCATTCAAGTGGTTCATTTATTGGGTCGATGGACTGGAAAGCATAGCTCATACTAAAATAGCTTTAGATTCCACATCCAAATTTAGAATTGGGCAATACAAGTTGGTTGGAAGCATAATTTGATTATCTACTTATTGAGGACACTTCCAATCAATCATCTAGTCCTTTAGTCAATTGTTTCACTGGTGTTAGAGATCTACAAAAAATTTCCCAAAACTATTGGATTGATTCAGATAGATTTGAAACCCTGGGACATATTATAAATACACTTAGGGACTTCCAAGACAACCATCCATTCCATATCTCTTCCATCCACAACCCTAGAAATTCACCAAGAAATGCCAGAGATGAAAGTTGTCAACTTGATATGAAGACACACTCCATATATATATATTGGATATTGCATCTATCATTTATGAGTTGGGATGAGACAATTGATCTTATCCTCTAAGCAACTATTTCTCCATGAGATGATATTTCTCTCTTTCTCTTGTATTTGAAGATTAGTACGCATTATATTATTTACTGGGGCACATGGAGTAGTGTTGTCACCTATATTTCATTTTGTTGTTATCATTGATGTTTCTTAATGGATTTTTGGGTAGTTTTTCAATCATTTATTGCTTATTCTTTGACTTTATCAATCAATTTACATGCTCAATACATTTCTAATGTACATATCACAAAATCTAACTTTACATTATTGATTGGATGCGCTGAACACCGAATGGGATCACATAATGGGTTCTCTAGGATGATTAATTCAAGATCCATGCATAACAAGACCTCGAGTCCATGATGAAATTGATCCTTATGCAATTTGTATCTGAAAGGGTACAAATTCACATGGTCCTAATCTAAAAGCTGTAATTGAAAATATTGTAAAATTCATTTAATCATGTAGACGGTGGTGGTGAAACCCATTGTGCTGGTAGTTTTATCATACTATAGAAATCATTTCTTTCAAGTTTGATTTTATTTCTTTCTTATTAATTTAGTTAATGAACCATTAGATTCATCTATCTTTTTTAATCATGTTATATTAATTTGGCTAAAAATTAATAGCTCTTGTAAAGTTTATCCTTTGGGTTCAATTCTAAATCTATATTGCGATAAGACCAGTTCACTTTTGGGTGGTGATTGTTGCAAGTTGGATTAGGTAAAAATTTAGGATTGATTTCTCAAGTGAACTTATTATGTTATAATCTATCACATTAGAAGCGTCCTTCTTTTTGTTAGGCATAGTTTCTTTGGCTTTCTGAACTTTTTGTATAACATGTCCCTCTCTCATTGCAACTCATTATGTTCCCATTGTATTTGTTCTAATTCATTGGCCATGATCATCATGGCCCTGCTCATTTGTCATTGGATGGATGTCATATGATTAAATTGTTGGGAAGGAGTGCAAAAATTTACATTTGTGAGATCAAATGTATAACATACTTGGATTGTGTTTGCCAATTCAAAGATATATTTAAAATATTGAATGCATATGTGAGAAAATCTCACACATTTTGTGGATTAACATTAAAAATCCATACCTACAATTGGTTGTTGTTGATGACTTGTCAGAGGAGTGTGGTAAATGTTGAATTTTGTCTACTAAAATGGATGGGCTTGCTTGATTTTGGATGAGTCTTCTAGATTCTCTGTCTAGACCTACTCGGGTAGATAAGATTGTTGGCAGTCTCCCTAGTTTTATAGTTTTTCACTTTTTGATCCTAATGGAGAGGTATTCTCCATTAATGGAGCTAGTTTAGGGGAATGTTCTAAACATGGTTGTTGTATAGATATTTTTTTTGGCTCTTTGAGAAGTTGTTATCTAGTTACTAAAGCTTCCTTCATTTTAGGATCCTACTTAGCTTTCTTTGACATCAGAATAATCATTTTGCCTTTCTCATAAGGCTTGAGGGGTGTCTTTGGCTTGCTTGTATTCTATAACTCTGGTTGAGATGGCTTCTACTACCTTTATGGTTTTGTGATTTTGAGTAGAGATGATTTCTTCTGATAATATCTTAAGAACTTCTACCATGGAGAAGATGATCTTTTCACTGTCATAGTTTCTCATCTTAAGAAGGGCAATAGGTTGTAAGGTTTCTTGAATATGTAGAAAAATATATGTACTTATTTCTAGCTAGGACCCCAATTGAAGTAAGATATTTTACATATACAAATATATCCCCCTTTGTTTATGTGAAGTTACATATGAGCTTGGGGAAATTGAGAAGGTTCCCTATCAAAGTGATTAGGTCTTCCATGTAGAATTCCTTCAGACTACTTAACACACTTACCAGAGTGTATTTTTAATTAGTAGCCTCCATATGTCTACAAGTTTCTTCTCCATTATACACCATAGTATGTTAAAGTATTATTTGGTGATATTCCTTGTGTTAGATTCTAAAAACTACATTAGTTATGAGCTTGTGTATAACATGCATCATCCTAGAATGCATATGTGATCCTTTAGAATTTCGGGGTCTATGGAACTTCTCTCTTATTAGTTGTTCCCATACCTTCTTCTTTGTCATATTTTCCTTTGTTTGCATATTTCAATTCCCCATCTAATGTGAAGAAGATCTTGTTAAGCACTCTTTCTATGACATCATTTTAGTTGAAGAGTCTGACAAAAAGCCTATAAGGTCCCCCATTGGCATCATGTTTTTCTTCTTCTATCGAAGCTCATTTAAGAGGACATTAATTCATATTAAGCTTCATGTACAACATATCTTCTAGGAAATAGATGGTGAAAATTTTGTAGATGATGAAAATGTTTCAGATTGTAGTAGATGTTTCACCCTTGTGAATATTCTTAGACATTGCATGGTTGTGACACAAATATGGTTGTTTCAAACATCCTATGCCTATCCATTATATCATAACTCCCCTGATGCTCATTATCACTAGGTATGAGTTTATTGTATAGCTATCAATAACATGTTTTCTTAAGTGTAGAAGGTGTGGCCTCAACTACTTAGCATTGTTCTGTATATTCTTCTTTGGTGTTAATTACAATTCAAGCTTCATCTTCCTTCTCTATGTTCTTTCCTATTTTGGTCTTCTTTCTTGTTGGTCTACTGTGAATATGAATGGAAACCTTTCTAATCCTAGGTTTTATTAATTCTTTATAGGGTGTATATTTAGATGATGAAGAAGTTTTTCCTTAGTATAGGATCCAACATATGCCTTAGGTCATCCTTTCACGTGTATGACCTAAATGCTCTCAGGAGTTAAATTTCTATGCTCTTCAAGATATTTAGATGTAATCTTCTTCAACTTCTCAATTTCACTATTAAGGGGTCATTGTAAGGACCTTGACCTGAGTTTTGGGGTGACACTATATGTTTTAGTCTGATTATGTGCTTAGAACATTGGTCTAGTATTTTGAGATGTGATTACGGCTCATGGAGAGGTTAAGTCTCCAGTTTGAACTTGTTTGGTGGATGTTTGTGATTTCTATGCTAGTTTTGGTGCAAGTCACAATTTACCCAATATAAGGGGGTTGGCATACAACATTCCACCTCTAGAGTGTTACTTATCTATCATGGATTCTTCAGGGAGCGTGTGATTCTTTGGGGAGCCTTGTTTGGCTCCTAGTTGAGTAGTATCACCCTTAGTGGAGATTAGGGTTTTATATGGTCTGGGTGCCTTAGCCCTGTGACCTTCTTGCTTTGCCTTGACCTAGGTTGCAACCTAGAGCCATTGTGGGGGTGTCATGGTCGTGGCACTTCCCTTTGGTGTGGTGGTCATGAACAAGGTTGTCTTGGGTCGAAGTGGAGGTTGGAGAGTTGTGTTTTGACCTAGGTTTTCTGGGGTGGTCTTGGTGTCACGACCTTGGGACCCTAGGTGTGTCGCGGTCGTGACATAGGGTCAGTTGCTTGGATGGTCGATATCCTACCTAGGGAGTATCACAATTTCTTACATGTGGACCTTGTTTGGTTTCATGTGGTTGCATGTTGGTCCTTTTAGTGGACAAGTGTTCCTTTGGAGCTCTATCTTGTTGACACCTCTTCCCTTGCTTTACCTCCCTCCTCCTTTTCTATATGAACCCTCTCCTCTCCATGCAAGTGGTTCTTTTCAGTAATCTTCTTCCTCCCTTCTCTTGTACTCTCCCTCAGAGCTTGGTGGATCAAGAAGGTGTGTTCTTGACACTTTAGAGGTGGCTCATCCCTTGTATGCGGTGATAGTGGTGGTCCTTGGCCATTTCTAGCTCTAGTGAGTGCTTTATCTTCTTTCTTTAGTGTTCCTTCAGATCTTCTACCCTATCTTCTTCCTTCCTCTCAGCCTTGGGCCATGTGTTTCCAAGGTAACACTCTTGTTTGTGTGAGAGAGAGTTTCTTTTCTCTTTTCTCCCTTCTTTCTTTGGTTCAATTTGGGATTTTGCTCTCTCTTCTTGAGCTATCCTTTATCCTTGGTGTTTCTCTCTTCTTGAGGTTCTCTTGTGGTTGGGAGTGGAGCTTTTGGTGGAGCTTCTTCCACCCTTGGATCGTGTGTTTGGAGCTCTTGATCTTAGAGATTGGAGGTTTGGTGGCGATCTTCTTAAGGTGGGTTATATAACACTAAACCTTCTCTATTATTACACTTCTTGATAAGTTGTGTTGTTGTTGTTTTCTCTCTTTAAGATGTTCCTCTATCATGTTAGCACCTGAAGCTTAACCTTAGAATTTGTTTGGGAAGAGTTATCATGCTTGGTTTGGGAGTAACCTGAAATCCTAATTTTCTTGTATCAGCTTTGGGAAGAGGTGATGATATGGAGTCTCTTTCCCTATGCTTGACCCTTGATCTAGCCCCCATGCTTGGTGTTTGGACACCTAGAAGTAAGTGAGAGGCTAGTTTCGGTTTAGGTCATCTTGTCTACGGTTTTTCTTCCTTTGGTCAAGTTTTTCTTGGACCCTTGCCTTAGGGCTTGTGGAGATCAGTTTGGTTGAGTCTCCTTCCATAGTGATCATGGTTCTTGCCTAGTTTTGGACCTGTTTGAGTGACTTAGGTGTTTCCCCCTTGGTGTGGTCGCAACCTAGGAGGTTTTGTGGTCGAGTCATGGGTATGGGCATCACGGTCGTGATATAGCCCATTGGAATGGTCACGACCTTGTTGGATTTGATCGAGATGTCTCTTCTTGTGGTGATGTTTGACCTAGTGGTGTTGATTTGAGATCCTTGGAGCCTAGAAACTTGAAACCCTTAGCTTCTTGCTTTATCTTGGTGGAGACATCCCTTGGAATGGTGGTCACAACATGTTTATGTTGAGGCACCGCGGTCGTGACACATAGGTGCTTGAGGATCTTGGCCGCGAAATGATGGTTGAAGGGTGAAGTGAAACCCTAACCCTAATACTGCGGGTGCGACATGGAGAAGGTGGTCACAACATGTTGAGGGAATAGGTCTACGTATCCATGGTGTATGATGCAGTTGTGACATACTATGACGGGTGGCTGTGACCCATGTGCCTAAGTGGTTACCATGTGATGATGGTGGGTGGTTATGAAACATATATGAACATCTAATGTTAATCATGTATACATATGTGTTATGCTAATTTGTATAATCTCCAATCTTCTCTAATAATTTTGCTTCACCCTGACACACTCCATGATGGTGGAGGGTAGTGGTTCTAGGTGGTTGGTAGACCTCAACCATGTGGACCCTAATTGGTAAAAGTGGAAACCCTAAACCCTAAAAGTGAATAAGTCTTTCTTATACTTTTATCACGGATGGCTATGATGTTATGTGATTACCTCTATTTATTGCAATCTTCTAACCATGCAGGTGTTGTGGAATTGATTATCATAGCTAGTGTGTGCTATTGTAGCTATGATGTGAGACAAGGATTAAATATGCCTTGTAAGGCATGCTTATTATGTAGGTGATACATGAATACAGTGGTTGGGCCTTAGGCTTAGAAATGGTTATTATTCTGACATAAAAGGATGCTTCCTACTGATAAAGTTGAGGGATTGATGTCCCATGGCATGCAGTTTTGTTGTTGACTCTATGAATGGCAATAATATAGGCATCATGTAGTGATAATGTGATAAGTTCACACACTCTCTATTCTAACTACGGGAAGAATGATATGTCCTTATCTTTGTAGAATTTGTTATGGTTTTATATGTCATAACTTGGTTGATGCTAAAAGACACTTAAATGACCTAGCAAATCAAATGGAACCTAATCATGTAGCTTTGCCCTATGCCATAGATCCATTCAGTGTTAGCACTTGCTGAATGGTGAAACGAGTTTAACTTGGAGCACATATTTTTGAATATGCGGGGGTGAGGACAAATATCCCCTTACGTACAGGTTATGTGATACAAGATTTTCTGCGGGTCATAACCTGGTAGGAGTGCAGATTGGGGTTGTAGCTCAGTGATATGTGAAACATGATAACACTTGGGCCCAATGTCCACGACTCTAGTAGAGTTTCAAGAATGATACAAGATTTTTTGCGGGTCATAACCTGGTAGGAGTGCAGATTGGGGTTGTAGCTCAGTGATATGTGATACATGATAACACTTGGGCCCAATGTCCACGACTCTAGTAGAGTTTCAAGAATGATGACTGGCCCCACAGACCACCACTATCCTTAACTGCGCACTTTTTCCTCATTCACGCGCAAGCCGCGGTCAACTTCCCGATTGGTCACCCATCCTAGTACTACTCCAAGCTGAGCACGCTTAACTATGGAGTTCTTTAGTGATGGGCTCCCGGAAAAGAAGGTGCACCTTGGTGATATGGGTAGTCCAATCATTCCTTTTAAGATCATCTTATCCAATGCCTCAAATCCTTGGACGTTACAATCTCCCCCACTTAGACTCTTGACGTCTTCGTCAAGGCTCAACTATATGGCCTCATAATCATCCCCATTTCAGTGCTGACCCAAATGGCCCATGTACACCCAGCTCCCAATCACGGCTACCAACGCAAGGGCGGCTCCATCAACTTGGATAGCCCTTTCCAACATGCCTGGACACTACCAACGCATGGGTGGCTCCATCAACTCGGATAGCCCTTTCCAACATGCGTGGACCACACAAAGATTGGCATTCCACAATCCCATGTGGGCCCCACCTACTGGAGGGGAATTGGCTTTGATACCATTTTTAACACTTGGGCCCAATGTCCACGGCTCTAGTAGAGTTTCAAGAATGATGACTGGCCCCACAGACCACCACTAGCCTTAACTACGCACTTTTTCCTCACTCACGCGCAAGCCGGGTCAACTTCCCGACTGGTCACCCATCCTAGTACTACTCCAAGATGAGCACGCTTAACTATGGAGTTCTTTAGTGATGGGCTCCCAGAAAAAGAGGTGCACGTTGGTGATATGGGTAGTCTAATCATTCCTTTTAAGATCATCTTATCTAAGGCCTCAAATCCTAGGACGTTACAGATTGGCTATGGGCCATACCCTGGGAGGAGTGCGACTGTGGCTGCGGCTGTGGGCTGTAGCTAATTTTACTAGTGTCGTGACCTGTACCAAGGTGGGCTAGGTTTGTATAGTTGGACCATATGCCACTGGTAGCAGTCTGACTGATGATGTCACTACAGGTTCGCTAGTACTGATGGGGGGGGAGGTTGTGAACTCTGACTCTTCCACTAGACCTTGTATGGCACTAATTTTGACTTAGTAGTGGTGGTTGGATTTGGGTGGTACGACTCAAATCCTCAGGGCATAATAAAATATGTAATCAGCCATGTAGCATACTTGTAGAGGATAAAATACGGAAACATTGGACGAGACCTTGCTTGCTTTTGTATAGTATGGTTGGTAATGGATATACATGTTCTTCATATTCCATTTATGATGTTAAGATGTTTCATAATCTAATAAGTAATTTCTAATTATGTTAGTAATGATTTACTTGCTTATCATGGTTATATCTTTACTTCTTTGCTTTAACCATCTTACCCCTGCTAACAATAGTTGTTGTTGAGAGTTATATCTCCCATTGAGATTTGGAATCTCACCCCATGGGTCCCCCACATCCTCTTAGGTGGACATGCACGAGGAGACAGAGTTCGTGCAACAGAGGTCGAACAACAGCAAGAAGGACAATAGTTGACAAGGTTGGAAGTGTTGTTGGTGGTTCTTTTATTTCTAGAGTCCTAGTGTCATCCATGTACACTCATGTCTTTGGGATGGTTATTGGGCGTGTTTTGTAGACCTATTTCGATACATGTTTTGGCTTTTGTGATCCTTTTATGTATGTATATATGTTCAGAGCAGGCTTCCTTGTAACAGGCTGATGGCTTGCATGGGATGTATCATGTGACATGAAGGGACTCATATGTAAAGGTTATAGCTGTTTAGATCTGAATAAAAATGGATTTAAATTTCCATTGTTTTTCAGATAATCTGTTTGTTTAAGTTTGTTTTTGCGATTAGTTTTGGGTCATCACGTGGCTTGTGGAGCGGGAGGTGCCACAATCATGGTATTGGTTGATCTAGTCAACTTTGGTTATAGATAAAACATATGGTAGTTTAGTGATAAATAGTTCAATCTACAGAAACATACACCAATGAAAGTTTGATGCCTGATCGAGATATCAAGTAATTGAATCTCATTTTTTGTTGGAGTAGCAGACCAATGAGGTGAAGATCTGATTAGAATAACACTAACTAGAAAACTAATAACATCTTGTCAATCTTGTGGGTCATTGGAAATTTTCCATCAGATGATGGAGATGAAGGTCAACAAGATTAGACAACTAGAGATAACCAATGAAAGTTTGTCATTTGTTGGTTCTAAGGAACTGAAGGAAGATCTTCACTTGACGAAGATGTCAACTGATGAGGTTTGGTCACCATATGAGAGTCAGGTAATGATGGGAAGAAGGTGACATGATAATGATAGAGAGGGGAAGAGCTTGTCGTGGGAGCTTTGAGATAATAACAAAGGTCAAGTCCTCATTTTTTGTTGCTATCATTGTTGGCAACACAACCGTGCGGAGCTCATCATGACATGAGGAGGGTGTTAGAGAAGTGATGGACATTTCTTTGTTAGAACAATCAACCAGTGAGAATCCATAGATTGATGAAAATACTAGTGGAAAGGAAACCAGTGGAATTGGTCACCAGTGAATATCTTTAGTCTTAAGGATGATTGAAATTGGGCTCCTTTCTCATGTGTTGTCTAGTGTTTTAGCAAATGATCTTCCCTACTTCTAGTCCTCAACATTAATACCCACATGTAAGTGGTAGGTCCTTGAATGTCAATCTATTTATGGCTCAATGGTTGAGAAGAGATCGATGAGGGTTTTGGTATTATCCAATTACGAAAAATTGATCAACACTAATTGACAAAAAATCAACTTCATTAACTAATGAGAAATCAGCTTTGTGTCATTGATTAATGAGAGTTCTATGTTCTCTAACCAATGAAAGTCCAATGCCTATCAATCAATGGTAACACTGTTAATGAAGATCAATGAAAAAATTGAAAGAGGAAATCAATGATGGTCTAATGCCTGTAGACTGATATAAGATTGAACCAATGCAAGTTAACTTCAACAGTTAATTAAGACACTACTCAATGAAAAGTTCATTGCTTTTTAGGCTTCTTGAGAAACTGATGAGAATCATATGACTCATGTGTTCATCTATTGTTCATGTACCAAAGCCCAATAAAAAATATCACTAAAGTATCTAAAGGTTTTATAAAATTTTATTGCATATACATGTCTACTATGTATGAAAAATATTGATTCAAATTATAGATTAAATTGCAAAAACAAAAAGGGTAGGTCAAGAAGATCTTGGTCTTACTCCCAAGGAGTGCTAATTTAAATATATCAACTTGACACTTTGTCTTTCAATCCTCTATCTATATGTCTAAGAGCTGCATTTTAGCTCTCTTGCATCATATTTAATATATCATTACACTCTCGATCCATTTATTGGGACAATGCCTAATGTTTTGTTGAAGAGCCCCATCATTCATGATGGGAACATTTACACTACAATAAATGGTCTTGACCATCTCAATATGAGTTTTATGGACAATAATTTATGCAAGAATTAAAAAGCAAGACTGCATCTCCTTCCTAAACATCCTTTCACTTTAGATGTGAATCATTCCAGGCCTTAGTTCTCTACTTGTAAATCCTGGCATATTTTATACTTGTAATCTAAGGTCCTCAAGGTCTTAATGTTGTTGGAACCTTTTCTTGCATGTTATATTTTAGTATGTATTCAAAACATTTATGGCCTACAATGCCTAATTCTCTATATTTAGGGGTAGTTGACATTCTTTTCCATATATTAACCTATATGGTGTTGTTTTATTGGTATCTTGTATTCTGTCATGTTAAAATAGAACCATTAAGCTTGGAAACCAATCTTTTTTAAATTTCCCCAAAGTTTCCTCTAACATATAATTAATCTATCTATGCAACACCTCAACCTCCCCCAATGTTTAAGTTTGGTTAGGTGTGGCAAACTTATGTTTCACTATGTATTTCCTTAGGAGTATTCAAATTGTTTTTCTATGAAGTGGGAGACACACTCACTAATGCCTATTCTCTAGACTATGATTTTCCTAAATAAGATTTTACTAAACTTATTCATTATGGCCTTGAAATAGAAGCTATGGGTTTCTATATCCTCAACTTATTTTAAAGCATAATCTACTTATATCACTTTTATATGAAGATGGAGAAGGGATGATGTAATCTACTCCCTAGACATCATATATTTCTACTTAAATCTAGTCAGCCATAGACAACTCATCTCTCCTAGTGCTTTTTAGTGGGTTAAGCTTTGATATAACCTCATATTTTCTGTAGGGTACTTTGGTTCCTCGTTTGAGACTTTAATTCCATGTACTATCCTTTCTTGGACCATAAAATGATACTTTTCCCAATTGAGGATGAGGTGTTTTTCCTCACACCTTTGTAAAATAAGTGAAAGGCTTTGTACAAAGTATTCAAATGTAGATTTGTAGAAGGAAAAGTCATCCATGAAGACTTCCATTATTCCTTTTAAGAAATTAATGAAAATAGATGACATATACCTTTGCAAAATGACACGGGCATTACGCAAACCAAATGGCATTCTATGAAAAGCATAAGTACTGT
Organism: Alisma plantago-aquatica; assembly: GCA_963693085.1. Classification (NCBI taxonomy): domain Eukaryota; kingdom Viridiplantae; phylum Streptophyta; class Magnoliopsida; order Alismatales; family Alismataceae; genus Alisma; species Alisma plantago-aquatica. The sequence goes on from OY856412.1 coordinate 722,937,741, forward strand.
ACAAATAAGAGAACATTGTCTTTTCCTTATCCTCTAAGTGTATAGGGACTTGGTAGAATCCTTAGTACCCATTAAGCTAATAGAAGTACAAGTCATGAGCTAGGCATTCCAAGACTTGTTCAAGAAATGGAAATGGAAAGTAATCTTTCTTCATGGTGGCATTCAATTTCCTATAATTTATACACATTTCCCATAATCTCACTATTCATTTTTCTAGTTCATTTATTTGTCACCATTCACCACTGTTATACCTCCCTTCTAGGGTACAACATTGATTGGAATCACCCAATCATTGTTGTTGATGGTGTATATGATTTTGGCATCACACAAATTAGTCACTTCTTTCTGTACAACTTCATATTGTTTTTTATTCAAACATCACTTCCCTTGAGCTAAAGGTTTGGCATATTTCTTTGTGTGAGTTCTCTTTGCATACAATTCTAGGCGCAATGTTTAAGATGTCATCAATAGATTACCGTTGGGCTTTCTTTCACAACTTCCACTCAAAAAGTAGAATTCTTTTGTTCTTCAGATAAGGAGAAGTTGATAATGATTGGAATTTTCTCTGTTCATCCAAATTCTCACACTGAAGTTCTTTAGGAAGTTGTTTTAGTTCATAAAGTATCTTGGGAGTTGCTTTGTCTACATGATTTCTCTTTAGGACATTGTTCATGATTTTAAGTTCCATTTCTTCCAACTCATCCATGATTATCACTTCATTTTCTTCGTCACCACATTCCAACAAATCTTCAAATCATGGGTTTGCTATATTAGGGGTTTGATTTGTTTGGTCTCTTAACAAACGGTCCACTATGCCATTTACTTCATGGATACACACACATAGTTGTTTGTGACATTTAACAAAGTAAACTAATTCAAGTAGAGAATTTGCTTTCATTGAGTCTTGTACTTTGAAGTTTGTGTGATTCCCCCCCATCAGTATCCTAATGACTCAAACTTCTAGGTCAATGAGAGGTATTATTGTAGATAAGTAAGGTCTTCCAAAGATAACTGGGCAATCTTAGTTTTAAACTATATATATTATGACAGTGCGACTAGATATGAAAAATCTTCTTCCCATTATCATATTGTCTTCAACAACTTCAACTAGTCTTGTGAAAGCGTGTTTAGCCATTTGAATGACCATTCCTATCTTTACTACATCCTCAAGACTAGATCTAATTGCTATTTCAATAACATAAGACTTATGCTTGCACCTAGATCTTTCAGGTTATGTCTTTCTATAAAATCACCAAGAATAAATGAAATAGTAGATGCCCCTGGATCTTTCTGCCTAGCTACATATTTTCTTGCATGAAGACACTAGCCATTTTGGAAAATTTGATTGTTTCTACTTCTTTGATTTTTCCTCTTAGTGATCAAATCCTTAAATAATTTGGCATAGGTTGGAATAACTTCAATAGAATCTTGAAGTTGGATGTCTAGGTGAAACGACTTTGCTGCTTCGACGAATTAGCCAAACATCCTCTTGTGGTGAGCCTTTATCAGCTTGTAAGGAATTTTTTTTTTGGTGAATATGGACACACATTAGCGAACACTTCTTTGGAAAATTTTAAGTTTTTAATGTACTTATTTCCTTTTATCTTTCCTTTTAGTACATGTTTCTCATGGATGGCTAGAGAAGTCTTTTCTGATATGACTCAGTTGGTTCTAACTAGTTCATTAGTGTGGTTTGATCTATGCTTATTCGTGATTGAAGAGTTTCTATCATGGAAGATTGGTGTGCTCATGGACTTTTTTAGTGTTATATGGAACTCAGTTGGATGGATTATTTATAAAATCTACCAGGTGCTCCAATTTCTGGGCTATCATCTTGTTGTTTAATTTGTTGGATATCACATATCTATTTAGTAAAATTTCCAGTTTGGGCATGCATCATAGTCATCATGTTGTTGATGATGATGGTATATGATTGATATTTTATTTATCTCATGTTCCCTCTATGAAAATGAAAACATTTCAATTATCAGACTTTGGTTGGTTTTAGAAGATCCTATTTTATTAAAGTTGGTAATGTGTTGGAAACCATGTGTTGCATTACCTCCTCCAAAACTATGTGGTTTAGGAGTATAACTTAAAAGATACGAATTTTTTGCAGAAGATGTGTTCTCATAGGAGAATCCAACATGATCCGACCTTTTGCAGCCAATGAAGACACATTCTCAACTTCTTCTTCGTCGTGGTTATAGATGTACTAATCAATGTTGTGTCTGCTTTCTCCAAGGTGACACAATTTATAATTGTTTCTATAGGGCTTTTGTATCTTACATTTTGTTACTTTACAATGAGGACGACTATATATATCTTGTCCAATTTTGTAGTTAGGGCTTCCGTAATCTTTTATTTATTGATAGTCCCTACTATGGACACATTTCCACCCACCACTCTCAAAATCCAATCCATATTGGGTAGATACAATCATTTCTATTATCTAGCAAAGAACATTATGTGTCTAGTCTAATGAAATCACTCCCTACCTCTACACTGGTAAACATACTTTCATTTTTCATTAGGCCATTGTAAAAATGGTAACCAAATATCGACCACCGAATCTCTGATGGGGACATTTCCTTGATAACCCTAAAACCTTCCTCATGCATTATTTAGATTTTCAAAAGGTCACATACTTAAAACTCGTAACCTGACACCCTGAGATTCCCACAACAATATGCATTTCAGAAGTAGTAGACGTGGTCAAACACAGGGACAATGTTGGTTACCTATTAGGACCTTTTGTCTTAGGTTACCCAAGAAGGACCAGAAGCTAAACGTATTGTTCCTTACTGTACAAAAAAAAAACCATAACTAAACAAGAAAGAATCTATATATATAATGAATGAACGCCCTATACACACACACACACACACAGATATATATATATATATATATATATATATATATATATATATATATATATATATATATATATATATATAATGAACGCCCTACACACACACACACACAAACACACACACACACACACACACACACACACACACACACACACATATATATATATATATATATATATATATATATATATATATATATATATATATATATATATATATATATATATATATATATAGGGCATTCATTCATTGCCCGCGCAGGTAGCTACCCACTCCAAATTTAGTTACTTTTTTGGATTTTTTTACTTTACACATGTAGAGGTTACATTACCTTCCAAATTGTTACTATACATGCATAGATAATTAAATTTGTATCATATATACAATTGCACATTTGTTCCAGAATTTTTAATGTGTATTCTTCTCGGTTTTACTTTTTTAGTCGAATAGTTGTTTTTTGTCAGCATAGTTACTTTTTGTCCAGAGAGTTACTTTTATGACCAAATAGTTACTTCTCAGGCGGCACAAGTAGTGAATTTTAGGTTACCCATGCGGGTATTGAAGATAAACCCTATATATAATGGAATAAGAGTAATTACATGGTTGGGAAGGTCATGGATACTCCAAACCCAAGTTAAATGAACTGGACACACACACTCATGAGCAAAAATACCGATTTACAATAACGAAGGGCATTGACCACAAAAAGAGAATGAACAAAGTGTAAGGGAAGGAGAAAGACAACAAATAGAGAAGTAATCATGTAGTATTATTGTTTTTGGATGTAGATCTCCTTATCTTTGGTTGATTATGATTGAGGAATAAGTTGTCTAGTGGAGTAGACAAACAATAATACCTTCAAATACTTCAATGATGACTATAGAGGTTGATGGTGGTGGAGTGTTCTCGATTATGAATGAAGATGAATGAGTGTTCCCTGACCTTCCTTATTTTGATGTCAGGTTGTAAAATCTCGAAAAGGGTCAATGAAAAATAGCTGACAAAGACTCTCATATCACCAATGATCAAGTGATAGCATAGATGAAATTCATGATCACAAAGAAGAGATGCCCCTCATGGAGTTTGAGAGTCCCTATTTATATGGAATGGTGGGGCTCTCAAGGCATATCTATGTACATTGCGATTCATGCGACCCAAGTGTAAAGAGTGGGACCTGAGTGTAGGTTTGAATTTAGGAATAAAACCATCCATGTTCCAAACATACTTTAAGGATGATGAAAGTATGCATTTCATTTTATTTCTCTAATTGTTATGACCCACTCCATGATTAACTAGTAAGTATAATGATTAGTGCATAATTAAGTTAATTGAGATAAGTTAAGTGCTCATGTGGTGATTAGTGCATTATCAAGTTAATTAAGCTAAGCTAAGTGCTTAAATGAGATTAGAGTTTTGATTAGCTGAGACAAGCTAATTGGCATGTTTTTATGCCTTGTGATTGTAGAGTATCTCATGCTTGAAAAGTTGCAAAAGAAATCATTTAATTTGGACCTACAAGGCGAAAGGTGTGACCTTTTCAGTTTCCAGGGTCGAAATTGCAATTTTTCTAAGTTTTGACTTTATAACCCTTTTCTTTTCCTTTCTTTTCTCCCTTATCTGCTCCTGTCAACGACCGCTTGAAGAGGCGTTGTAGCTCCGCAGAGCCGCGATCGCAGCAAGGCTAACGATGGGCGATTTTTTTTCTTTGATCCCTTCAGCTCCGAGCAGCAGGCTCCTTCCTTCTTTTCCCCCCTTCCTCTTCTTCCTCCACTCTTCCCAGCTAAGCCAGCCGCCTAGCAGTTTGACCAGCGGCAAGCAGCAGCTAATTGCGGTTTTTGTGCGTGGCATGGAGGGGCCTATCCTGGTGCGCCTGAGCAAGGAAAATCCTCCCTTGAGCTCCAAATTTGAGAACACAGCAAAGGTGCGCAGTTCCTAGCCACGATTCAACCATCCATTTAGACTGTATTCAACCAATACGTGAAGGAGTTGCTCTCAGGGGTTGCTGGATTGTGAACAGAGCAATTAAAGGTCGAAGACAACCCAAAATTCATTCGGAAAGAGGCTCTGGACGCATTTCCAGATGAATCCGGCCATCCCGAATTGTTGTGAGTAGAATTTCACTCAGCAGCATGATTTAAATCTGGTGTTTGGAAATTTTTGATTAATTGAAGCTTTGGGAGTATTTGGCGTCGCCCGACTTTTTATTTCATAAATCACTTCTTTACGCTTTTATATGATCTAGTTTAGCATCTGATCAGTGTGGATTGGACCAGTGAATTTACATGGTTCATGGGAACCTAAATTGCTCAGTGTGAATGTTGAAATTAGTAACACACGACCGATACAGTTTGGGTATAAACCCAGGTAATATAGATTTTGTAAATTTTCAGATGCACAATAGCAAAGAAAGTACAATAACATAAAAATATTGAATAAAACCCTAGTTGCATGCTTCCTCTTATGTTAATGTGTGTGAATTAATATTTACATGAATTGGCACATTTCTCTGAGATATTACTAGAAATTCTCAAGTATTGTTAATAATTCGTGATATGATACATAAGTAACTCTTAATTGAGTTATGTGATGCACAAATCAGGATTAGGGTTAATGTTCACGTTCTTCTAGAAATTTTAGATAATTGATAAATGTTACAGATGATTTCTCATATGTGAAGTAAATTACTCTTATCAGTGCAATAAGATGTTAAATTGCATGAATTTAGTATGTATGTGCCAAATTGATATGGGTTTGGATTATTTATAAATTTTTAATCGGTCTGCATGCACGATATAATGATTACTCTGTATTTACAATGAATTTAAGTATACTACTCTATCAGTTCTAGAATGATATCGTATTGTGATTTGAACTGCAATCAAATAGATGAGGTACCATAGAGATACCAAAGTCAAGAACAAGTAAGAGAGAGAAGCAATGTAGTAAGAATTTCTCCTAGAATAATAAAATAATAGATTTAAGGGACCTGGCATCGTAGAACCCCTTTGAGATGTTTGTGCCTTAGGGGTGAAACGACCTAACCCTGGTAGTGTCCGGTACACAAGGGAAGGTCGGAGACTCGTGTCCAAGACTAACTAGACGTCCCGGTGGCACGAGGGTACAATTTGTAGTGTCCAATACTAACCAGACGTCCTGGTGGCACTAGAGAGCAGTTTACAGTGTCCAACACTAACCAGACGTCCTTGTAGCATTGGAGTACAGAAAAGTGTGTCCAACACTAATCAGACGTCCTGGTGGAACGGATTAACTCTCTGCTTGTGTACTCAGCTTAGAGGAGGAGTCCAGTTTACGGCACCATAGGATGTCGAGGCCAGAGAGCCAGAGTTCCTGCAGCAGACCAGGACAACAGTCAGACTTATCTATCCCGGGGTGTCGACTAAGTCTTGTACGGTGGGATCGTAGTTTGCTACGAGTCTTCATATGTAGAGTACACTGCATATGATCAGAGCATACGATAAAATATGATCATATAGGTTCACATAGTTTTTTATAAGTTAAAGAGTTAGGAAAGATGAAGTTTAGATTCGTATCAGTTTTTCTTTAAATGAAATGTTGATAATTCATGTTATTTAATTGTAACTATAGCTTGCAACAATTGTTATTTTAATGAGATGTTGATATTTCCTGATATTTAAGCTATATTATTTTAGACCTGCTCAGTGTAGTATTTCTTGCATATTATTCCAATTAATAAACATAAATGAGTTATCTGCGATGGTTGGGTGAAATTCTATTCACTGAGCCAGTAGCTCACCGACCTACTAAAACATTTTTCAGGTCAGCGTCAGCACGAGGAAGATGAATGATCGTATCACCCAGATGTTTAGAAGGTAGTGTTTAGTTAGGTCTAGAGATCTCTTGATCCTTTCCCCTCGGTCCTTGGGACATGTGTGTGGTAGTGAGAGAGAGAATGTAATGAAATCTGTAGTTAAGTTTTCAGTTAATTGTTGTACTTTATATTCTGCAAGTAAGTTGTAAAATGTTGTGTAAACCTGCTTTACCTACTTAGTAAAGTAAATAGTAGTTTGCTTCCACAGTTTGGTAAGATTTCACTTTATTCCAAATTATAAGATTCTACTTTAAGTTGAATTTAAGTGATCAAGTAAAGAAAAAGTTAAGAGTGGTTTATCGAGGGTGACCCCCGGGTCTTCAGGGTCATTAGAGATGGCTCGGGGATTGGGGCATCACAACATCTTTGGTATCAGAGGATATGTTGAGTACATGGTTACTCTAAGTCAAGGTCAGGGGACGACAAGATACCAATAGGATTAGGACTTAGGTGTCTTCCTTCTAACTGCAAATTTCTAACAGGAAGTGTTCTGTTATACTATTGTAGATGGCAGGAAGAGGACATGGTCATGAGAACCAAGCAGAGAGCTTAGGCTGAGTCGTCAGAGACCATTAGGATCCAAAGATAGAGTTATACATGAGGTAGATAGGAAGTGATGTGTCTTTAGCTCTGGGAAGTCTGAGTATTTAGATACCCTGGCCAGGTATCTGAGTACTTAGATTGACTAGTATTAAGCTACTCTGTCTATTCTTCCCTGAATACCCTGGCCAAGTATGTAGAGGAAGGATGGGCTAGAGAGAAACCCTAGAAATCTTAGGGTTAAGAAACCGGAAATTAATGTAGGAGTAAGAGATTAAACATAGGATGTGATACAACTCTTGCTTTATATTGCTTATTTGATTGGAGATCACTAGAAATGCTCTTATATGTATGGATTTAGATTTTCAGTTTGTATAATAAATATGATTCTTTTATATTGTTGTGTGTCATGAAGTGATTTATTTATTATTTATATTCTTTGTATCAAGTAGACTCTAGATAATTTAGACCCGCATCATAGTAAGAATGTAAATACACTAAGATGTTGAGATATAAGGGAAAGATTAGAACAACTAAGAATTTGTTAGAACTGATATCGGAGACCCAACATTGGGGCCTCATATGAACAACCCTTAATTGGAAATAAAGGAACACAGCATAAGATTCTGATTAAGTTTGATGATTAGTATTATATGAACTCTAAATATGAGAATATGGAAAAGATATGGGAAAGGTATGTAAGGGCTAAGATAGTAAGAATCAACCATGGAATGGATCATGTAATAGAGTAAAATACTTTTATGTACTTCAAAGAAAAGGGAAAATAGAAGAAAAGAGTTAAGTATACAATAAGTATATAGAAATAAAGAGCCTTCAGAAGAGCAACATGGTATACATGAACATACACATGAATAAGAAGCATGATAGAAAGAGTAGGATATGGTAAGAGGATTATGGAAATATAGGGAAGGGTTTGAAGCTTGAGGGGGTAATAAAGATTATAAAAGAAAGACATTGTGACACTCAAGTAAGTGTGAACTAGTCAAGTATCCTTGTTGATGACTAATCAAATCTACATATGAGAAATGTAATAAGGGAATGTTTGAAGATAAGAATTCTAAGTCTTAGAATCATCTTCTCTTTCATATCTTCCTTAATGAGAGCAATGTGGGATGAAGTGATAAGAAAATGAATCATATATGATGCATAACTACCATGGTAGAGACGTCTAAGTGAATGAAACAATGGCACACAATATGATGATGAAACCCTAGCAAGGTAAATTGAGAATGTAATTTGTCTGAATGTCCAAGTAAGAGAAAGGAAATTCCAGTGATAAGATAAGGAAGACTTTAGTAAAACTTATCAGATCCAAAGTTTGAATTTCAAACTAAAGGAGAAAAGTCACATCACAATAACGCTATGTTACTGATAAGGACCAAACCCTAGAATGTTTAGAGTTGAAGTAGTTCAAGGGATGTCACAAGCGATTTGGCCTTGAATACTAGCATCTATATAAAACAAAATCATGAGATTTGCACTATGAAAGGTAAGCTAGCACTAATAAAATCCAGGGTTTAAAGGTAGTTAATCTGAAAGGTAGATAAACAATATGAAAATGACTCGGATAAAAGAGTAAGATATAAATTTGAAATGTAACAAGTGTATTTTGAACAAAAGGAGAAATACAATATGAGTGAAGTGTGATATGAGATAAATTCTTGCAGTGATAGTAAGAATGATGAATAATCTATTCTTACCTTGTGTGTTTCAATTTTAGGGATGTTTATTCTATATGATCAAAATAAGAAGGATAAGTAACAAGAAGTAAGTTGCATAGAATGAGGAGTATTATCCGACACATGATTTGGAGTTAGTTGTAGTAATTTATTCTCTTCAGACTTGGCGTCACTATCCTTATGGTGTGGTGTGCCATGTGTTTACGGATCATAAGAGCTTGAAATATATCTTCACCCAAAAGGATCTGAATCTTAGACATCAGATATGGTTAGAATTGGTCAGGATTATGATGTGATGATAGATTATCATCATGGTAAGGCAAATGTGGTAGCAGATGCCTTCAGCATGAAGCCAAGTTCAACAACTGATGCATTATCTATGGCATATTTCAAGAGAGACCTGCTAGTAGAAATGCAAAGTTGAACTTAGACTTAGGGGTGATGGAGCAGAGTGGTTTGATTGCATATATGCAAGTCAAGCCTACTTTTTATGATCAGATCAAGGAACTTTAGTAGAGTGACAGTGAGTTACAACAGATCATGCATGATATGACAAAGGGAAAAAGACCAGAGTTTAGGTTTTCAGATGATGGTTTGTTATATCAGCATGAAAAATTATGTGTACCTGGAGATGGTTATTTGAAAGAACAAATTCTTGAGGAAGCACATGCATCGATGTACGCTATGCATCCAGGCAACACTAAGATGTACATGAATCTCAAGGAGTTGTACTGGTGGTCAGGTATGAAAAAGGATGTAGCTAAAATATGTGGCTAGATGTAGTGTGTGCCAGCAGGTTAAGGCTGAGCATCAGAAACCTGAAGGTACCTTGCAATCTCTTCCTATATCAGAGTGGAAATGGGAACATATCACAATGGATTTTGTGGTAGGGTTACCCAAGACACCTAGAGGTTGTGACTCGATATGCGTGATTGTGGATAGACTGACTAAGTCTGCTCACTTTATTCCTGTTAAGTCAACCTTTGATGTCCCAAAGTTGGCTAAGATATACATGGATGAGATAGTCAGGCTGCATGATATTCCAATTTCAATTATATCTGATAGAGATCCTAAGTTCACATCCAGGTTTTGGAATTAGTTACATCGTGCTTCGGGCACAAGGTTGAGGTTCAGTATAGCTTTTCACCAACATACGGATAGTTAGTCTGAGAGGACCATTCCGACTCTTGAGGACATGCTGAGAGCATGTGTCTTGTATTTCAGTAGAAGTTGGGAAGAACACTTGAGCCTTATAGAGTTTGCATATAACAATAGTCATCATTCCAGTCTTGGTATGGCACCATATGAAGTTCTGTATGGTAGAAAGTGTAGATCACCCATATGTTGGTATGAGGTGGGTGATAAGAAGATTCTTAGACCAGAGATAGTGGATTTGACTACAAAAAATATTATAGTGATCATAGAACAGTTGAAAGCTGCACAGGACAGGCAGAAGAGTTATGCTGAGAAGAGACGTAGACCTCTTGAGTTTGAGGTTGGTGATGAAGTGTATTTGAAAGTTTCATCATGGCAAGGAGTGCCGAGGTTTGGTAAGAGAGGCAAACTGACTCCTAGGTTTATGGGCCCGTATCCTATCATTGAGAGGATTTGACCTGTAGCCTTCCTGTTGGATTTGCCATCTGAGTTGGCTAATCTACATGATGTGTTTCATGTATCGATGATGAAGAAATGTTATCCTGGTACAGAGAAGATAATGGACCCAGAACCTGCACAACTCAGATCAGAAGTGTCCTATGTTGAAGGACCAGTACAAACAGTTGATCGAAGGATCAAGAAACTCAAGAATCGCGAGATACCATTAGTGAAAGTTCTGTGGAGGAATCATAATCTAGAGGAAGCCACGTGGGAGCTTGAGTCTGAGATGCGTAACAAGTTTCCTTTTCTCTTTTAGGAATTTCAAGACAAAATTCTTATAAGGGAGGGAGATTTTTATGACCCACTCCATGATTAACTAGTAAATACAATGATTAGTGCATAATTAAGTTAATTGAGATAAGTTAAGTGCTCATGTGGTGATTAATGCATTATCAAGTTAATTAAGCTAAGCTAAATGCTTAAATGTGATTAGAATTTTGATTTGTTTTTATTCCTTGTGGTTTTAGATTATCTCATGCTTGAAAATTTACAAAAGAAATCGTTTGATTTGGACCTACGAGGCAAAAATTTTGACCTTTTCAGTTTTCAGGGTCGAAATTGCAATTTTTCCAAATTTTGGCTTTATAACCCTTTTCTTTTCCTTTCTTTTCTCCCTTATCTGCTTATGTGAATGACCGCTTGAAGTGGCGTTGTAGCTCCACAGAGCCGCGATCGCAGCAAGGCGAACGATGGGCGATTTTTGTTCTTCGATCCCTTCAGCTCCGAGCAGCATGCTCCTTCCTTCTTTTCCCCCCTTCCTCTTCTTCCTCCACTCTTCGCAGCTAAGCCAGCCGCCTAGTAGTTTGACCAGTGGCAAGCAGCAGCTAATTGCGACTGTTGTGCGTGGCCTGGAGGGGGCTATCCTGGAGCGCATGAGCAAGGAAAATCCTCCCTTGAGCTCCGAATTTGAGAACACAGCAAAAGTGCGCAGTTCCTAGCCACGATTCAGCCGTCGATTTAGCTTGTATTCAACCAATATGTGAAGGAGTTTCTATGACTGGTTCTGGAATGTGAACATAGAAATTAAAATTAAAGGTTGAAGACAACCCAAAGTTCTTCCGGAAACAGGCTCTGGACGCATTTCCGGACGAATCCGAACATCCCGAATTGCAATGAGTAGAATTTTACTCACCTAACATGATTTAACTCTTGGTGTTTCGAAATTTTTGGTTAATTGCGCGTTTTTCACTAATAACAACAGTTATCAAGTGTTTGGCAGTATTTTGCGTCGCCCAATTTTTTATTTCATAACTTGCTTTTTTATGCTTTTATATGATCTACTTTAGCATCTCATCAGTGTGGATTGGACCAGTGAATTTACATGGTTCATCAGAACCTAAATTACTCAGTGTGAATGTTGAAATTAGTAATACACGACCCATAATGGTACGGTTTGGGTATAAACCCAGGTAATATAGATTTTGTAAATTTTCAGATGCACGATTTCAAAGAAAGTACAATAACATAAAAATATGCAATAAAACCCTAGTTGCATGCTTCCTCTTATGTTAATGTGTGTGAATTAACATTTACATGAATTGGCACATTTCTATGAGATATTACTAGAAATTCTCAAGTATTGTTAAAAATTCGTGATATGATACGTAAGTAACTCTTAATTGAGTTATGTGATGCACAAACCAGGATTAGGGTTAATGTGCACGTTCTTTGAGAAATTTTAGATAATTGATAAATGTTACGGATGATTTCTCATATGTGAAGTAAATTACTCTTATCAGTGCAATAAGATGTTAAATTGCATGAATTTAGTATGTGCCAAATTGATGTTGTTGGATTATTTATGAATTTTTAATCTGTCTGCATGCACTATATAATGATTACTCAATATTTACAATGAATTTGAGTATACTGCTCTATCAGTTCTGGAATGATATCGTATTGTGATTTGAACTGCAATCAAATAGATGAGGTACCATAGAGATACCAAAGTCAAGAACAAGTAAGAGAGAGAAGCAATGTAGTAAGAATTTCTCCTAAAATAATAATAATAATAGATTTAAGGGCCCTGACACCGTAGAACCCCTTTAAGAGGTCTGTGTCTTAGGGGTGATACAACCGAACCCTGGAAGTGTCCAGTACACGAGGGAAGGTTGGAGACTCGTGTCTAACACTAACCAGACATCCTGGTGGCACGAGAGTACAGTTTGTAGTGTCCAACACTAACCAAATGTCTTGGTGGTACTAAAGAGCAGTTTATAGTGTCCAACACTAACCAGACGTCCTGGTGGCACTGAAGTACAGAAAAGCATGTCCAACACTAACCAGACGTCCTGGTGGCACAGCTTGACTCTCCGCCTGTGTACTCATCTTAGAGGAGGAGTCCAGTTTATGACACAATATGATGCCGAGGCCAGAGAGCCAGAGTTTGTACAACAGACCAGGACAGCAGTCAGACTTAGCTATCACGGGGTGTCAACTAAGTCTTGTACGGTGGGATCATAGTTTGCTACGAGTCTTCATATGTAGAGTACACTACATATGATCATGGCATAAGATAAAATATGATCATATAGGTTCACATAGTTTTTTATAAGTTAAAGAGTTAGGAAAGATGAAGTTTAGATTCATATCAGTTGCTCTTTAAATGAAATGTTGATAATTCCTGTTATTTAATTGTAACTATAGCTTGCAGCAGTTGTTATTTTAATGAGATGTTGATATTTTATAATATTTAAGCTATATTATTTTTGACCTGCTCAGTGTAGTATTTCTTGCATATTATTCCAATTAATAAACATAAATGAGTTATCTGCGATGGTTGGGTGAAATTCTATCCACGGAGTGAGTAGCTCACCAACCTACTGAAACATTTTTCAGGTTAGCGTCAGTACGAGGAAGATGAAGGATCGTATCACCCAGACGTTTAGAAGGTAGTGTTTAGTTAGGTCTAGAGGTCTCTTAAACCTTTCTCCTCGGTCCTTGGGACATGTTTGTGGTAGTGAGAGAGAGAATGTAATGAAATATGTAGTTAAGTTTTTAGTTAATTGTTGTACTTTATATTCTGCAAGTAAGTTGTAAAATGTTGTGTAAACCTACTTTACCTACTTAGTAAAGTAAATAGTAGTTTGCTTCCGCAGTTTGGTAAGATTTCAGTTTATTCCAAATTATAAGATTCTACTTTAAGTTGAATTTAAGTGTTCAAGTAAAGAAAAAGTTAAGAGTGGTTTACTGAGGGTGACCCCCGGGTCTTCGGGGTCATTAGAGATGGCTCGGGGATCGGGGTATCACACTAATGGTATGTATCACAATAAAAATGACAAATATGTAGTGGGAATATAACTATTACAAAGATACAAGATATTTCGTATACAATTTTCCTGGCCTTGGATGTGCACTACAAAATAAAAAGCCAGTCTAACTATTGCAAGACTAGTTGTAGAGTGTAATCTAGCCATCCCAAACTATCCCCATGTCCACATCCTATAAGAAAACTTCCTGAGTCATTGTCCTCTACATCACCTACAACTGGGTGGTGTGGAAATACCACCCAGAAAAGAGATAGACAAATGTATGGGCCAGTAAATAGTGAATATGTACATAATAATCATATTTGGACATTTTAGAATAGATATGTATAAAAGTGGGGGTTCCCATTCAAGACAGAGATATCAATATGTGATGGGTATAATAAAGATGAAACTAGAGAATGATGTACTTAAAGAATATATAACAAAGAATCATAAAGTGTCTTTCCATTAATCAATTCATTATATCACAAATAAAGACAATTGCATTCATATATGATATAAACCAGATATCAAAAATAGGGCCATAACACCATTTGATCATGGCCCAAAAAACTGAGGATGAAAATGCACACCCTGAATATATAAATGGTTGTGCCCATACACCACTAATCTGGATAAAAAGTATAACATATGTCATACTTAAATTAAGGAGCAAGTCATGTCATTCAACTATATTTCAATTTTCAAGTAGAAACAGAATTGGGGTTATAGACCCTATGTTCATAGGAATCAAGTAAATAATTTGGGAATTTAATGATTTCCAAGATGAATAATATAAATGGCCAATAAAAGAGAATTTGCCTCATTTTATATAAATGGGTTAATAATCACATAAAATGTCCAAATTAAGAAATGAGTTGCAAATACTTCTTCAACATGGTCTAATACTCCAAAAGTCTTCCTAGGGTTTAGGGTTAGAATTCCAACACTTCATTCAACATATAAATGCATATTCCACTTTATTAAACTCTAAATTATCTCACCAAAAATCTTGTATTTTGACCCTAAATGCACCACCGATGCATCATGTTTATTTTTTACTATCATAAGAAACATGTATGTCCATATTATTCGAATAAACAATATTTAGTGAAGATTTTTACAGTTAAATCATTTTTCATTCATTTAATAAAGGAGAGTCAATAAAAATGACTGACATGCCCTCACATTTGGATATTGATAACATGATGTGATATGGGGTATTAGTTATTTCCCACAAACCAAAATTGTGCATGGATGGATAATATATATGGATGAAAGGACAATAGTGCCTCTTAGGGACAAAATTAATGTTGGTGGTAACCTAGCATGGTTGAGGAAGTTTATAAGGGACATTGCCCTCCCCTTTGTTCTCTTCATGTATGAAAGGTCATGAAATTGCCTCCATAGTCCCTTCTTGCCATGCCCGCCCCCTGACCCAGGGCTATCCAGGCGACTCTATAAAGTTTATGACAAAATTGGTGTTCCAAAGAACTATGGACAGAGGTGGAAAAAGCTTCATGTAGTTCACCATGGATGGAAGACATGAATCTAGGAAATCATAGTAGAGGGTAAAGACAAATAAAGCATAAAACTTGATGAATTCCACAAGGCATGGAAAAGTCAATGAAAGAAAAACCAAGGGAACATGGTCCCTAATACTAGTGTTGTTCTATGTAGCAGCATGGTCGATGTTGATATGAGCTAGGAACACCTGACATGTTAATAATGATTCGAGGGTATTCTATAATATCAAAGGAACCTGTGACAAGTTGTAGTCATTAAGCCCTTGGATGGCACTATGATTATGACAATCAAGCCATAGTTAAAAGGACGTGAACTAAAAGGTGGTGATTTAGTATGAGAACTAGTCGGCCAAAGCATCCCAAGCATCTCCAAATACCAACAAAGAGATTGGCTGAGAACATAGGTTCGATGATTATTGGATAATCCTTCTAATGACTGGTCTCAAAACACAAGAGATAGGATTCCATCATTAGGGAAAATGAGTGAAATACATGACGAAATGATTGCATAAGAAAATAGGAATTATTTGAAGGAGCATTACCACATAATTAGTTGGTTAGAGGTGAAGTGGAATGTTAGAATTAGTGGTCTTCTCTAGTAATGAAGATCCACATTAGTGGCATGAATTAAAAAGAGACAAGAGCAATTGAGTTAGGTAGGGGATAGTGAAGGAGATTGTTGTCGAGCTTAGTTAACATCGCAACCTCTACCGTACTCTACACCTAGCGAGACGTTCTCCTTGGCTAAGGACCATGGCTCCATGTGAGGGATGTAGATGGTGGCTAGGGTTTTTGTATTGTGCGGAAGGGAGAGGGAAGAGTGGTGGAAGATATAGGGGAGGAAGGAGAGAAGAAAAAAATGGATGGAGGAGTCTGAAGAAGAACAATATTGTCAGTTGTAGATTGGTATGACAACAACTCCCACTACGAAAAGTGAAATTGCAAGGTTGACGATGCTACATCAAAAAAATAAACGGATCTTGTAAAATTAATGCAGTCAAACAAAATAAATCAATTCTTACTTTTAGGAACTATTAAAATTTTATTAAGATGTAAACTGATAGATAGTCTAACTATTGTGTGATGAGTCCAATTTTGATATAAATTCTTACTTTAAAAACATTTGTTAATAGTACCTTTAAGTTAGGTACTCAATTGGTGCATGTAATACAATTCTTAGCAAATTTAATTGTAATAGTTTGTTTTTATGCAATTTCATTCATATGATATGGTAGAGAGATCCTAGAGTGCCAAATTTAGATCAACATTATAATTTGTAAGATTTATCTTGTAAGTGAAATGATATGTTTAAGTTATTATAATACTTCGTTAAAAATGGATATTCAAATACATTATGCTATTTCATTGTATAATCAGGGGAAAATTTACTAGGTATTAACATAGTCATTGATGAGTCTAGGATAATGGAGGGTTTGAGTCATGAACCTAAATTTGGGCATGTTACAACACTCCAATTGTGAAAGAGGGTTTTGTCCTGAAAATGCACCTATCTATAGTCTAGTACACTAAGCTATACCTCCTTGCCAAATTATAGGTTTCTAATTCATCTTATATAGTGGAACAAAGTATACTACATAATATCACAGTTATAGTTCTTTAACAATGTTGACATCCTAGCCATTCACCGATAGTTCATCCACTATCTCATCAATAATGATACATCTCAATGACCTTCATCTATGCTAGTTTAAAGAAACATAAGCATCATGCTCTATGGAGCTATCTTAACTCCATTGCAACTTCTTCAACCCTGCCCTGGCTTGTAATGCAAAATTTTAATGCCACTCTACATACATCCAAGTGAACTGATAACAAGTATATCAACATTAGCAGGTGTAGGGACTTTGTTGATGCCCTTTTCCCTGCTAGTCTGGAGGACCTTGGTGATAGGTCCTTGCATGGCTTTCAAGATGGGTCTTCTTCAACAATGACTCGACCGAGCTGTATCCAACCTATCTTGGATAGATACTTACCCTAACACTCAAGTTGAAGTCCTCCCAAGATTAACTCAAACCATGCACATGTCCTTGTTAGGTTCAATACCTACCACATCTTCATCAGACACCACCTAAAAACAAGCATCTCCTAGTCTAATAGACAACCATTCAATGATATCTTTACAAGATCTTGGGATAACTCTCTAGACTTCACATATGCAAAATAATAGTTTATGCTTAAAGCTGACAATGGGATAAGGAAGAAAGAAATAAAAAACAAAATTAAAAGACTTTATCTTGAACACTATCACCAGAAAACAAAAGACTCTAGGAAACTATTTCACACCAAAACTCGATAATAGCATCAACCTTCTATAACATGAGTATACAAACATTCTAAATCAAGAGGAAGTAGAATGGTAACAAAAATCAAGATGCAACTTTATCACCCAAGGAGACTCCAACACAACGTATTTTAAAGCCTTAGTGAAAGTTAAAAGGAGGAAAAGATCAATATACAAACTAAAAGATGATTCAAGAAACTAAATTGATGATGAATATGTCATTCAACTTCTCATCAACAACCTTCTCAATGTGGATGATAATACTTCCAATCCTTCCACAGCTACATCCTACATTCCATTTTTTATTCACACATCAACAACAACACTGCACCACCTCCCCTATTGAAGAAAAAAATTCTTTCCTTTCTTATGAAAATGAATGCCATCAAGGACCCTGGTCTAGATGGAATTGACACAAGCTTCCTTAAAAAAATTAGGAACACCATAAAAAATCACTTTGCCTAACCATTTCCTAGTGTTTTATAGGTGAGAGCATTCCCACTTAAATGGCCAGTTCCACACTGGTTCTTATCCCAAAAGTACCGATTCCTGAAGCTTGGAATCAACTACATACTAAAGCTTTAATCAACATTAATATGAAATTATCTCAGAAATAGTAGTAGAACACATCAAACCTTATCTGGATGATTGGATTTCCCCTTTCCAATCAAGCTTTGTACCAGGAAGAAGAATATCAGCTAATGTTATACTTGTTTAGTAGATCATACACTCCATGTGCACTAAGAACCATGGGTATTGTAACATGGCTGTGAAATTGGACTTATCCAAAGCTTTTGATAGAATGAATTGGGAATTCATTTAGGATACTCTTCAAAGAACTACTTTACCCGAGTCTTTGATGAGGTTGATAATGAACATCATCACCCCTGGGGAAATTTCTATTGCATGGAAAGGAAGCACACTCCCATCCTTCAAGCCCTTGATAGGAGCCTATCAAGGTGACACTCTATCCCCATACATTTTCATCTTATGTTTAGACAAACTAAGCTAAGCCACTGCCACCGAAGAAGCATCTAGTAGATGCAAACCTCTATATTTTTAAAGAAAAATCCTTTCACCCATGTTTTCTTTACCGATGACATTGCCCTTTTCGAGCAAGCTTCCCTACCTCAAGCTACCACAATCATGAGGACACTTATAAGATTTGAACAGGCATCAGGTCAAGTCCTATCCAAAGAAAAAGCTTCCATTTTCTTCTCAAAGAACACTAACAACATCACTAGAAGGAGAATATGCAGATGAATGAGAATCACAGAGAAACATAACCTGGGAAATCACCTTGGCATTCTTGACCCATACTCAAGAGCTAGCCGGTCTACCTATCTCCCAACTCTCCATGTCGTTGATGCTAAAATCTCTTCCTAGTTAAACCAGATTTTTCCTTGACATGAAGAGTTGCTCTAGCTTGCTCTATTCTAACATCCATTCCCTCTTACATCGTGCAATCCACTTACCTTCCTATGTCTATTTGTGATGGCATTGATTAGGCAATTCACAACTTTGTGTGGGGGTCATAAGGAGACATGTGGAAAATCCACACTATTTTTTGAAAGAAGATGACAAGTTCTAAAGCTAATGGAGGGAAAGGTATTAGACCAGCTTGAATACAGAATGGGGCTCTTCTTTCTAGAACTTTTTGGGACTTTGTTATGTAAAGGAAGATATACTAGAGAGAGATTATGCACTCAAAGTATACTCCATTGAAAGAGAATGGAAGTTCAACCAGCTCGAGACTTTGGAAGTTCATTCAATTTTGAAGACACACCATTGCACCACATGTTGGACGTGCTACTCTAGATGGAACTTCCACTTCATCCTGGACCGATTGCTGGGTCAATGGATCCCAAATTCCCACCTTAAAGCTCAATAAAGCTATTACAAATGACATTATTGATCTGAAAGTAAGCTCAATGGCCAATGAAGGGATATGGGACATCAACTTTCTCACTCATTGGTTCAATGGTGACACCTGCAACAAAATCCTTACCATGATCCCTCCTGGCCCAAACGTGGGCAAAGTCGAATGGCATCACATTTCTAACCCTAAAGGACCATTCAAGTCTACAATTATATATCATGACCTCCTAAAAAACCACAACATCAAAATACAAGGCTGTTGGAAAAGGATATGGAAACTACCTGTCCCACGACACACAATGATTTTCCTCTGGAAATCCATGCATGAAGACCTCCTGACAAACTACAATAGAACCATTAGAGGATCAACCTCTAATGATCGTTGTCCCCATTGTAATACCAAAGCAAAAACAACAATACATGTTCTTAAGGATTGTCCTTTCGCCGCCAATATATGGGAACAAATCAATCTTCAACACAATGTGAGTGTAGGCAATGAATCATCATTTTGCAGTGGTTTTCAAGGAACATCAGGACAAATATCTCAAATAACCTTAAGACGTGGTTCTTGTAACTACTAAATTTATCTGGAAAGCTAGAATTGAGTATGTTTTGTCCAACAGAACAATATCAACTACTAAAGCAATTATAACCCTAGCAAAATCAGTCTCTCTCATGACCCATGCTTTAATTAGTCCTGACTAGGATATCTATCACATTATCCCTTATACCTTATGGTCCCGCCCACCACAATACTCCCAGAAACTCAACTCAACATTGATGCTACACTTATCAAAAGATCAAATTCAGCCAACACATGCTTCGTCCGGCGGAATGACAGAGGAACATGGATCAACAAAGGGGTTGAGAAAACTACATGCACGGATGTACCACAAGTGGAGATACAAGCAATCACCGGAGGTATCAAAAAGTTCATCATTGAATCTAGAGATATCATCGTAGAATTTGATAGCCTCATGACATGAAAAATTCTTAATCAATACTCTCACGACACCATTGCGCTTCAAGCCGTTCTATCAGGAACTTAAACATATATTGACTCTGAAGAGAAGCTTCACCATCTTCGACAAGAAGAGGTCTTCCAATAAGACAAAAGATGCCCTTACAAAATTATCCTCTAAAAACAATATTGCTTACTGTTTATGGCCCGAATGCCTTGAACTCATCCTCATATCCTATAAGGAAGAGTTTCAAACATCATCTTCCATTGTAACTGGCACGATATGTGTTAACCGAGGGCAGACTGAATAATCACTAGCTTGGGGTTTGTAAAAAAAGATTCTTTCTTGATCATTGTTTCCATTGTTTCTTCTTCCTTGCCACTCCAATGTGTTATTGATGCCACCAAGTTCTCTATCAGCCTCTCCTACCTCTATCATGCTTCCGTTGCGTCTTATTGCTAGTGTTTTGCGATCGAGATCCTATTGACTTCTTTCTTGAATGGCATATACGCTAGGACTATTGTTTCTTGCTGGCACCCATTAGTGGTCACTTTTGATGTGTGTTTACTTGTTCACCTCACCCAATTCCATTATGTCCATACGTCCCGGTTAAATTTAACTTGCTGCAGTTCTTCGTTTAAAGAGTAGATAACATCTTAATACTTCAAGCCCCTTCGAGTGGTCCAATGTATTCCACAAATTCTGTTTCCACAGCGACCTGTTTGGGCTTTAGTTATAGACGCAGACCAATAAGTGCAAAGCTATTAACTTAGCTTTTTACTCGAAGACCCAGTATTTGCGAATGACACCTCTGCGTGCTCTGGTTCCACGGTGCGAGTGTGCTATCTATGTCTATGAAACATATTTTATCACCGTGAAATCACATACGAGGAGATCAATTAGAATTCTATCCGTGGAAATAACTATTTTCAGCGCTTGCCAAAATTTTATCCGTGGAAATAAATACGTGGAGGTCTATTAGCATTTTATCCGTTAATAGATTTCAATTTGAAGAGTGAACACGTAGAAAAGTTCATCTATTACTTCTATGGACAACCACATCATGATCAAAGTGATCATCATATATGACAAAGAATATCTCACATGTTGATTAAATAAACAGTCCATTCAGATAAGCTAGACAAGACCCCCATGCGGCGCTTTCTTACCTTCAGCGAATGGGCTCGTGGGCTTAGGAAATGTAACCAGGCTTTATGTAATTTTCCATTGGGCCTATGAGCTAGGATGTTTGTTGAGTATTCGGTTAAATTCAATCGGTTATGGTTAACTCAGCTCGGTTAAATGTTTAATTTGTAGTTTAAGATTTTAACTATTAACCTAATCGAATTAGTTTGGTTATTTCAGTTATGGTTAATCAGTTAATAGTTAATTTGGTCGGTTAATTTGATTAAACAAATAACATTCTTTGAATAATATCATACAAAAATATTAGTAAAATTTTGAAGCATTGTTATATTATGGTAGTGTTGCATATCAATATAGAGCTATATGGTTCATTAAACTAGATTAATATATAATTGTAGAAGTTTTTTGAAATATAAGTACAACGATATATGTATGCATGCATATATATATATATATATATATATATATATATATATATATATATATATATATATATATATATATATATATATATATATATATATATGAGTTAAAATTTGTTGCCCGGCGGGTAGAATTGGGCAACTTACCCGGCAGAACACGCGGTGGCATTGCCCCGTAAATACGGCAAAAAAGAAAAATAGGCGGAAAGCGTTCGAACGCGACCTGCCCAAAACCCTCGCCCAGACCGTCGCTCTGCCTTCCCTCATGCCATCGCTCTGCCTCTCGTGCTCAGACCGTCGCTCTGCCTTCCCTCTACCATCACTCTGCCTCTCGTGCAAAAATCCCGAACTCCTCCGTCTCTACTTGTAAGAATTCGATTCCACGTCTCGCTGCATCTCAATTCCGAATCAGTTACCTCTTCCAAGATGACGAGAACAAAGAAAACGTCAAGGAAGACCTCAACGATGCCGCTGTGGAGAAGGAGTCTACGGCCAGTGATTGAGGAAGATGATGACTTCGAAATGCAACCCCATCAGGTTGAAGAGAAGATGGCCAAAGAACTAGAAGAAGCGGTGGCCGAAGAATCACATACTACCCTGAAAGGGGATACCGAATGGGCTACGATGCCCAAGACAACAGATGTAGCGGAGAAAGAAGCAATTGCGGAAATGAAGATGAAAAAAAGGGATGCGAACACCGGTGAAACGGGACAAGAGGAAGCTGCGAAAGGGGAGGATGTTGATTCTGCGACTCCTCTGTCAAAAATGAAAAGGAAGAAAAGAGGGGCTGCAGATCCCCTGACGAGTAAACCGTCCCAAAAAAGAGCAAAACGAAGTAAGCCGGGTGCTGAGAAAGAAGGCAAAGCATCTACCGAGACTGGCAAACCTCGGAGTTACAAAACGGAGAGCAAAGAACGACAAGGTAATTTATGATAGCATGTACATTACAAATGAGAAAAAGAAAGATATCGTATAGAAAGTAACAACACATGTTAAAAGAGTAATTGTTATAAGAAGTAGAGTAACTGCCATAGAACATTAGAGTAACTGTACGATAGCATAGAGTAACTAGAGTAAATGCTGGAGTAACTGTACATGATACCAAGAGTAACTACATGATACGAAGAGTAACTGATATAGAACATTAGAGTAACTATACGATAGCCTAGAGTAACTAGAGTAAATGCTGAAGTAACTACTATAGAACAAAGAGTAATTTGCACACTTTACATATCAGTTTGACATATGAAAACTATATTGTTAAGCTAAAAAAGACTAAAAATATAGAGTAACTTCATTTCTATACAGGAAAAGAAAGTGAAGGGAAAGGGAAGGCCAAAGAAACTAATGATACAGATAAGGCTGCTGACGAGATAGAAGAAGAGGAGATAAGGGGGAAGAAAGAAAAGGGAAAGGAAAAGGCTACCTATGAGGGAGAAAAAGATGATAGAATTAAGAAGACAGAAAGGGAGAAAGGAAAGGCAGTTGAAGGTAATATTGAATGGATTTATAAACTTATTAAATTGTTGTTACTATCATATGACACTTACTTGAACTTTATTAAAATTGAAAAATTGAAGAGTAACTTGACTGAGTAACTAGTAATACTAAAAAAAAGAAAACTAAGAGTAAATTTTCATATGTTTGCAGTGGGGATAAAGAGGTTGTACCACAGGTGTTACCTAAAGAGCTACATCACCGCCAGCAAGAGTGTGGTGTATACAAGTAATCAGATAAGAATGATGAGGGCGACGACATTTGCAAACATGATAAAGATGTCGAATCTTATGGTTGATGTATGCCTCTTGGAAGATTTGATAGACAGATATGTAGATGATGACAAGTTTTTGCTGGCTGCAGGGGTGGAAAGAAGGATGACGGTTGAGGATGTAGGGGTAATTCTAGGTATCCCAAGCAGAGGTATGGACATCATACCTAGGAAAAATTCTGAGATTGTGAGATCAATATGGCAACAATTTGCTAGCGCAACAGGTAAAAAATGAAATGAAGAGGACACCTCTAAGAGGTTAAGGGAAAAGGATGTCCTGCACAAGGACAACTTAGCAAAGCTTTGGAAACAATTTGCAAGTACCGACGATCCATCGGACTACCAGAACATGTACCGTGCGTGGATGTTATACCTGCTGGCAACATTCCTACTCCCAGACACCAGCTATTGCACACCAATCTACATACTGCACTACCTAGACGATGTTACTGAAACGACACAGATGAATTGGGCAAAGATGGTGCATGGGAGCATTTTCAGGAATATGAAGATGCTGAAGCAAAATGTACAGCTGAGGAGGAAAGGGGAGAAAGGGAAAACCACCCTCTACACAATAGGGTGTGTGATGTGCCTATGTGTAAGTGAACGAAATTATCTTCATCTACAAAATTGTTACAATGATGACTATGGGGGGCAGTTACATATGCATTGAATTTTCACTCTGTTTAAATGTAGGTTTGGGCATATGAGATGACAAACATGGCAATGCCAACGTTCCTCGACGCAAAGCCAAGGATAAAGAAGTGGGTTGTGCCGGTCGAGAAGTTGATGGATTTAGGGGCTGTGAACCCTAAGGATGTAAGAATATTTCTTATTTGTTACAAAAACTAATATATAACATAATCCTGCAAGTTTGCATTGTTAAATACTATTTTTGATTTTTTTATGGACAGGTTTGTGAAGGTATGAATATAGACCAGGGGGATAACTGGCGAGCTGTAAGAACAATGAAAGACATGCCCTACTACCTTGCGGATAAAAGGGCGAAAAGTAAACAAACGCCAGACAAGGAGCCAGCAAAGCCAATCATCCGAAAAGGAGTGCCTGCTGATGACTCCAACCTGGCGAGAAGAATTCAATTACTCGAGGAGGAGATAAAGATGCAGAAGGAGATATGCACGAAAATTGCTGTTGAGGCATTCACTGAACTAAGGAGAGAGACTAAACGGCTAGAAAACAGAATAGCCGAGCTGGAAGAGGAGAATAGAAAACTGAGGAGAAAATTCGGAGATGAAGGTGACAAATCACAGTCACCTGTTGGTGGATTAGAACAATCTGCTGAGAGGTTCTCATCGGGGAATGTTCAAGAACCCAATAAGGATGTTGCTTCGACGAGCAAAGTAGAGAATGAAGGTATGGATAAGGACGACAAGCCGAGGAAGCGAGGCAGGCTGAGCCTCAGAGGAAAATATGTGCAACAGAATGACTCAGAAGATGAGAATGATGGGAAGAAAAATGATGAGGAGGAGGAGAAGAAAGAAAAATCAG
This sequence comes from Alisma plantago-aquatica, assembly GCA_963693085.1. Classification (NCBI taxonomy): domain Eukaryota; kingdom Viridiplantae; phylum Streptophyta; class Magnoliopsida; order Alismatales; family Alismataceae; genus Alisma; species Alisma plantago-aquatica. The sequence continues at coordinate 722,963,121 of OY856412.1, forward strand.
CTGACGGTTTGGACCAGCAGAAGAATATAATTGATGAAGAAGGGCAGAAGGAGGAGCCCAGAAAAAAATTGTCAAAGATAGAACAACAAATCATAGGCAGCATCGAGAAAAACGTGAAGAAGAGGAGGGAGGAAAAGGTAAGGTTGCCTCTCCTTTAAATTATATCAATACTTGAGTAACTCTGTAAAATACAGTAGAGTAATTGTGTAATAGAAGTAGAGTAACTGTAGTAATATAAAGAGTAACACTAAGAGTAACTCAGAAAGCACTGAGAGTAACTCTGATAGCACCGAGAGTAACTGGTAGATCACTGAGAGTAACTCAAATAGCACTGAGAGTAACTCTGATAGCACTGAGAGTAACTGATAGAACACTAAGATTGATTCTAACATGAAGTGCTCTTTTGTTGTTGACAGCACAAGTTGTCAAACTTCATTGGTTTCGAGCATTTCAAAACAAAACAATCCAGGGAAACTGTCCACCACTTCATGGACAATATAGAAGAAATGTAAGAGAATTTGTTATTTTGCCAAGTGTACACATATAAAACATTGCTTATTCAATATCCAAAACTAATATGTATAACATCTATACAAACGATTGCCAGGTCAAAACAAGAATGGAGATTCAGTGATGACACTTGGTGCACGGGGAAGGACCTCGCCACCCTACTGTACAAAGATCAAATGATGCAATCACCAATAAGAAACTAAAAAATAGTAGTGTAACTCTTTGAGAACTTGTCGTTTTTTTCTAAACAAAGAAATCTTGTGGTTATTTTTTCAGGTTATGGACTGCTTTGTAAAGATTCTCAGAGCTACCACAAGTAAAAGGAGAAAGAAGGGTCTGTCATGGCACTGCTTGAGCACATATGCTCTGGTAAGAAGAACAAAATTGGTATACAAAATTACATCAAAAATACAAAAATATATACACAAAACTGAAACTTATAAATGTGAATTTGCATTTGCAGTAGAAGCTGTCGTTTGATGTTGAAAACATAACCCTGGAGCAGATCGACATGCTATCTCCACTATTCAACGTCCCAATGAAAGATTGGTACACAATGGACTCGGTGTTCACCATATTGAACAATGACAACCACTGGAACTTGTACGAGGCAAGTTTCAGGGAAGGAGTACACCGGTCTTATAACTCAATGAGTGGAAATAGCAAGTCGAAAAAGGAATTTCTTAGATGGGTAAGCAATCTATAAAAAGAAACTCTATTTGTAGTGGATTGATAGGGTTAATGTTTGTTGATAGATGATTAATAAGAGTTGTCAATTTTTAATGCAGGTGGGTATTGTCCACGAATTCTTCAGGGGGGTAGAAAAAGGTGACCAACTGTCACAATGGGGACAGGAGTACCCGCTATGTCCACAATAGGCAGAAGACTCACTTGACTGTGGGATCTTCATCATGAAGTACCTAGAATGCCTGGTAAATGGAAAACCCATGGACTTCACCTGCAAGGACATGCCGGCCATAAGGGCTGATATTTTTCAGAGAATGATGGTGAGGGGGTAGTAGCAACCTGTACAAGCACATCAAAAAGATAACAATGAAGTCATCAAAGAAGGTCCATCTGAGCAGAACAAGGGAGGAATAGATGAATGTCAAAAGCAACAAGAAGAAGAGAAGACAGAAGCACCAGATGAAGAGAAGAAAATGGAGGAAGAAGCTGTTTCAAGCCTAGATAAATGGTTGGATTTTAACTGAAAGAGTGATTTATTAATTGAAATGTAAAACTTGAACAGTTTGCTTCTAGAATTTTGATGTGTAACTGCTATGAGATACATTACTTGTGTGCTGTGAAAATCATATTGCAAATATGAGTATTTCTGGGTATAATATATAGCATTTTATGCTTTGAATGTTGTGTTCTTGAATGTAAAACTGTTGTGATTTTGTATGGAGATATATACTTTGAGTTTGACTATTGTGGTTTTGCATATCAGAGTTACTCTCAGTGCTAACATACCTATATCGAGATATGTCTGCTTCTGAGAGTATCTGTGACAACACTAGGGAGTAACTGAGAGACCACTAAGAGTAACTCTAATACGCACTTAGAGTAACTATGATAACACTGAGAGTAACTGCGATGACAATGAGAGTATATGTGACAGCACTAAGGAGTAACTGAGAGACCACTGAGAGTAACTGCGAGAACACTGAGAGTAATTGTGACAGTACTAAGGAGTAACTGAGAGAACACTAAGAGTAACTATGATAACACTGAGAGTAACTGCGAGGACACTGAGAGTAACTGCGATGACACTGAGAGTATCTATGACAGCACTAAGGAGTAACTGAGAGACCACTGAGAGTAACTGCGAGAACACTGACAGTAACTGTGACAGTACTAAGGAGTAACTGAGAGAACACTAAGAGTAACTATGATAACACTGAGAGTAACTGGGAGGACACTGAGAGTAACTGTGACAGCACTAATGAGTAACTGTGATAAAACAAAAGGTAACTCTAGCGTTCAGGAGTCTGTTGTACACGATTCTTTATTAAAGAAGGAACCAGAAAAGTGAAGGAAAGAGAGCACAGAGCTATAAAGATATGTACAACCTGAAAAAATTATTCTCCCGACTGTCGTGCTTCTGCATTTCAGTTCACGGGTCTGAGGCAACTAAACCCAGTTGTTATCTGAGTTCTGCAGCCGAGTCCAGAATCCAGGTGTGAAAATTATGTACCTGATTAATGACTTAAGGTTGACTGTAGGTTCATTAAAAGCTCCAGACAATGCAAACAAACATGCAAGAAAGTCCGATATCTTTGCAGTGGCGAACAAAGAACAGAAACGGCACAAGAAACGTGCTCGCTAGCAGCCATTCAACGGGTACAACACATCTCTCTGGCTAGTGTTTGGTGCATTGTCCGTAGTAGTAAAGTAAAAGAAATAAATGTGCATAGCAGAGATTCTCCGGCCAGCAGACGGGTAGTAGTACTTTAGTACCGTAGTAACCATCTACAGAAGCACCACCCAGAAAGGCACCCCCTCTCTGTTTGCTTCAGTTCAAACATCAAAGGAAAGGGTGTTGGCTACCTCATGAGCACCATCTCCATGGACACACCATGGCTAAGCCCACTCCAAGTCACCCTCTTCTTCTTACTCACAGTCACTTACTCATCATCTTCTCCCTCCCCTCCCCCATCCGAATCCGACATCCTCCTCTCCTTCAAATCCTCCCTCGATGACCCTTCTAACGCCCTCTCAACATGGTCCGCTGCCACAGCACCGACGTCCCTCTGTTCCACCTGGGCGGGAATCACCTGCACATCCGGACTCCCAACCGGTGCCGCCCGGGTCACGGCGATCTCACTCCAATCCTTCAACCTTTCTGGAGACATCCCATCAACCCTCTGCCATCTCCCATCACTCGCACACCTCAATCTCACTGCCAACAACTTCAGCAGCCCCATCCCACTAGGCTTCTCCCAGTGCACCTCACTCCAGACCCTCAACCTCAGCGCCAACCTCCTCTGGGGCCCCATCCCAGACCAGCTCTCCTCCCTCGCCGCTCTACAAGTGCTGGACCTCAGTGACAACCGCTTGGAGGGGATGATCCCTGAGGGGCTGGGTTCCCTGTCCGCGCTCTAGTTACTCAATCTTAGGGGTAATCTGTTGACCGGAGGAATCAACGCTAATGCATGACTTGCCAATTTAACGACGCTCATGCACCTCGACCTCTCACGCAACTCGCTTCTGGAATCTGAGCTGCCGGTGGAGATTGCCGGGCTGAGGAACCTCCGCAGGGTGTTGATGCAAGGATCGGGGTTTTACGGCCCGATACCAGACACATACCGTGGCTTGCTCTCACTAGAGGTGTTGGACCTCTCCAAGAACAACCTCACGGGAAGCGTGCCGGTAAAACATAAACTGGCGTATCTGTGACAACACTAGGGAGTAACTGAGAGACCACTAAGAGTAACTCTGATACGCACTGAGAGTAACTGTGAAAGCACTAAGGAGTAACTGCGAGAACAATGAGAGTATCTGTGACAACACTAAGGAGTAACTGAGAGACCATTGAGAGTAACTGTGAGAACACTGAGAGTAACTGTAACAACACTAAGGAGTAACTGAGAGAACACAAAGAGTAACTATGATAACACTAAGAGTAACTGCGAGGACACTGAGAGTAATTGCGATGACACTGAGAGTATCTATGACAGCACTAAGGAGTAACTGAGAGACAACTGAGAGTAACTGCGAGAACACTGAGAGTAATTGTGACAGTACTAAGGAGTAACTGAGAGAACACTAAGAGTAACTATGATAACACTGAGAGTAACTACGAGGACACTGAGAGTATCTGTGACAGCACTAAGGAGTAACTGTGATAAAACAAAAAGTAACTCTAGCGTTCAGGAGTCTGTTGTACATGATTATTTATTAAAGAAGGAACCAGAAAAGTGAAGAAAAGAGAGCACAGAGCTATAAAGATATGTACAACAGTCTGTTGTACGATGTAAATGCACATACACATAGCACAGTGCACTACTGTGTCGTCAGAACAGCACAGTACTGCTGGCATCTTTGCAACCCAACAGGACAGAGCACTGCTGTCAATAATTGCAGCACCAAGAGCATAGAGCATTACTCTCACTGCTGCACATATTTGCATCACCAACAATACAGCGGGGGGCTTTCAGATCTTCAACTTCTCCATCCTCAACGGCACCCTCGACGTCCACCTCTTCTTCATCCGCGACTGCTACGGTTTACAACACAGCGGGGGGCTTTCAGATCTTCAACATCTCCATCCTCCACGGCACCCTCGACGTACACCTCTTCTTCATCTGCGACTGCTACGGTTTACAGAAGGTACAGTTTTACAGAAGAAATACAGACAGCCCCCTTAGCATTTCAGTAGAACCCCTTTTGACCATCTCCTCAGATCCCCTTTAACATTTCTTCACAGCCTACCATGGAGCCATTCATCCAGCCAATCAACTACACCATTGACGACAAGACAGTGGAATCCATTCTACTTCCTATAGAATGGAACCATCTCCATTTTCACATCAAACCAGGCAAGACCACCTTCCTAATCGGAAACCAGTCTTTCCAGATAACCCTTATGCAGAATAAAAACGGGTCACTTTCAACTACTAAGGGCTAGAAAAGGATGATCGCAGAGCTCAGTCTTCGCAAAGGTTGGATCATCTACCTCAAGCCAACTGATCACCAGACCATCACAGCATGGATCACAGACCAGTTCTTAGAAACACCAACTGAGCTTATTCCGCTCTTCAGAATGCCTGGCGACGAAGTATACTCTGGATCGGAGGACTCTGCAGATCAGCTCTTTGTTAGGGACATATACCAAGCAGCACCGGGATCAGCTGTAAATCCCGTTTAGGTTGACTCATCCACAACAGCGGACACCTCAACATCTGTAGAAGACACTGCTTCTTCGTCTGTCCAGCGTTCCTTTCACAAATAGGTATCGCCAGGGATGGATCCGCCCCCCTGAGCTATTTGATTTTTATGTTCAGTTGATGGACCTACTTTATAGCTTATCTGGCTGTATTTTTCTATATTTTTATGTTTAGTTGATGGACCTTCTTTATATTTGATATGGTTGTATAATATATAATGTTTTATGCTTTGAATGTTGTAATCTTGAATGTTTAGCTGTAGTGTTTTTGTCTGATTATATATACTTTCAATTAGCACTAAGATTTAATGAGAAAACACTAAGAGTAACTCAGATAGCACTGAGAGTAACTCTGATAGCACCGAGAGTAACTGGTAGAACACTGAGAGTAACTCAAATAGCACTGAGAGTAACTGTGAAAGCACTAAGGAGTAACTGCGAGAACAATGAGAGTAATTGTGAAAGCACTAAGGAGTAACTGAGAGAACACTAAGAGTAACTCTGATACGCACTGAGAGTAACTATGATAACACTGAGAGTAACTGTGACAACACTGAGAGTAACTGTGACAATATAAAAAGTAACTCCAGCAACCAGAAAGTAACTCTACCAGTGTATGGCATAGTAGCAAAAACTGACATTTCGTGAGTACACTGAACAAACCATGAAAAAATTGTACTAAACCAAAAATGTATGTATTCCAAAAGAAAAGAGTATTCAATGCACACTAAGATAAAAAAAAATATTCTGCAAAAGAGTAAGATCTGATCAAAACAGATTCTTTGAAGCATATTCAAAGTATACATATAGCCGGTGGAGTTCAACGTAACACATAAAATACATTACAAAACACAAAAGTAAAAATACATGGATGGTTACAAAATCACTTTCACAAAAACTGTAGACAAAAAGAACAACCCATTACAGGTTTGAATATCCCTCACTCACGCGCTAATCCACAACAAACTCCAGTAAAAAACGTCCAGCATCAACAGACCACATGATCAGCAACAGGGATAATCATTGAATAGCAAACAGCAACAACACATAGTCCATAATAGGAATGGACTACTTCTTCATAGGGCAGTTCCTGCTATCATGGTTGACCCCAAACTCTAAGCAATTCTTGCACTGCCTCTCTCTTTTAGACTGTGCAATCTCAACTCCAGATTTAAACCTCACATCGGTCGATCTAGGTCTTCCCTTAGTTTTGCAACTACTAGGTATATGGACCTTGACATCAGAAGAGGAAGCTGTATTAGAAGCGGTTGCACCAGTGCCTGCACTAGGATCAACGAGATCCAAATCTAAGAGCTCCTTTCGCAAAGCTAACAGTTTTTCATGGCAAAGATCTACAACATTGTTCCTAAATGCTATGTTGATAATAGAATTGCAGGCAAAAACAAGATGAAAAGTCCTCCCAGTGGATGGATGCTTAACTGACGCTTTGCCAAAAATCAAAGGGTGTTCTCTGTACCCTTTAGTCCACCTCTTCAGAATGTAAGGCTCGGGAAGAGTGCAATAGTCACGGCTCTTCAAATAAGAGAGGATGTGCCTGCAAGGGATGCCTTTGAATTCCAACATGAAGTAACTACAGGAAACAATGTCACTAGATAACTCTTTCTTCAATATATGAGGAGTTCCAAGTCCACCGACGCGATACACCTCAAAGACACCTTCTGAATCTTGCTTTACATTGTAGACCATACTTTGGTGAACCTCGAACTTGAATGTCTTAAATATGGACTTGGTGTATATACCTCTCATCTGCTCCTCTAGGGGCCACAGTGATGACAAAGGGAGGTTACTGTACTCGTCATCAAAATCTTTGAAATTTTCAATCTCCCGCACATGAGAGTACGCAGTCTCCAATGAACATACAAGTTCAAATAGAGTCTTCCTACTATTCACATGGCTCCTAATGAACGCATGTAGGCTCTCGCTCCTTTGAGTCGTCCTCATGCCCGCAAAGAAGGAGGACTGCATATAGCATGGAACCCAATCGCAACGCATCGCATACATATCAGAAAGCTAGGTGATGGACAAAAAATCATGCTCCTGAATTACAGAATCCCACCTCTCTTCAAAAATGTCGACATCATCCACATTCCAGACACAATCATTCAACAAGCTTATGATCTGGTCCTTGTTAGGAATGCCACCAAGCTTGGAGGGAAGCTTCTGTAGGATGTGCCAGCTGCAGAAGCGATGCTTGCAATTGGGAAAAACAGAGATGATAGCAGTATTCATAGCAGGGTCCTGATCGGTTATGATGGAAACCGGCTCTTTGCCAAAACAAAGTAAGTACTGCTTGAAAACCCAAACAAATGAGTCATACTTCTCATCAACCAGCAGAGCAGATGCAAACAACACTGTCTTGCGATGGTGATCAACTCCACCAAACATTCCAAAAACCATCGAATACTTGTTGGTGCGGTAGGTGGTGTCAAACACAATCGCATCCCCGAACAGCCAGCAGTCTTCAACAGAGATGGGATCAGCCCAAAACAGATGAGTAAGGCAACAATTGGGGTCTTTTTGGTAGCTATAGAAGAATTTCGGATCGATGGCTTTGAAACTAGAAAAACGATCTAAAACCATATCGACGTCGTATTTGGCCAACTCTTTCCTCTTGCTACTGATGTGTCAATGAGCTTGTCTACTAGTAAATGTCATATTTTCATAGCCATCAGACTCAGATGCTATCAATGCAATTTGTCTCGATACAGGTATGTTATCTTGGCTCATGGAAGAAAGGATCTCTTTTTGAGTTTCATCAAGAGATGAGTTACACTTGAGGTAACGGAGATGAGCAACGTCAACAAGTTCATGGTTGTGTTCCTCAACAAATGCAGTCACAACCCACATGGATGAGGACTTGTCGAGTTGAAACGTATCATGGCTTCACAACCACACCTCTTCACAGAAAGCCTGTGCTTCTTGGACAACTTATCCTGCAAGTTACCCATTTCATCACAAACGGGGCTCAGAAGCCCTCTAGACCTCTTAGAAAGACCAATCTTACCCTGCTTATCACAAACCAGATCTTTAGCAACCAGAATCTTACTTCCCCGTTCATATCTATTGTCGTCTTTCCTGATGTTAAACCCACTCATTCCAACATAGCTGGAATAGAAGGATATACCTTCATCTAGACTTCCAAACTGAAGGCCAACTCTAGGGACTACAGCTGGGGACGGAGAAGAAACACCAATAGAATGAGATGACTGAGGATTATCATCATCACGACCGACACTTGCATTAGCAGCATCCGTATCAAGGCTAGGATCCATGACAGTGTGTTGGAGTAACTCGGAAGATCAGAAGAATAACTCTGTAACACAACAAGAGTAACTCGGTAAGGCAAAAGCGTAACCAATTATAACAAGAGAGTAACTCGGTAAGGCAAAAGAGTAACCAATTATAACAAGAGAGTAACTACGCAAAACATAAAAACATGTATGCCAGTAACTACTTCAAAAATGACAATGCACAAACAAAAATTGGGTTTCTTTCCCACACAAGATAAAGGGATGAATAAACATTGAAATGATAAGAAAAAATAAAAAATTGAGTATAACTGAATGAATTTACAAAGAGAAATACAAAATCTACCTGAATGTAGCTTGAAAAAACTGTTGCTCGTAAAAATGCAGATAGAACAGTGAATTCTCCCACCACCTCCACTCCCTCCACATCAATTTGCTCCTGATTATGCAGAGAGAACAGGGAATTCTCCAACCAGACCCACTCCCTCCTCCTCAGCAAACGAAAGTGGGAGATACCTTAGTCGTCCTGCTCTGTAAGATTGATAAAAGGGGAAACCGTTCTTGTTATTCGGGAATGGAAATGAATGTAGGTATTTCTGAGGAAGAAATGTAAAATGGAGATTGAAATACGCCAAGGAAGTTGGAATCAGAGGCGGAATTACATATGCAGGGCGTTAAGCGGCAGATGGGGGTAGATGATCGACATATGGGGGGTAGACCGAATGTATCAGCCTGGTGGCGGCACAGACGATCGCGGATGACGAAGATGATCGACAGATGGGGGGTAGACCGGATGTATCAGCCTGGCGGCGGCACAGACGATCGCGGATGATGAAGATGATCGGCAGATGGGGGGAAGACCGGATGTATCAGCCTGGCGGCGGCACAGACGATCGCGGATGACGAAGATGATCGGCAGATGGGGGGTAGACCGGATGTATCAGCCTGACGGCGGCACAGACGATCGTGGATGACGAAGATGATCGTCAGATGGGGGGTAGACCGGAAGAATCAGCCTGGCGGCGGCACAGACGATCGTGGATGACGAAGATGATCGGCAGATGGGGGGTAGACCGGAAGAATCAGCCTGGTGGCGGCAGTCAGCACAGACGATCGGGTTTTTTCTTTGCTGAACGCGTGCTACAGTAACTTGGACTTAATTACATGCGCCTGCCACCGTGAACATGATGTCGGGTAACTTAATCAAAACTACCCGTCGGGTAACAAATAAACAACCATATATATATATATATACTATTTTATGAAGATATCAACAAGTAGCGTATTAGTGGGTATATATAATTGTTTACCCTTAGCTTTATCTGCTAGGAAAGAGAATTTGTGGGTGGATAAACGAGTAGTGGGTAAAGAAATGTTACTGATACTCATACTCTACATGGTATGGGGAAATACTAAACGTGTCTAACTTTATCCATTGACAACCCTAATCTAAAGTCATGTACTCATACATCACTATAACATATGTAGATCACCTTTAATAAAGTTAATAAAAATATTAGCAACGTGATTGGATTAGTAATGTATTTGTGATTGGTAACAAAAGTAGGGGTAGAACACAACCGTCAAACGCCATCTGGAGGAGGGGGCAAAACAATTTAGACATTTTCACAAATAATAATGTTTATGTGGTGAGTGCTAAAAGATAGTACATTATAGTACATTATATAGACAAGATTCATACTCAAGACCTTCATTATACACAACAGTGACAATTGCCACTATACAAAGTATTATATAGATAGGAGTTGCGTTTTAGGCTATTAAAAGTTGTCCATGAGACATGTATACCTGAAAATCGAAAATGATGTGGCAGCTGGGAGTTAAACTTGCACCACAGCCTTACGGACACAATAGTCGTGGCACTGCACCAATGACAATTTGTTGCTATTAGTACGGTAAATATTATTTATATTCTACAAGTATTCCATGAACATATGTACAAATTGACTATTTTGAATAATTTTTTGGGGGAGGGTATGGTCCATGCTTGCCCCCCACCCTTGCGGTAGGGTTTACTAAGAATATAGGATAGGTTTGGAATTATTGAGTTGTGGAAAAAGACACAGTGGATTTTAATATAGGACAGAACTGTCAATGGATGCAAGTCCAAATACCGGCTCAAAATTATGTCGTACCAACTGACCCAGCAGTTGCATTGTCGATGATTAATCTGAAAATGTGTTCCATACTCAATCTACATGGTTATCATATACCATTTAGGAGATTTCAAGAATCAATGTTGATAGATTTTTCTTTGACACCATTAATACTGATAGATAAATGAAAGGAAAAACACATGATATGTAAAACCATTTCAACTAACCGAGAAGTGTAAGAGAGAAAGAGGGAGGAAGGATAACACTGATTCCAGTTGATTTAATTTTTAGAAAATTACATAAAGTCTGACTACTATTTGTTATACACGTAGTCTTCCCAGCCTGATGTAACAAACATAGGGGTGAGCAGAATTCAGTTAATAACCGATTAACCGAATGATTAAAACTAAATGGTTACTTTTATTTAGACAATTTGGTTACTTTGATTAATTTAGTTAATTTATTTCAATTAATTAGTTAAACGGTTAATTTGGCGGTTAAATATAGTGTATGTTAGGTGAACAGAATTAATCGAATAGCCATAATTTATTCAAAATACCCTACATATATATAAATATATATATATATATATATATATATATATATATATATAAATATATATATATATATATAGAGTCAGGCTAGAATACACTCGAGTGTACAGATCGTACGGATACACTCAAGTGTGTTTGCATATCAAGACTATTTTTTACAACATGGAAACCATTGATCTTCACTTTCATACTATAACTAGGCTACATACAAATTTTGAACCCATTTGGATGAGTGTAAGTCACTCATATGAGGGCAACAAAATCGATGCACAAAACTAATTTGAAATGTATAATTTTTACTGTCTTTATAACATGACCTATAAATGTCCAAATGTGCTCAAATGTTTTATATGAGTTATTCACAAGATGATTAAGAAGATCAACAGATTAGATTTTTGAAAAAAATATTGCATCATGAAAAACTACTTGAGTGTATTCTTCTCCGAATACACTCGAGTGTATTCTAGCCTGACTCTCTCTCTCTCTCTCTCTATGTATATATATATATATATATATATATATATATATATATATATATATATATATATATATATATATATATGGCAAAAGAATTGTGTACCCGAGTACATGTAACTTACATGTACCCATCTTCATTTATAGTGATTGTAAAATTATAATGAATAATCCAACCATATGGATGTAAAGTATACCCCTTAGATAAGATGTATACAAAAACTCAACACAATCTGATATTCATAGATCATCTAAAGAAAGAAAATGTGTATATCCTAATCAACAGTAAGTTGTAGAAATTACATAAACCATTGAATTATTTATTGTTATATATCATGATCTATATGAGATATGGTTATGATTTTTTAAACACGTCTAATCTATGTAGCGTTGAATCAATCCATATGGTTAGATTTATAAACATACTTCACATGTGCTATTTTAATGGTCGGTACATGTAAGTTACATGTAATGGCCGGTACACACTTCCTAACCTCTCTCTCTCTCTCTCTACATATATATATATATATATAGAGAGAGAGAGAGAGTCAGGCTAGAATACACTCGAGTGTATCCAGAGTAGAATACACTCAAGTAGTTTTTCATGATGTAATATTTTTTTTGAAATTCTAATCCGTTGATCTTCTTAAACATCTCGTGAACAACTCATATGCAAAATTTGAGCACATTTGGATATGTATAGCTCATGTTATGAAGACCGCAAAAATTATGCATTTCAAATTAGTTTTGTGTGTCGATTTTGTTGCACTTGGATGAGTGACTTATACTCATCCAAATGGGCTCAAAATTTGTATGTAGCCTAGTTATAGTATGACGGTGAAGATCAATGGTTTATATTTTGCAAAAAATAGTCTTGATATACAAACACACTTCAGTGTATTCGTGTGATCCGTACACTCGAGTGTATTCTAGCCTGACTCTCTCTCTCTCTCTCTCTCTCTCTCTCTCTCTCTCTCTATATATATATATATATATATATATATATATATATATATATATATATGAGTTAAAATTTGTTGCCCGGCTGGTAGAATTGGGCAACTTACCCGACAGATCACGCGGTGGCATTGCCCCATAAATACGGAAAAAAAGAAAAATAGGCGGAAAGCGTTCAAACGTGACCTGCCCAAAACCCTCGCCCAGACCGTCGCTCTGCCTTCCCTCGTGCCATCGCTCTGCCTCTCGTGCTCAGACCGTCGCTCTGCCTTCCCTCTGCCATCGCTCTACCTCTCGTGCAAAAATCTCGAACTCCTCCGTCTCTACTTGCAAGAATTCGATTCCACGTCTCACTGCATCTCAATTCCGAATCAGTTACCTCTTCCAAGATGACGAGAACAAAGAAAGTGTCAAGGAAGACCTCGACGATGTCGCCGTGGAGAAGGAGTCTACGGCCAGTGATTGAGGAAGATGATGACTTCGAAATGCAGCCCCATCAGGCCGAAGAGAAGATGGCCAAAGAACCAGAAGAAGTGGTGGCCGCAGAATCACATACTACCCTAAAATGGGATAACGAATGGGCTACGATGTCCAAGACAACAGATGTAGCAGAGAAAGAAGCAATTGCGGAAACGAAGATGAAAAAAGGGGATGCGAACACCAGTGAAACGGGACAAGAGGAAGCTGCGAAAGGGGAGGATGTTGATTCTGCAACTCCTCTATCAAAAATGAAAAGGAAGAAAAGAGGGGCTGCAGATCCCCTGACGAGTAAACTGTCCCAGAAAAGAGCAAAACGAAGTAAGCCGGGTGCTGAGAAAGAAGACAAAGCATCTACCGAGACTGGCAAACCTCGGAGTGACAAAGCGGAGAGCAAAGAACGACAAGGTAATTTATGATAGCATGTACATTACAAATGAGAAACAGAAAGATATCGTATAGAAAGTAACAACGCATGTTAAAAGAGTAATTGTTATAAGAAGTAGAGTAACTGCTATAGAACATTAGAGTAACTGTACGATAGCATAGAGTAACTAGAGTAAATGCTGGAGTAACTGTACATGATACCAAGAGTAACTACATGATACGAAGAGTAACTGATATAGAACATTAGAGTAACTGTACGATAGCCTAGAGTAACTAGAGTAAATGCTGGAGTAACTACTATAGAACAAAGAGTAGTTTGCACACTTTACATATCAGTTTGACATATGAAAACCATATTGTTAAGCTAAAAAAGACTAAAAATATAGAGTAACTTCATTTCTATACAGGAAAAGAAAGTGAAGGAAAAGGGAAGGCCAAAGAAACTAATGATACAGATAAGGCTGCTGACGAGATAGAAGAAGAGGAGATAAGGAGGAAGAAAGAAAAGGGAAAGGAAAAGGCAACCTATGAGGGAGAAAAAGATGATAGAATTAAGAAGACAGAAAGGGAGAAAGGAAAGGCAGCTGAAGGTAATATTGAATGGATTTGTAAACTTATTAAATTGTTGTTACTATCATATGACACTTACTTGAACTTTATTAAAATTGAAAAATTGAAGAGTAACTTGACTGAGTAACTAGTAATGCTAAAAAAAAGAAAACTAAGAGTAACTTTTCATATGTTTGCAGTGGGGATAAAGAAGTTGTACCACAGGTGTTACCTAAAGAGCTACATCACCGCCAGCAAGAGCCTGGTGTATACAAGTAATCAGATAAGAATGATGAGGGCGACGACATTTGCAAACATGATAAAGATGCCAAATCTTATGGTTGATGTATGCCTCTTGGAAGATTTGATAGAAAGATATGTAGATGATGACAGGTTTTTGCTGGCCACAGGGGTGGCAAGAAGGATGATGGTTGAGGATGTAGGGGTAATTCTAGGTATTCCAAGCAGAGGTATGGACATCATACCTAGGAAAAATTCTGAGATTGTGAGATCAATATGGCAACAAATTGCCAGCGCAACAGGTAAAAAAGGAAATGAAGAGGACACCTCTAAGAGGTTAAGGGAAAAGGATGTCCTGCACAAGGACAACTTAGCAAAGCTTTGGCAACAATTTGCAAGTACCGACGATCCATCGGACTTCCAGAACATGTGCCGTGCGTGGATGTTATACCTGCTGGCAACATTCCTACTCCCAGACACCAGCTATTGCACACCAATCTATATACTGCACTACCTAGACAATGTTACTGAAACGACGCAGATGAATTGGGCAAAGCTGGTGCATGGGAGCATCTTCAGGAATATGAAGATGCTGAAGCAAAATGTACAACTGAGGAGGAAAGGGGAGAAAGGGAAAACCACCCTCTACACAACAGGGTGTGTGATGTTCCTATGTGTAAGTGAATGAAATTATCTTCATCTACAAAATTGTTACAATGATGACTATGGGGGGCAGTTACATATGCATTGAATTTTCACTCTGTTTAAATGTAGGTTTGGGCATATGAGATGACAAACATGGCAAAGCCAACGTTCCTCGACGCAAAGCCAAGGATAAAGAAGTGGGCTGCGCCGGTCGAGAAGTTGATGGATTTAGGGGCTGTGAACCCTTAGGATGTAAGAATATTTCTTATTTATTACAAAAACTAATATATAACATAATCCTGCAAGTTTGCATTGTTAAATACTATTTTTGATTTTTTTATGGACAGGTTTGTGAAGGTATGAATATAGACCCGGGGGATAACTGGCGAGCAGCAAAAACAATGAAAGACATGCCCTAATACCTTGTAGATAAAAGGGCGAAAAGTAAACAAACACCAGACGAGGCACCAGGAAAGCCAGTCATCCGAAAAGGAGTGCCTGCTAATGACTCCAACCTGGCGAGAAGAATTCAATTACTCGAGGAGGAGCTAATGATGCAGAAGGAGATATGCACGAAAATTGTTGTTGAGGCATTCACTGAACTGTGGAGAGAGAATAAACGGCTAGAAAATAGAATAGCCGAGCTGGAAGAGGAGAACAGAAAACTGCAGAGAAAATTCGGAGATGAAGGTGACAAATCACAGTCACCTGTCGGTGGATTAGAACAATCTGCTGAGAGGTTCTCATCGGGGAATGTTCAAGAACCCAATAAGGATGTTGCTTCGACGAGCAAATTAGAGAATGAAGGTATGGATAAGGACGAAAAGCTGAGGAAGCGAGGCAGGCTGAGCCTCAGAAGAAAATATGTGCAATAAAATGACTCAGAAGATGAGAATGATGGGAAGAAAAATGATGAGGAGGAGGAGAAGAAAGAAAAATCAGCTGAAGGTTTGGACCAGCAGAAGAATATAATTGATGAAGAAGGGCAGAAGGAGGAGCCCCAAAAAAAATGTCAAAGATAGAACAACAAATCATAGGCAACATCAAGAAAAATGTGAAGAAGAGGAGGGAGGAAAAGGTAAGGTTGCATCTCCTCTAAATTATATCAATACTTGAGTAACTGTGTAAAATATAATAGAGTAATTGTGTAATAGAAGTAGAGTAACTGTAGTAATATAAAGAGTAACACTAAGAGTAACTCAGAAAGCACTGAGAGTAACTCTGATAGCACCGAGAGTAACTGGTAGAACACTGAGAGTAACTCAAATAGCACTGAGAGTAACTCTGATAGCACTGAGAGTAACTCTGATAGCACTGAGAATAACTGATAGAACACTAAGATTGATTCTAACATGAAGTGCTCTTTTGTTGTGGACAACACAAGTTGTCAAACTTCATTGGTTTTGAGCATTTCAAAACAAAACAATCCAGGGAAATTGTTCACCACTTCATGGACAATATAGAAGAAATGTAAGAGAATTTGTTATTTTTCCAAGTGTACACATATAAAACATTGCTTATTCAATATCCAAAACTAATATGTATAACATCTATACAAACGATTGCCAGGTCAAAAAAAGAATGGAGATTCAGTGATGACACTTGGTGCACGGGGAAGGACCTCGCCACCCTACTGTACAAAGATCAAATGATGCAATCACCAGTAAGAAACTAATAAATAGTAGTGTAACTCTTTGAGAACTTGTCATTTTTTTCTAAACAAAGAAATCTTGTGGTTATTTTTTCAGGTTATGAACTGCTTTGTACAGATGCTCAGAGCTACCACAAGTAAAAGGAGAAAGAAGGGTCTGTCATGGCACTGCTTGAGCACATATGCTCCGGTAAGAAGAACAATATTGGTATACAAAATTACATCAAAAATACAAAAATATATACACAAAACTGAAACTTATAAATGTGAATTTGCATTTGCAGCAGAAGCTGTCGTTTGATGTTGAAAACATAACCCTGGAGCAGATCGACATGCTATCTCCACTATTCAACGTCCCGATGAAAGATTGGTACACAATGGACTCAGTGTTCACCATATTGAACAATGACAACCACTGGAACTTGTACGAGGCAAGTTTCAGGGAAGGAGTACACCGGTCTTATAACTCAATGAGTGGAAATAGCAAGTCGAAAAAGGAATTCCTTAGATGGGTAAGCAATCTATAAAAAGAAACTCTATTTGTAGTGGATTGACAGGGTTAATGTTTGTTGATAGATGATTGATAAGAGTTGTCAATTTTTAATGCAGGTGGGTATTGTCCACGAATTCTTCAGGGGGGCAGAAAAAGGTGACCAACTGTCACAATGGGGACAGGAGTACCCGCTATGTCCACAACAGACAGAAGAATCACTTGACTATGGGATCTTCGTCATGAAGTACCTAGAATGCCTGGTAAATGGAAAACCCATGGACTTCACCTGCAAGGACATGCCGGCCATAAGGGCTGATATTTTTCAGAGAATGATGGCGAGGGGGAGTTGCAACCTGTACAAGCACATCAAAAAGATAACAATGAAGTCATCAAAGAAGGTCCATCTGATCAGAACAAGGGAGGAATAGATGAATGTCAAAGGAAACAAGAAGAAGAGAAGATAGAAGCACCAGATGAAGAGAAGAAAACGGAGGAAGAAGCTGTTTCAAGCCTAGATAAATGGCTGGATTTTAGCTGAAAGAGTGATTTACTAATTGAAATGTAAAACTTGAACAGTTTGCTTCTGGAATTTTGATGTGTAAACGCTATGAGATAAATTACTTGTGTGCTGTGAAAATCATATTGCAAATACGAGTATTTCTGGGTATAATATATAGCGTTTTGTGCTTTGAATGTTGTGTTCTTGAATGTAAAACTGTTGTGATTTTGTATGGATATATATACTTTGAGTTTGACTGTTGTGGTTTTGCATATCAGAGTTACTCTCAGTGCTAACATACCTGTATCGAGATATGTCTACTTCTGAGAGTATCTGTGACAACACTAGGGAGTAACTGAGAGACCAGTAAGAGTAACTCTGATACGCACTTAGAGTAACTATGATAACACTGAGAGTAATTGCGATGACAATGAGAGTATCTGTGATAGCACTAAGGAGTAACTGAGAGACCACTGAGAGTAACTGCGAGAACACTGAGAGTAACTTTGACAACACTAAGGAGTAACTGAGAGAACACTAAGAGTAACTATGATAACACTATGAGTAACTGCGAGGACACTGAGAGTAACTGCGATGACACTGAGAGTATCTATGACAGCACTGAGGGGTAACTGAGAGACCACTGAGAGTAACTGCGAGAACACTGAGAGTAACTGTGATAGTACTAAGGAGTGACTGAGAGAACACTAAGAGTAACTATGATAACACTAAGAGTAACTGCGAGGACACTGAGAGTAACTGCGACAGCACTAAGGAGTAACTGTGATAAAACAAAAGGTAACTCTAGCGTTCAGGAGTCTGCTGTACACGATTCTTTATTAAAGAAGGAACCAGAAAAGTGAAGAAAAGAGAGCACAGAGCTATAAAGATATGTACAACCTGAAAAAAATATTCTCCCGACTGTCGCGCTTCTGCATTTCAGTTCACAGGTCTGAAGCAACTAAACCCAGTTGTTATCTGAGTTCTGCAGCCGAGTCCAGAATCCAGGCATGAAAATTATGTACCTGATTAATGACTTAAGGTTGATTGTAGGTTCATTCAAAGCTCCAGAAAATGCAAACAAACATGCAAGAAAGTCCGATATCTTTGCAGTTGCGAACAAAGAACAGAAACGGCACAAGAAACGTGCTCGCTAGCAGCCATTCAACGGGTACAACACATCTCTCTGGCTAGTGTTTGGTGCATTGTCCGTAGTAGTAAAGTAAAAGAAATAAATGTGCATAGCAGAGATTCTCCGGCCAGCAGACGGGTAGTAGTACTTTAGTACCGTAGTAACCATCTACAGAAGCACCCACCCAGAAAGGCACCCCCTCTCTGTTTGCTTCAGTTCAAACATCAAAGGAAAGGGTGTTGGCTACCTCATGAGCACCATCTCCATGGACACACCATGGCTAAGCCCACTACAAGTCACCCTCTTCTTCTTACTCATAGTCACTTACTCATCATCTTCTCCCTCCCCTCCCCCATCCGAATCTGACATCCTCCTCTCCTTCAAATCCTCCCTCGACGACCCTTCCAACGCCCTCTCAACATGGTCCGCTGCCACGACACCGACGTCCCTCTGTTCCACCTGGGCGGGAATCACCTGCACATCCAGACTCCCAACCGGTGCCGCCCGGGTCACAACGATCTCACTCCAATCCTTCAACCTTTCCGGCGACATCCCATCAACCCTCTGCCATCTCCCATCACTCGCACACCTCAATATCACCGCCAACAACTTCAGCAGCCCCATCCCACTAGGCTTCTCCCAGTGCACCTCACTCCAGACCCTCAACCTCAGCGCCAACCTCCTCTGGGGCCCCATCCCGGACCGGCTCTCCTCCCTCGCCGCTCTATAAGTGTTGTACCTCAGTGACAACCACTTTGAGGGGATGATCCCTGAGGGGATGGGTTCCCTGTCTGCGCTCCAGTTACTCAATCTTAGGGGCAATCTGTTGACTGGAGGAATCAACGCTAATTCAAGACTTGCCAATTTAAAGGCGCTCGTGCACCTCGACCTCTCACGCAACTCGCTTCTGGAATCCGAGCTGCCGGTGGAGATTGTCGGGCTGAGGAACCTCCGCAGGGTGTTGATGCAAGGATCGGGGTTTTATGGCCCGATACCGGACACATACCGTGGCTTGCTCTCACTGGAGGTGCTGGACCTCTCCAAGAACAACCTCACGGGAAGCGTGCCGGTAAAACATAAACTGGCGTATCTGTGACAACACTAGGGAGTAACTGAGAGACCACTAAGAGTAACTCTGATACGCACTGAGAGTAACTGTGAAAGCACTAAGGAGTAACTGCGAGAACAATGAGAGTATCTGTGGCAACACTAAGGAGTAACTGAGAGACCACTGAGAGTAACTGCGAGAACACTGAGAGTAACTGTGACAACACTAAGGAGTAACTTAGAGAACACTAAGAGTAACTATGATAACACTGAGAGTAACTGCGAGGACACTGAGAGTAACTGCGATGACACTGAGAGTATCTATGACAGCACTAAGGAGTAACTGAGAGACAACTGAGAGTAACTGCGAGAACACTGAGAGTAACTGTGACAGTACTAAGGAGTAACTGAGAGAACACTAAGAGTAACTATGATAACACTGAGCGTAACTACGATGACACTGAGAGTAACTGCGACAGCATAAGGAGTAACTGTGATAAAACAAAAAGTAACTCTAGCGTTCAGGAGTCTGCTGTACACGATTCTTTATTAAAGAAGGAACCAGAAAAGTGAAGAAAAGAGAGCACAAAGCTATAAATATATGTACAACAGTCTGATGTACGATGTAAATGCACATACACATAGCACAATGCACTGCTGTGTCGTCAGAACAGCACAGTACTACTGGCATCTTTGCAACCCAACAGGACAGAGCACTGCTGTCAATAATTGCAGCACCAAGAGCACAGAGCATTACTCTCACTGCTGCACATATTTGCAGCACCAACAATATAGCGGGGGGCTTTCAGATCTTCAACTTCTCCATCATCAACGGCACCCTCGACGTCCACCTCTTCTTCATCCGCGACTGCTACGGTTTACAACACAGCGGGGGGCTTTCAGATCTTCAACATCTCCATCCTCCACGGCACCCTCGAAATCCACCTCTTCTTCATCTGCGACTGCTACGGTTTACAGAAGGTACAGTTTTACAGAAGAAATACAGACAACCCCCTTAACATTTCAGTAGCACCCCCTTTGACCATCTCCTCAGATCCCCTTTAACATTTCTTCACAGCCTACCATGGAGCCATTCATCCAGCCAATCAACTACACCATTGACGACAAGACAGTGGAATCCATTCTACTTCCTATAGAATGGAATCATCTCCATTTTCACATCAAACGAGGCAAGACCACCTTTCTAATCAGAAACCAGTCTTTCCAGATAACCCTTATGCAGAATAAAAACGGGTCACTTTCAACTGCTAAGGGCTGGAAAAGGATGATCGCAGAGCTCAGTCTTCGCAAAGGTTGGATCATCTACCTCAAGCCAACTGATCACCAGACCATCACATCATGGATCACAGATCAGTTCTTAGAAACACCAACTGAGCTTATTCCGCTCTTCAGAATGCCTGGCGACGAAGTATACTCTGGATCGGAGGACTCTGCAGATCAGCTCTTCATTAGGGACATATACCAAGCAGCACCGGGATCAGCTATAAATCCCGTTCAGGTTGACTCATCCACAACAGTGGACACCTCAACATCTGCAGAAGACACTGCTTCTTCGTCTGTCTAGTGTTCCTTTCACAAATAGGTATCGCCAGGGATGAATCCGCCTCCCTGAGCTATTTGATTTTTATGTTCAGTTGATGGACCTACTTTATAGCTGATATGGCTGTATTTTTCTGTATTTTTATGTTTAGTTGATGGACCTTCTTTATATTTGATCTGGTTGTATAATATATAACATTTTATGCTTTGAATGTTGTAATCTTGAATGTTTAGCTGTAGTGTTTTTGTCTGATTATATATACTTTCAATTAGCACTAAGAGTTACTAAGAAAACACTAAGAGTAACTCAGATAGCACTGAGAGTAACTCTGATAGCACCGAGAGTAACTGGTAGAACATTGAGAGTAACTCAAATAGCTCTGAGAGTAACTGTGAAAGCACTAAGGAGTAACTGCGAGAACAATGAGAGTAACTGTGAAAGCACTAAGGAGTAACTGAGAGAACACTAAGAGTAACTCTGATACGCACTGAGAGTAACTATGATAACACTGAGAGTAACTGTGATAACACTGAGAGTAACCGTGACAATATAAAAAGTAACTCCAGCAACCAGAAAGTAACTCTACCAGTGTATGGCATAGTAGAAAAAATTGACATTTCGTGAGTACACTGAACAAACCATGAAAAAAATTGTACTAAACCAAAAATGTATGTATTCCAAAAGAAAAGAGTATTCAATGCACACTAAGATAAAACAAAAAATATTCTGCAAAAGAGTAAGATATGATCAAAACAGATTCTTTGAAGCATATTCGAAGTATACATATAGCTGGCGGAGTTCAACGTAACACATAAAATACATTACAAAACACAAAAGTAAAAATACATGG
This sequence comes from Alisma plantago-aquatica, assembly GCA_963693085.1. Taxonomy (NCBI): domain Eukaryota; kingdom Viridiplantae; phylum Streptophyta; class Magnoliopsida; order Alismatales; family Alismataceae; genus Alisma; species Alisma plantago-aquatica. The sequence continues at coordinate 722,985,421 of OY856412.1, forward strand.
ATGGTTACAAAATCACTTTCACAAAAACTGTAGACAAAAAGAACAACCCATTACAGGTTTGAATATCCCTCACTCACGTGCTAATCCACTACAAACTCCAGTAAAAAACGTCCAGCATCAACAGACCACACGATCAGCAACAAGGATAATCATTGAATAGCAAACAACAACAACACATAGTCCATAATAGGAATGGACTACTTCTTCATAGGGCAGTTCCTGCTATCATGATTGACCCCAAACTCTAAGCAATTCTTGCACTGCCTCTCTCTTTTAGACTGTGCAATCTCAACTCCAGATTTAAACCTCACATCGGTCGATCTAGGTCTTCCCTTAGTTTTTTAACTACTAGGTATATGGACCTTGACAGTAGAAGAGGAAGCTGTATTAGAAGCGGTTGCACCAGCGCCTGCACTAGGATCAGCGAGATCCAAATATAAGAGCTCCTTTCGCTAAGCTAACAATTTTTCATGGCAAAGATCTACAAAATTGTTCCTAAACGCTATGTTGACAATAGAATTGTAGGCAGAAACAAGATGAAGTGTCCTCTCAGTGGATGGATGCTTAACTGACGCTTTGCCAAAAATCAAAGGGTGTTCTCTGTACCCTTTAGTCCACCTCTTCAGAATGTAAGGCTCGGAAAGAGTGCAATAGTCACGGCTCTTCAAATAAGAGAGGATGTGCCTGTAAGGGATGCCTTTGAATTCCAACATGAAGTAACTACAGGAAACAATGTCACTAGATAACTCTTTCTTCAATATACGGGGAGTTCCAAGTCCACCGACGCGATACACCTCAAAGACACCTTCTGAAGCTTGCTTTACATTGTAGACCATACTTTGGTGAACCTCAGACTGGAATATCTTAAATATGGACTTGGTGTATATACCTCTCATCTGCTCCTCTAGGGGCCACAATGATGACAAAGGGAGGTTACTGTACTCGTCATCAAAATCATTGAAATTTTCAATCTCCCGCACATGAGAGTACGCAGTCTCCAACGAACATACAAGTTCAAATAGAGTCTTCCTACTATTCACATGGCTCCTAATGAACGTATTCAGGCTCTCTCTCCTTTGAGTCGTCCTCATGCCCGCAAAGAAGGCGGACTGCATATAGCACGAAACCCAATCGCAACGCATCACATACATATCAGAAAGCCAGGTGATGGACAACAAATCATGCTCCTGAATTACAGAATCCCACCTCTCTTCAAAAATATCGACATCATCCACATTCCAGACACAATCATTCAACAAGCTTATGATCTGGTCCTTGTTAGGAATGCCACCAAGCTTGGAGGGAAGCTTTTGTAGGATGTGCCAGCTACAGAAGCGATGCTTGCAATTGGGAAAAACAGAGATGATAGCAACATTCATAGCAGGGTCCTGATCGGTTATGATGGAAATCGGCTCTTTTCCAAAACAAAGTAAGTACTGCTTGAAAACCCAAACAAATGAGTCATACTTCTCATCGACCAGCAGAGCAGATGCAAACAACACTGTCTTGCGATGGTGATCAACTCCACCAAACATTCCAAAAACCATCAAATACTTGTTGGTGTGGTAGGTGGTGTCAAACACAATCGCATCCCCGAACAGCCCGCAGTCTTCAACAGAGACGGGATCAGGCCAAAACATATGAGTAAGGCAACAATTGGGGTCTTTTTGGTAGCTATAGAAGAATTTCGGATCGATGGCTTTGAAACTAGAAAAGTGATCTAAAACCATGTCGATGTCATATTTGGCCAACTCTTTCCTCTTGCTACTAATGTGTCCATGAGCTTGTCTACTAGTAAATGTCATATTTTCATAGCCACCAGACTCAGATGCTATCAATGCAATTTGTCTCGATATAGGTATGTTAGCTTGGCTCATGGAAGAAAGGATCTCTTTTTGGGTTTCATTAAGAGATGAGTTACACTTGAGGTAACGGAGATGAGCAACGTCAACAAGTTCATGGTTGTGTTCCTCAACAAATGCAGTCACAACCCACATGGATGAGGACTTGTCCAGTCTGCAACGTATCATGGCTTCACAACCACACCTCTTCACAGAACGCATGTGCTTCTTGGACAACTTATCCTGCAAGTTACCCATTTCATCACAAACGGGGCTCAGAAGCCCTCTAGACCTCTTAGAACTACCAATCTTACCCTGCTTATCACAAACCAGATCTTTAGCAACCAGAATCTTACTTCCCCGTTCATATCTATTGTCGTCTTTCCTGATGTTAAACCCACTCATTCCAGCATAGCTGGAATAGAAGGATATACCTTCATCTAGACTTCCAAACTGAAGGCCAACTCTAGGGACTGCATCTGGGGACAGAGAAGAAACACCAATAGAATGAGAAGACTGAGGATTATCATCATCACGGTCGACACTTGCATTAGCAGCATCTGTATCAAGGCTGGGATCCATGACAGTGTGTTGGCGTAACTCAGAAGATCAGAAGAGTAACTCTGTAACACAACAAGAGTAACTTGGTAAGGCAAAAGAGTAACCAATTATAACAAGAGAGTAACTCGGTAAGGCAAAAGAGTAACCAATTATAATAAGAGAGTAACTACGCAAAACATAAAAACATGTATGCCAGTAACTACTTCAAAAACGACAATGCAGAAACAAAAATTGGGTTTCTTTCCCACACAAGATAAAGGGATGAATAAACATTGAAATGATAAGAAAAAATAAAAAAAATGAGTATAACTGAATGAATTTACAAAGAGAAATACAAAATCTACCTGAATGTAGCTTGAAAAAACTGTTGCTCGTAAAAATGCAGATAGAACAGTGAATTCTCCCACCACCTCCACTCCCTCAACAACAATTTGCTCCTGATTATGCAGAGAGAACAGGGAATTCTCCAACCACACCCACTCCCTCCTCCTCAACAAACAAAAGTGGGAGACACCTTAGTCGTCCTGCTCTGCAAGATTGATAAAAGGGGAAACCGTTCTTGTTATTCGGGAATGGAAATGAATGTAGGTATTTCTGAGGAATAAATGTAAAATGGAGATTGAAATACGCCAAGGAAGTTGGAATCAGAGGCGGAATTACATATGCAGGGCGTTAAGCGGCAGATGGGGGGTAGATGATCGGCAGATGGGGGGTAGACCGAATGTATCAGCCTGGTGGCAGCACAGACGATCGCGGATGACGAAGATGATCGGCAGATGGGGGGTAGACTGGATGTATCAGCCTGGCGGCGGCACAGACAATCGCGGATGACGAAGATGATCGGCAGATGGGGGAAGACCAGATGTATCAGCCTGGCGGCGGCACAGACGATCACGGATGACGAAGATGATCGGAAGATGGGGGGTAGACCGGATGTATCAGCCTGTCGGCGGCACAGACGATCGCGGATGACGAAGATGATCGGAAGATGGGGGTAGACCGAAAGAATCAGCCTGGCGGCGGCACAGACGATCGCGGATGATGAAGATGATCGGCAGATGGGGGGTAGACCGGAAGAATCAGCATGGCGGCGGCAGTCGGCACAGACGATCAGGTTTTTTCTTTGCTGAACGCGTGCTACAGTAACTTGGACATAATTACATGTGCCTGCCACCGTGAACATGATGTCGGGTAACTTAATCAAAACTACCCGCCGGGTAACAAATAAACAGCCTATATATATATATATATATATATGTATATATATATATATATATATATATATATATATATATATACCTCTCCCTTACGGTCGAGCTACTTCGTCCCTCGTGCGCGGGCGAAGGCCCGGTACTGGACAAGCATTGGGGCGGATAATCTCTTTCTTCTTTCTGCCTTTCTTTCCCATGACGACAAGGAATGGGCAAATCCAAAATTTCACTTCGAATTCTGGACCTCAACATCCTGCTGCTCACGGTGTTTCACGATCAGTATTGGAAATGAACGGAGAAGTGGTGGAACGTGCGAAACCACATATTGGATCGCTCCAGTGCGGCACGAAGTCGCTGATGCCGAGGCCCTGTCGGAATCCCTACCCTTATGTTCTGTGGAGGTTCCGTAGCGTGTCATGAGCACCGGTCCCGAGGGGGGCGGTTGAGCAACTCAAGGAAATAGGGTTTCACTTTTTTGAGGTACCGAAGGGAGAAGGTTGTGAAGGTGGCCTCGTTATATATATATATATATATATATATATATATATATATATATATATATATATATATATATATATATATATATATATATATATATATATATATATATATATATATATATATATATATATATATATATATATATAGGGTAGCGATCCAGTGAGAAACATCTTACGGTGAGAGCATGAGAGGCATTTGAATAACTACAAGTTAGTAACTATTTTTTAAAATCCAACCGTATAGATGAAAAAAGCATCATCTCATTTACCTTGTCGCAAAAAATCATTGCAATCAGACATTATTTACATGTCCATGTGTACAATATACACTTTTTACATCCAACGGTCAGCCTGAAATTCAATATAGAGCGTCGACAAATATTTGGTTGTTGTGAATGATCTACAAATTGGATGGTGATAAAATTTTATAGAGAGGTAGATATTAAGGTATACTTGTAATCTGTATGGTTGGATTATGAAAAATTGATATATGTGGAGAGTTATTCAAATGCCTCTCATACTCTCACCAGATATGTTTCTCACTAGATCATTTCCCTATATATATATATATATATATATATATATGTATATATTATTTTGAGTAACATCTTGAGATCATCTAATATTGTATGTTTATTAGTTATTACTATAACTCATGCTAATCCCTACTTCTTTAGGGCCATATTTGGTGATGTATATAACACTATTTGAAATTTAATGCATACAATTATAAAACAACAACATCGTATAGTACATACAACACCAAATATTTTAATCTATGTAGTTATCAATTTATTTTGGGATTGATTTGGTTATCACGCCTATGACATCATTTGGAATTGTAAGACACAATTCTATAGACGAATAACATTGTGTAGTCCATTTATCATTTAATGTATATCAAGCACACATAGATAGACATACAAATTTCTGCTTCATCCTTACCCTTCCCGTTTATGATGTTGTTAGGAAGGTAAAGAGAAGACGAGGGTAGGGATATTGGTGACTCGTACCCGCTACACTTGATGGTGAATGGTAAGGGTAAGGTCTTTCCTTCATCGTTGACAAACCTACTTTAGATATTGTATCATATCGAGTCATAAAAGTTAGTTATGAAATCATTTTAAGATGTTAGTTATGAAATCATTTTAAGATCTGATATATGCTAAAGATGAATTGGAAATAAGCATCAACATTGTTCTGATTTTTATTTGAATTCTAGTCCAATGATAAGAGATCCATGTTAGGAATTATATATTTATTGTCAAGTGCTATAAATGTTTAATTTTGGGTTATTTTCAATTTGGACAAGCATCCAGTTTGATATGAAATTTCACAACCTATATAGAAGCTACTTAAATCCAAAATTTTAACTTAATGTTACACCTAGAAGCACACACGAGCTTCTAACGAATAATCCAAAGACAAATTCAAATCCTATAGTTTCATGATCTTACTAAAATAAAAATAAATGAATACTAAGTTATTGCATATGCAAACCTATTTTAATCATTTAAATCTATAACACAAATATTTTAACAAGTTGAGTGGTTTCAAATTTATTTGAAGTATTTTTCATTAATAACAAGACCCCTCCAAGCAGGCCACATTGGACCCTACCAGGAGGCTAGATCCTTGAAAGCCATCTGATTGATCCCACTTTGGAAAGGGCATCACAAGTCACACAATTGGCCAACCGGTGTAATGAGCATCCGATTTTGCTGAGGGGTGCAAGTCTATGGAACCAGACTCCTTACAACATGTGTCTCTTGGAAAAATTAGATGCATACAAACTAGTGAATTGTATCACTTTTGAAGTGATACCAGTGTGGCAATGAGGGACAAGAATTTACGCTACTGACTGGGTTCAACATGGACTAGAAGGAAGGGGTTTCCCCATTAATGAAAAAAACACTTCAAAAATATTACAAAGTGACTCAACATATTGAAATAATGATATTATATCTTAAAGTTATTATAGTCTGATATTATAGAAATAACGTTATATGTATTAAAATAATATTTAAATCATTATACAAAATTATATCGCTTGAGTTCAGCTTTTGTGTGTTGATCTGGGTGTACCATATTTTTAAAGTTTGGGTATATGTAAATTTTTTTTGGTCGGTGAAAAAAGCTATGTTGCTATTAAAATTTACCAAAACTTTAGGTACATGAATACGCACCCCCTAACCCTTTATAGGATTACAGAAAGAAACCAAAATACCAGATTCAAATCGGTCTTGAACATAAGATCTCTAAACAGAAGAAACTACAAACCAGAAAGAAGCATCCCAGAATAATACACAAACAAGAGACTGACTATCCATCAGTCTACACAGCTGAGGAGCTACACTAACAATAATGACCACCCACAAATTGTGCAGGCACAGAAGGTAGACGAAGGACATCCAACTTCTATCTATGCACCAAGAAAGGCCGCACTTCTATTTTGGAATTTTTCTGTCTCAAACAGTTGCAGATCGCAGTGTCTATCCTATCATACCATCTTCTCATAGAAGACTCCAAAGGAAGACTGATCAGAGTAGAACAATGATCAATTCGACCATCATATTACTCCTTCGCACATAGCAAAATGATCATCCTCTGAAATTAGTGGTCAGAACAAATACGAAGGTTGAATCAAGGCACCGAAAAACACTAATTAGTGTCTTGGTGAACTCGACAAGCAGATAGAAGCAGAATCACGGTCGCAGGGGTGGACTGGAAGTAAACCCCTGTCCATCATCATCTATGGCGACTCATCATCTTTTTGGTCTGAACCAACTGAGGTTCGGTGGAAGGATCATCAGTCCATAGAGATATAAACACGAACACCAAGTGTGTACTCGGTGTTCAAAACATCAATAGTGTCGGCGATGAGTTCCCAAAATAGGGAAAAATGCCACCTAACACTGTCCATCAAGTGGAACTTAGCAGACCATCGGAGAGATCGGCCAATGTCCCCCCGCGATTTCATCGAACACCCAAGAAGGAGTCCGTTGGAAACCCATGGATGCAAGACGGCAGCGGTGACGTCGGAGCGCATACGAAACCATCTCGGTGCTACCGAGTGGGCTCGGCGTCAAAGTAGCATCACACGAGGAGCTCTAGACGCAGGATGGCCGCAAGACACAACAGAACTCACGACACACCCCGGTGCTACTGAGGAGTCTCAGTGTCGAGGTAGCCCCCAGGGGAACGAGCCCAAACGATCGATCCCATAGTCAGCCAGTAGAGAAACCTCCAGCGTGAAGACAGACGAGACAAGAGGTAGGAGTCGCGAAGAAAAGGGCCAGAGATGGGGCATGGCACTTGGCTACTCAGCGGTCGTCATTTGCGGCAGAAAAGGGATTGGGGAAGATAGCGGGTGGCAACGACTCCTCTCCATCTAGTCACCTTTAACTAGATGGGGCTTGCAGGCAAGCACATGCCGATTTTCATACCAGACATTGCTTCCACCCAGATCCACCGGTCGCTCCATAACCCCCCTCTTTCCCCTTCTCCATAACAATACACCCCAAGGAGCTCAGTCTGTGAAAGCCGTGACTAGACCAGGGGGAGGAAGCCATCGAGAAGACACTCCCTCCCCCCAGCGATGGTCGCCGGGGAGATCCTAGAGGGAAGGGGGAGGAAACCCTAGAGAGAGAAACTTCAGACTTTCAGTATATGTAAATTTTAAATAGCGCAATTTTGTATTATCCCGATGCTTGATCAACCTGAAACGAAAATACTCAAATCACAACATGGTCATCAAATGATGGGACAAGAAATCAATTTAATGTTGAACCAATTACGTGGATTACTTTGATTCATTTTGAACATATATGAACTCCTAATTTTTTTTTAATTCCTATAACTCAATGTGAATCAATACCTAAAGTACTATACTTATAAACTTACTTGAGTCGCCTTGGCTTAAATTAACAAAAACATGAGACGTGGATGGATCAGTAATGCATGCGTGATTGGTAAAAAAGAACTCACGACATGGGTTTATAGGTAGTATGGTGATTGGTAAATAAGAACTCACGACATGGGTTTATAGGTAGTATAGATAGGTTGCGTGTAATTTGGAATTATGAGAATGAACAAAAATGATGTTGGAAACAACTCGTTTATGTTTGAATGCATATACCTCATTGTAAAATGCCCATGCTCATGCCACATATATAATATATATTTAGTTGAGAAATTGTGGCAGGCACGACAGTTGACCTGATCAAAGTGTATCATAAGTTCCCATCACACGCACATCTCGATGTTGCTTCTTAATGAATTTTAATATTTATAGCAGTCATTGGTTTGTTGATGTTTTGCTGGCAACCAGTCGGTTCGTCAATGTCTGTTTATGCAAAGCGAATGGCATTTTCTACTTTATGTTGTAAGCTGGAGGATCTACCATATTTACCATTAACCACGGATACATGATCTTTAATTGTTGCTACAATAAACCCTTCATCTGATTCAATAGCTAGTTCTTGAGCCTCCAACCCATGACTAACAAACTGACTAACATTAGCGGTTGAGTCAAGTGACAAGTGCTTAAAGTTAAAACTATATTTATCTCTAGTCAATTGTTTAGTAGTTTAAGAAGTACCTGATAGTCAAGCAAAAGATATATTGAAGTATAGACATTGCAGCTTCTATGTAAAACAGACAGACAGTATAGTTTTTATTTCTCATTTTTCATTTGAGAATAAGATAATCATCAATATTACTAATAGCAATTTTCAATTTTCAAACAAAAGTACATAAAACAATTACAGATTTTGCAATTAATATAAATTTCAAAGCATAGATCTCTTTCATCAATATAATTCAATATATTATAAATAAATTAGAGAAAAATACCATACTATCAAGTTTATATTTATTTTTCATTTGAAATCTAAATTATGTCCAAGTATTCCTCACTTTTTGAAGTATTGCATGTCAAGACTTATATTAATGTATTTGTAACTTTGTATTCTATATGGTATGAACTCCAAAACTTTCACCCTCGCAATATAGGAGTTAGGACTAAGTACAAACTCCTAAAAATTAAGTTTTTTTATTAACATGACATATAATTCTCTCAAAACTTGCATAGAAGCAAAATAAAAGTAGGAAGTCATTATAATTAACTTGGAACTATAATTCTTCTACTATAAGCATAGTAGTTGAAATGCAGAAACATTGTACAACTACATTATTAACACAATTGTTTATGCATGACAAATAAAAACAATGAATAAACAATCTTCAAGTTCACAAAGAAACAAGTAAATAATTCAATGCATCAATATAAGTAAAATTTACTCTAATTAAAAGAATTTCCTTTAATTGTAACAAATACAACCCCATTAAAATTTGAAGTAAGACTTCAAGACATCTCAAAAAAGAATATATTCAAATGTATAATGTCTAATGTCTAATGATGACTTCAAATAACCACAATTTGATCCATCTTGTACTAATGTAGAAGGATCACCACCACAATGGGAATCAACCTTTGTGTAATGACACCTCAATGTGTTTCTCCCTTTGACGGATATAGTATTATGCACACTCAAATAAATAATCAAGGCTCCCAAACAAGGTATATCACAAGGACCTATATTTTCCAATCAATTTTGTTGTGGTCTTATGTCTGGGTTTGAAAGTATTTGTCCAGTTGGCTCTTGCCGCATGATCAAATTTTTTATTTCAAATGAATAAGTAGTAAAGGTCATGTTCAAACACAAAATTTTAGTATGAAAAATATATATTTGAATCATGCTACACATGTAGCATTTTAGGTTTATAGAAAAAATCATACTTTGTCTTAAGCACATACCAAGGATATCCATGTTTGTGACTTCAATCCATTGTCTTGCCATTCATTGCTACTTCTTGTATCTTAGGACCAATTATATCACATACAATTCATTTTATATGAAAGAAATTAACATGATAGACATGTTAATCTCTATCATAAAATGCATGTAGTATTTGAATAAAAAAGAAGTATATCTTGTCTTCTGCACATATCAAGGATAGTCACAATGTGTATGCATGCTTTACATAATATGACACATGTAGCATTAGTAATACAAGGAAAACTATACCTTCTAGGATAGTGAACATTGTGATTTAAGTATAATGTGCCCTAACATTATTACTTGTTCTTATAACAAGATCAAGCGTGTTAGGTGGATTCCTCCAGATATGGCTAACTTGAAGATGAACCTTACAATTGGTAGGAGCAAGGACCCACCGGGGGTTACACGCAGATGGATGGCTGGTCTTGTTCATAATAAGCATGTGTATATTCAACTGGTCTTTTAAACTTGGTCAAGGGCTTCTGACTACACACATGGGTACCTGCATGCGTGTATTGTAGGGTTGGAGTTAACATATGATCATAACTTGAATATCTCCATCATTGAGATAGATGATAGGAATGTGTTCCATATCCTATTAAATGGCGCATCTGAACCTTGGCGTGATATCTTGTGTGAGGGAACTCCGTAAGGAGTTGGAGGAAGCTGCTATCATGGGCGCCCTGGTACCGTAGATTGTGAACTCGATGCCTAAGGAGTCAAGAATTTAGGGGGAACATCTATAGGACATCTTTTCATGCACTGATCGTCATTTCCATGGAGCTACTTGCTATCATTATGAGAACATTGATATTATCCTAGCAAAACATGCATTTAGAATGTTTTCATTACAACAGTAGAATTTATATACATTATGATATATATGGTGTCGCATTGTCGATCATGAGGATGAAAAGGTATTACATGTGAGACACTTCCTAACTAAAAGCGGGAAACAAAGTTAATACACATTAAAAGGTAATTATAATAGATGGACATCTTTTTTGTCCTTAGTTTCTTTCTAATATAGAATTAGAAGACACACACCAATGTTTCTATTTCTAATCATTGTAAGGACCCTGACTTGGGTTTTTGGCTAACCCTATTTTCTTCACCTAAGTAAGTTTCTTAGAACTTTAATCTAATCCTTTGATGTGTTTGTTTATCATGTAACATGTTTATGTTTCAAGTTTGGTCCTGTTTGAATAATGTTTGAGCAATGTTTGCTTATTTTGGATCAAAGTGCAATTTACCCAAGATGAGGGATTACCTTGCAATATGTCACATGATGAGTGTGCCCTTAGTGATTTAGCCTCATAAGAGAGAGAATGATTCTAAGGGGGTGCCTTGTGGAGAGTTCAAGTATCAAGTTGAGCATGTGTGGATGATGAATGTGTTTTATGTGCTAGTTTTTGTGTAAATTGCAATCTACCTAAAGTGAAGGGTTAATATGAAATTTACCATATCTAGAGTGTTCCTTCCCTCTGTTGCCATCATCTAGAGGAGAGAGTGATGGGTGCCTTATTTGGATCTTGGTTGTGTGAAAGCATCCTTGGTGATGTATAAGACTCATGAGTGAAATGTGTTTTGCTCTTAGATGGGTTATCTCAGGTTAGAGAGCCTTGGAGAGGTTGCCTATCAGTTTGTGAGTGTGTATGGTTGTGCCCTTTCAGTTTGTGAGTGTGTTGGGTTGTGACCTATCATTTTGTGAAGTGTGTAGGGTTGTTCTCTATCAGTTTGTGAGTGTGTAGGGTTATGCCCTATCGATTTGTGAGTGTGTTGGGTTTTGCCATATTGGTTTGTGGGTGTGTAGGGTTTTGGAGTATCATCCATGACCTTGGAAGGATATCAAAAGGGTTAGATATAGCCTAGACATTATCACCATGTCTTTCATGTTGTTACATGTGGCCCTTTCCTCGTGGAAAAGTGTCACTTAAGCTCCTAAGGTGATGACACCTCTTCTTTGATCTCTCTTCCTTCCCTCAAGTATATAACCCTCTCCTTCTTCATACAAGTAAATCCTTTTCATCCATTCTTGTTCCTATCCTGTTGGTGGACGAGATTGGGAGCATGTGGAGCTATAGGAAGTCCCCATGGAGCATGGGAGGTCGAGTTCCTTGCTCATGGTGATTCTTGGTTCAACTTCCATCTTGGTGAGTTATGTTTCTTTGATGGCCATTCCTTTGAGATTTCTTCTTCATCTTCTTCCTCAACTCTCCACCATGGGTCATTCCTTGGATTGAGGTTGATTAGGACTTGGTTCTCCCTCTTTATTTTCTTCTTGAGCTATCATAACCATGGCATCTTCTTCTTTCTTTCTTGAGGTGATGTTGAGGTAGATTTGGGACTCTTAATGGATTATCTTAAAGTTGAGGAACGTGTCCTTTGGAGCTTTGATCATGGAACTTGAACCCTTGATGGATACCTTCTTGTGGTGGGTTTAAATAACTCTTAACCTCCTCTGTTATTATCACTCTTTTTATGCTTAAGTTGTTCTTCATCTCTAGATTGTGTACCTCTTATATGTTAGTAGTTAGAGATTGTTATGAGGATTGTTTTGATGAAGGAACTTCATTTAAGTTGTTGCCCATGTCTTTCTCTATCTTGCATTGTTAGTAGATGGACTAGTGACTGAGTTTCCTAAGGTTGAAGATGACTAATTTGACACTTAGGTGGTGAATGGTCATCATGACTCATGATGATTAAATTGACAAAACATGTAACAAGTCGGCATGACTTGGGAGTACTTAGGCTGATATGTTTGGATGGGTTCTGAACGGTCATTCCCTAGAGATGCCTAAACTGATATGTGGTCTAGGCTAACATGCCTTGATGAGGTGCTAATCCGTCATGCTCTAGAGGTGCTTAGACCGATATGATTGCTAAACCAATAGGCTTGGATGGTGCTAACCCAACATGACCAAGAAGGGTTCGACCGATATGTCTTGCTAGCCCGTCATTGTTGTGTTTTAGAGGAGGCAGAGATGGCAGCAGAATCAAAAATTTCTCCCAAAATCCAGTATAAAGGAATCACGTCAACGCCTATACAATAGGAATGATGGTTTGTAAAGACATACCTTGTCCCGAGGCTTGCTCCGTGACGTTACCTCACGGCTTGCGTAGTCTTCACCTCCGGTCTTGGACAGTGTTTGTGCAGCTTCTGGTCTCACCGAGACTGTCGGGATTTCCAGCTATCCTTCGAGCGGCAGAAGTCTCCCGCCTCTATAGTAGTCCACATGGACCACCTGGAACTCTGATCGCCTTGTCGCACAAGGCACTAGAAGGAGTTGTACCCTCCTGTCGGCGTACTAGTCACCGACGCACTCTCCTGCCACCAGTCACCTTTCTATAGTTGTCTTTCCCTTGTTGTGCCTCCCTTATCGGGTAGCACTTGCTCGGGCTCTCCTGGTTACCACAACAAGAGATAACAACAACTTTATAGAGCAACTGGTGTTCTGTGTTGTACTGTCTAAGAAGCCCCCAATACCCCTATATATATAGGAGGGTCATGGGACAAGGTTCTCTACCCCAGGCAATGCGAGATTAAAGCAGGAGTAAAAGGGTTCGATATTTTCCACAAAATCTAATAAACTGCGCAGTTTAACTGATCAGTTCAGCCCTGAACCGATCGTCTGGGCCCTTGAGTTGATCAGTTCAAGCATGAGTTGATCGGTTTGTAGTCCTTGTCCAACTCAAATTGACTTTCCATGTTTGTTTCCAACTAATCAAATATCAGTCCTTATCCAAATCAAATTTGAACAAGTGAAACAAACTCGGTTGGTCACCCGACTAGTTCAACAATGTGAACCGATCAGTTCATTGACCTGAGTCGGTCGGCTCACCAGCCTGAGCCAATCAGTTCATCTCTATGAGCTGATCGGTTGGGGCAGCATATCATTCAATTGCAGTTTCAATCAATCTGATACTCTAATCATCTGATCCAACACCTTGAACACTATGATTTTGAGCTATCAATCAATTGGGTGTTTAATTGAACTACTAAAATTCTTTAGTAATCAATCCAAATAAGATTTATGGAGAAGCTTCTCTTCCAGGAGCATGTCCTAGTGTGTGTGACCATGCAGGTTCATTTCACATTGGTAGTGAAAGTCCATAACACTTATGACTTCACAAGCAAAGAACGGTGCCTAGTCACACATCAGTGCTACCCAAGTGAAATAGAAAGTTGGAGAACAACTTTCAATCCTACAATCTGTGAATGGTGTTACAATGAATGTATAATTCCTTTGTCACTAATGTCCTGAATGAACTCAAGGCATGGTACAGTCATCCTTTCAATGTTCATCCATTTCCTTGATCTTAGAGCAGACTGGGTGAGATGTGTGTGACATCAATATCACATATTGATTCACACATGCATGCACATGCCTTTCTCAATCCTACTCATAAAGTGGCCATGGACATCAAAGTCTCTTAGGAGGGACAAATCCCATATCTATCACTCACCCCTCAAAAGCCCCATGTGTCAAAGTCACCCAATCATCACCTTTATAACAACCCATGTTTCAGGACTGTGTTTAATGATGTCAAAGTGTACCCAACGACATGTGTTGAGTGTAGTGATTTCAGGTTGAAGAATCACACTCACCACTATCACTATGAGGGCTGACTGTGACTACCAAACTATGGTTCCATGTGTCACTCTCACGGTGGGTCTGTCTGATACACTTGTTCTCTAACAAGTACCTATGTGCTTGGTTTGATATCACTATATCATGACTAATGAGATTCTGTCATCAACCAACACACAATCTAGTCTTTAGTGTTATTGATGTCTATGGTTATTTCCACAATAACAACCGACTAGGGACTAAACAAGAAAGTATACTGTTAACATATGTATGATCTCATCGTTTAGTTCCTTAACCCAAAAGCATACGTCATCGAGTAAAACAATTCTTTAGACATCTATCATGTTACACTATCATCTCAGAAATAGTTAAAACATATAGATCAGAAATTTCCTTTATTATTATTCAAATCATTTACAAAGTATCCCATTACAATCATCAGATGACTTGCTCTATGGGAATACATACCAACAAACTCCCACTTGCACTTAGAGCCAGTCACCTAGGAACCTCAGTTCTTGTGACCTACCATGACCATCATGCTTCTGCTGAGAAAGGGCCTTAGTCAGTGGATCAACTATGTTGTCTTCAGTTGGTACTTTGCAAATCTTCACATCTCCTCGTTGTACGATCTCTCATATGAGATGGAAGCCCCGCAGTATGTGCTTGGACCGCTGATGTGATCTGGGCTCCTTAGCTTGAGCAATAGCTCCATTGTTGTCATAATAAATCTCAATTGCATCACAACTACTGGGAACTACACCAAGTTCAGTGATGAACTTCCTGATCCACACAACCTCCTTTACTGCATGTGAGGCAGTGATATACTCGGCCTCTGTAGTAGAATCGGCAATTGTTTCTTTCTTGGAACTTTTCCAACTCATAGCTCCATTGTTTAGGAAAAATACAAATCCTGATTGAGATCTGTAATCATCGGTTTGGAAGCTTGCATCGGTGTAACCCCTTACTACCAGTTCTTCCTCGCCGCCGTATACAAGGAACTGATCCTTAGTCCTTCGCAAGTACTTGAGGATGTTCTTTACGGCTATCCAGTGAGCATCCCCATGATCTGACTGGCACCTGCTCATCATGCTGAGAGCATACGAGACATTTGGGTGTGTACACAACATAGCATACATGATGGATCTGATGGCTGATGCATATAGGATCCCATTCATATGCTCCCTCTCTTCATAAGATTGGGGACATTGAGCTCTAGAGATGGTGACTCCATGTAGTGTGGGGATGTTGCCTCTCTTTGAGTTCTCCATGCTTAACCGCTTCAGCACTTTGTCAATGTACGTGCTTTGACTCAGTCCGAGAAGCCTTTTAGATCTATCTCTATAGATCTTAATACTTAGAATGTTGGATGCTTCTCCTAAGTCCTTCATTGAGAAAGTATTCCCAAGCCAAGTCTTTACCTTCTCTAAGGATGTGGCATCATTCCCCATCAATAGTATGTCATCTACATACAATATGAGGAATGTGGTCATGCTCCCACTATCCTTCTTGTACATATAAGGTTCATCTTCATTTTGAATAAAGACAAACACTTTGACTTCCTCATCAAATCAAAGATTCCAACTCTGAGATGGTTGCTTCAATCCATAGATTGACCTTTGTAGTTTACAAACTTTATTGGCATTCTTTGGATCTACAAAACCTTTAGGTTGTGTCATGTACACATCCTCATTTATATTCCCATTAAGGAATGCAGTTTTAAAATTCATTTTCCAAATCTCACAGTCATAGTAAGCCGTAATAGCAAGCATGATCCTGATGGACTTAATCATGGCAACTGGAGAAAAAGTTTCATCATAGTCAACACCTTGAACTTGTCAGAAACCCTTCGCAACCAATCTGCCTTTGTAAGTTTGCACATGGCCATCCATGTCGGTCTTCTTATTGAAGACCCACTTGCACCCTATGGGTTTTACCCCCTCGGGTGGTTCCACCAAAGTCCACACTTTGTTGGAATACATGGATTCCATCTCGAATTTCATGGCCTCAAGCCATTTCTCAAAATCTGGTCCCTCCATAGCCTCTAGATAAGTAGTTGTATCATCATCTATGATCAACTCACCACCTTCCTGAGTCACAAGGTATCCAAACCTCTCAGGTTCAAGGTGTGTCCTACTAGATCTACAAGGTCCTTGTGTTACTTGAGGAGACTGAGATTCCACAACACCTTGTGAATCTCTATGTTCCTCTTGTACATCTACTGGTTCAATGTTTTCTTGTTGGGCTTGAACCTCTTCAAGCTCTATTTTCCTCCCACTGTTTCCTTTGGAAATAAATTCCTTTTCTAGGAACATAGTTGTCCTAGCAACAAATACTTTGTTGTTAGTAGGGTGGTATAAATAGTATCCCCTTATTTCCTTGGGGTATCCAACAAAATAACATTTATCAGACTTGTGTCCAAACTTATCAGGAAACATTTTCTTAGCGTAAGCCTCACAACTCCAAATCTTAATAAAAGACAAATCAGGACGCTTCCCGTGCCATATCTTATATGGCGTCTTTTGAACCGATTTAGATGGTACTCGATTAAGTGTAAACACGACAGTTTCAAGAGCATAACCCTAGAAGGAAACCGGAAGATCAGAAAAACTCATCATTGATTGCACCATATCAAGTAACATGTGATTCCTTCTTCCAGACACACCATTATGTTGTGGTGTTCCAGGCGGAGTCCATTGTGATACGATACCACAGGATCATAGAAGGTCCTCAAACTCTTGGCTTAAGTATTCTCCACCTCGATCGGATTGAAGTGCTTTAATACTTTTACCAAGTTGGTTATGTACTTCATTCATGAAATCCTTAAACCTTTAAAGGGTTTTTGACTTATGTTTCATCAGGTACACATAGTCATACCTATTGAAGTCATCAGTGAAGGTAATGAAGTATTGATACCCACCTCTGGGATAAGTTCTAAAAGGCCCACATACATCAGTATGTATGAGTCCTAATAGCTCACAAGCTCTCTCACCTTTACCTGAAAAGGGAGTCTTTGTCATCTTGCCCAACAAACAAGATTCATATGTCTCTATTGATTCATAATCAAAAGATTCTAGATAACCATCTTTATGGAGTCTAGAGATGCACTTCTCATTTATGTGCCCTAGATGACAATGCCAAAGATATGTTTTGTTTGAGCTGTTGAGTTTTTTTCTTTTGGTGTTTACATTATATACACTTGTCTCTAGTTCTATCAAATATAGACCATAAGACATTGGGGCATTTCCATAAAGGATCCCATCTTTTCAAATGGAACATTTTCCATTCTTAATGAGAAATTCAAAGCCATCCTTGTCTAAACAAGAAACAGAAATGATATTCCTATTTATGGTAGGTACATAATAGCAGTTCTTCAACTCTATTATTAACCTACTAGGCAGAGTTAACTCATAGGTTCCTACGGCACTGGCGGCAACCCTTGCCCCATTGGCAACACGTACTTCAACCTCGCCTTTCCCCAAAGGCCTAATTCTCTTAAAATCCTTCACATTTGAACAAATGTGAGATCCACATCCGATATCAAGTACCCATGACAAAGAAGTAGTAAAGTTAATCTCTATCACATATACACAAGAAATAGGGATCTCTATCTCTCACTTCTTCTTCCATCATTCCTTCCATCCTCTCCATGTTTTGAGTGCAGAAGAATTTGGTTTGGTGAGAGAACCCTTCTCTCCCTCACCTTTGTCCATAGACTTCATTTCATTGATCTCTCTATCAATGAACTATCCTTCTTCTCATTTGTCTCAAACAACGCCTTAAGCATACATAGAGTGGACACAAAGGCTATCGATATATTTGGATTGTGCAGAACATTTCTCATCATCCCCAACCAGTTATGGAATTTATTCTCAATTAATTTGCCCATTATAAAAGATGATTCTCTTGCCATTCTACAAGAGAAAATTTCATTTGTCAGAACTCCTTTTGATTTGATTTGATTTGAATAAAATTTGACGATAGTTAATTAGGCCTTTAATTAATTACCGCTCCCACTATTTTGATTCAAATTGACAGCCCTCACCATCAATTCGGAAGATTGCAGCGCACAATTCTTCTAGTGGGTCAAGATCCTGAAATCCTCTCAATCATGGACCAGCTAGGGCTGTCTCCCACAACTTAGATCTTCCAGGTAGGCAACTCTTGCCAATTACATCATATGCAACTCTTGAAAGATGTCATATACAACTCCTTGCCATGATCACCTCCATGCCTCAAGGTACTAGATCCTATCTAGGTCACCTTATTAAGTTCGTCCCAAAGCAAACACGATGAATATGCACCCTGCTAGGGCAGACCCACATATCCATCCTTCACGCTTCGACGAGATAGATGGTGCACCATGCTAGGGCATGCCCACACTTGGCCGATCAAGATTTTCACATGTGTCGCATTTGGAAGGCATCTAAAACTTTAATATTTAATGAGGGATTTGGTTTTATAGGTTCATATATATATCCAATCACCACAATACATAGTACATATCATATACATGCTATATCCCACAGAAAACATGCAAAACAATAAAAGTGATGATTATGGACATCCTAATGTGATTCCTCGAGCCAAGAGGAATCACGGTCATCTAGGTCCACATCACATGCAACCTATACAAGATGAACTTTGCACTTTGCCGTTATGGGTTTGATCAACTCATCTTCATGATTAATTGGCTCACCATCAGGCCGGTCGGTTGGGTGCCACCAGCCGATCGATTGGCTCCTCCAACCGATCAGTTCGCCTGATCATTGTGCATCTCCTCATGGCCGCCACCCACTCATCTCGCTCCTCGAACCGGTCATCTGGAATGCCAACCGATCAGTTCGTGCATTGTACCAATCGTCTTAGTCGTCGTCAAGTTGTCCATCGTTCTTCGACATAACAAGAAATAAAAGTTCTTTCTTATTTACATTTGAATTGAGAAACCCCGAGTTACATTCAGGGGGTGCAAAGGTGGGAAAGAAATCTCGAGTTATCTCGAGTTACATCAAGAAAAGAAGGTAGGGAATCAGTGCACAGACCGAGATGCAAGAAACCACATTCAACCAAGTACACATACATAGGGTTTATTGGCCATAACCACACTATACATCCACCACAAAACTCATTTAAGGGTGACGTGTATCGAGTGCATTCATATTACATTTCATATATGTATTTTGGGATTTGTGGATTTAGGATTGGACATGCATAAAGCCAATTTTATTCGCATCATATGCAATAAATAAAGGTGACAAACCAAAATCGATCACATCGATAATCCTAAAGTATAGAGTAGTTGACGTAGCTCTGATACCATTGTTGGGTTTTAGAGGAGGAAGAGATGGCAGCGGAAACAAAAATTTCTCCCCAAACCCAGTATAAAGAAATTGTGTCAACGTCTATACAATAGGAAGGATGGTTTGTAGAGACATACCTTGTCTCGAGGCTTGCTCGGCGATGTTACCTCACGGCTTCTACGGTTTTCACCTCCAGTCTTGGACGGTGTCTGTGCAGCTCCTGGTCTCACCGGGACTGTCAGGATTGACAGCTATCCTCTGAGTGGCAGAAGTCTACCGCTTCTATAGTAGTCCACACGGACCACCTGGAACTCCGATCACCTTGTCGCACAAGGCACCGGAAGGAGTTGTACCCTCCTATCGACGTACTAGTCACCGACACACTCTCCTACCACCAGTCACCTTTCTATAGTTATCTTTCCCTTGCTATGCCTCCCTTATCGGGTAGCACTTGCTCGGGCTCTCCGAGTTACCACAACCAGAGAGAACGACAACTTTACAGAGAAACTCATGTTCTATGTTGTACTGTCTGAGAAGCCCCCAATACCCCTATATATAGGAGGGTCATGGGATATGGTTCTCTACCCCGAGAAATGTAGGATTAAAGCAGGAGTAGAAGGGTTCAATATTTTCCACAAAATCTAACCAACTGCGCCAGTTGAACCGATCAGTTCAGCCCTGAACCGATCGTCTGGGCCCTTGAGCCAATCAGTTCAAGCATGAGCCGATCAGTTTGTGGTCCTGGTCCAACTCAAATTGACTTTCCATGTTTGTTTCCAACTAATCAACTATTAGTCCTTGTCCAAATCAAATTTGAACAAGTGAAATAAACTCAGTTGGTCACCCAACCAGTTCAACAATGTGAACCGATCGGTTCATTGACCTGAGCCGGTCGGCTCACCAGCCTGAGCCGATCAGTTAATCTCTATGAGCCGATCGGTTGGGGCAGAAGATCAGTCAATTGCAGTTTCAATCAATCAGATACTCTAATCATCAGATCCAACACCTTGAACACTATGATTTTAAGCTATCAATCGATTGGGTGTTTAATTGAACTACTAAACTCCTTTAATAATCAATCCAAACAAGATTTATGGAGAAACTCCTCTTCCGGGAGCATGTCCTAGTGTGTGTGACCCTGCAGGTCCATTTCACGTTGGCAATGAAAGTCCATAACACTTATGACTTCACAAGCAAAGTGCGGTGCCTAGTCACACATTAGTGCTACCCAAGTGAAATAGAAAGTCGGAGAACAATTTTCAATCCTACAATCCATGAATGGTGTTACAGTGAATGTATAATTCCTTTGTCACTAATGTCCTGAATGAACTCAAGGCATGGTACAATCATCCTTTCAACGTTCATCCGTTTCCTTGATCTCAGAGCAGACTGGGTGAGATGTGTGGGACATCAATATCACATATTGATTCACAAATGCATGCACATGCCTTTCTCAATCCTACTCATCAAGTGTCCATGGACATCAAACTCCCTTAGGAGGGACAAATCCCATATCTATCACTCACCCCTCAAAAGCCTCATTTGTCAAAGTCACCCAATCATCACCTTTTTAACAACACATGTTTTAGGACTGTGTTTGATGATGTCAAAGTGTACCCAACGACATGTGTTGAGTGTAGTGATTTCAGTTCAAAGAATCACACTCACCACCATCACTATGGGAGATGACGGTGACTACCAAATCATGGTTCCATGTGTCACTCTCACGGTGGGTCTGTCCGGTACACTTGTTCTCTAACAAGTACCTATGTGCTTGGTTTGATATCACTATATCATGACTAATGAGATTCTGTCATCAACCAACACACAATCTAGTCTTTAGTGTTATTGATGTCTATGGTTATTTCCACAATAACAACCGACTAGGGACTAAACAAGAAGGTATACTCTTAACATCCGTATGAGCTCATCGTTTAGGTCCTCAACCCAAAAGCATACGTCATCGAGTAAAACAATTCTTTAGACATCTATCATGTTACACTATCATCTTAGAAACAGTTGAAACATATAGATCAGAAATTGCCTTTATTATTATTCAAATCATTTACAAAGTATCCCATTACAATCATCACATGAATTGCTCTATGGGCATACATACCAACAGTCATGACCATGAGGACATCTTATGTGAGCTAGTCTATTTTGTGTGCTAACTCATGATGCCCTTGATGGTGCAAGAGGTAGGCATGACCTAACCCTAACCCTAACAACCCATCACCCCTAGTGTTTCCCTTCACACTTCAAGTAGGATTTCTCGATACACCAACAATGATCTTACCCGACACACCTTGATGTGGTCAGGCTGATATATGAGGATGATGAGACCGGGATCCTCCTAGCCATGAGAAATCAATAGACCAAAGCTGACCCAAGAGGTTGCAAACCTATACACCCCTTGAGAGCTAAATCGATACACCACAAGAGGGTCTAAATCGATACCTTGGATGAAGGTCACCTGACATACCTAGATGTGTTAACCCAAGACACCATGATGTAATCAAGCCAACACAAGTGGAATGGGTGAAACTAATATCACATGATGAAGGTTGAAGGGTATGCTTGGATACCCAATGATGTACACATATGAGAAATACATAATATAGAAGAGTGTTGGTTTAGATAATGTATGATTAACCTTAATTGCTTCTCCTAAAGCTAGTGCACCATAGGATGATGTTATTATGAGTGGTCCATACTTAACTATAGAGCTTATCCCTTAACTCTCCAACTATGTGTGAAGTAATGGATGTAGGGTTCAATGGTTGAATATCCATATATTAACCTTAATCATGGAATGTATGACCCTTGTGCTCATATTATTGAAAGATTATAATCCATGACAAGTGCTTATTGTATTTCATTTTCATATAATCTTAACTTGTGGAGTGAGTTAATGACACAACAATGTGAATATATATGAGGGTAGTGATGAGCCTTATTGGGATCAAGGGTGTTAGTTTTATTTAGAAATCATATAAAAAAGTCTAATGACCTAATAAGTAGCATGTGGACAGTTTGAAGTGAAACTCTCTAGTTATGTAATCTAAGGTTTGACATCCCTAAGTAAGATATTGTGGTTGATAACTTATGAGGAGTAATAACATATGTATCATTAAATGATGAAAGACATCTGGATCATTTAATGATGAAACATCATGTTGGTGCGATAGTCAATGTGTTTGCATGATGCCTTGTTGTAAGCCACACAACTTAATGAGATGATACACACACTTCTCAAATGGTGATATCTAGTGCTGATGACACAATGATCTAATTATATCTAGATAATGTTGTTCAAACCCAAATCATGTCTAGAAGGTGGGAATCAGTGTGATTAGAGTTTGGTGATGTAACCATGACGTAAAACCCTAATCGTCTATATGTGAAAACATTGACCCTAATTCTAAGGGTAGGTCATATTATTGAATTGGTGTCAGTGGAAACCATGATATTGTACTCTCTTTCTCTTAATTGCATAACTTTAACCTTGTGAGTTAATCGGGTGTTATAATTAATGAATACTATAAAGATAGGTAAATAATATTAAGCTTTGGCTATGAACCTTGATAAAAGAACATGGGAAGTATGACTATATTAATGTGCATACTAGGCTATAGTGTATAAATATACTCCAACTTATGGGAGATCGTGAAAGTCAAAGATTTGTAATAGAATGATGCTTGAGAAACCTATGTGGAATAAGCATGAAGCCCAATCCTAAATTATAGATCTTATGATGCATTGCTTGCTTTTGTTAAGGATGTTTAATGTGTTTTAACATATTCCCTCTCTGAATATAGTGGCTAATGGTTTCTATGGAAAGTACACATGATGTGGCATGAGTGATGTGGCATGAGAAATGCTTATATGCTCAATGAAACATGATGAGGTAACCATGAATCACAAGTGTGATGTGATGGGTCTTAGGACCTGTCAAGGCTTAGTGTCTGGTTGATGTGATATCATCTGGTACTAGAATGAGGGATTGATATCCCATGATAATATGTTGATGAGGATAGCCTTGTGACTGGAAGTGATACAGTGTTATGAGATGATGGAAATTCATTTTTAGTTTAAATGATGATATATGTGGTTGTAATACGATGCCCTTTCTTTTGAAGGATTTGTTTATGGTTTGTACATTGTAACTTGATTGATGCGAAAAGACACTTTAATTGGCCTAGTTAATCATGTGGAATCTGATCATGTAGCTTGCCCTGTGCCATAGATCCATTTAGTGTCAACATTTATTAGATGGTGAAATCAGTAACTCCTATGAGAAACTCGGAGCACATACTATTGAGTATGTGCGGACAACTTGGTACCTAATATCAAGCAATCGAGGGTGAATGATGCATGGCCCTTAGATTATGCCTCAGGATATGTGACATAGCATTGGCCATGGGCCATACCCTAGAAAGAGTGTGGCTTCATGTTGTAGACTCAGTGATGATATGTTATGAGATTTTACAGGATTAGGTGCAGACCATACCCTGGAAGAGTGTGAATGCATGACGTAGCTCAGTTTCACTAGCGTCGTGACCTATACCAAGGCGGGCTAGGATTGCACAACTGAAATATATGTCACTGGAAGTAATTGACTTGTGATGTCACTACAGGTTCACTCGTACTGACTGAGGGGGTGCGGTTGTGGATTCCGATTCTTCTACTAGACTGTGTATGGCATCGATTTTGACTTAGTAGTGGTCACTTGGATTTGGGTGGTTTAACTCAAATCCTTAGGGCATAATAAATACATAATCAGCATTGTAGTGTGCATGTATAGGATCAAATACAAAAACATAGGATGAAGCCTTGCGTTGATTTTATACTATTTAGTTCATAACAGTTATACATGTTCTTCATATTCATTTTTAAACAATTAGTTGTTCTATTACTCATTGGAAAGTGCATATTACTTATGTATTTACTTCATCCCTGAGATATATGTCATTTAGTTAATTCTGTTCAATTTTCTCAGTATGTTAATTTATCTACTTAGTTATATGTGAGAATAATAGAGTTGGCAGAGAGTTATATATCTTACTGGGACTGTTGTCTCACCCCATTGGTTAAATATATTTTTAGGTGGACGTGCATGTTGAGTTAAGGATCATGTAGCAGAGGACATAATACGAGGAGAAACTACACTTGGTGAAACATGGTATACAAATAGTGTCTAGTAATAGAGTCCTATGTGTCATCCTTATAGACTCAGGTCCTTGTGGGTATTCTCGATGTGTTTTGTAGACATGATGTTCAATATGTGGTTTCTGGCTTGTGTGCCTTTGGTATGTATATACATGTGGAACTGTTATCTTATATAATAGGTTGATTGGAATATGATGAGCATATCACCTTGAGTATATGTAATGAAATGCAAGTAGTGGCATTTGTATAATAAATCTCAGCTCCTGGTGCTTGTTGGAAATCAATTTTAATTCCTGGTGATTTTTGGTAAATCTGTTGTTATCGATTGATTGTGGTTTAAGTTTTGAGTAATCTCAATTTGTGTGACAAAGGGTGTCAAATTTGGTGGTATCAGAGCTCTAGGTTCGCCTAGTCTACAGGGACACTAGGAATAGGATTAGGATGGTGTCTAAGATAATAACATGATATAAAATATGGTGCATACTGCCTAATCTTAGTACTTGAGTACTCTTACCAGGTACTCAATGGTTGAAGAAAAGGTAATTATGGAACTTTTAGATTGATATATCTTTGATTACTCTGATCAAGTAATCATTTAATTTGGAACAATCTAAAGAGCAACACAAGTGAGAATCATGATGCTAATACCTCCATCATACTATGAAAAGAGATAAAACTACACCATAATTCACTAAAACTTGAATGTTTGGTGATTAAAAGAGAAAAATACAGGTCCATGAAACCTAAATCTAAGTATGAATATGATAAGAAAAGTTCTTGAAGCTGTATTTCAAGAAATGTGTGAAGAAAAAGACAGATGAACTTGTGCTAATAAAGTAAGTTGAGGTGTAAAATTCACATAAGTCGGGGAGAATTCCTGAAACAAGGATGAAGTTGGAATACAAATAAGAAACAATGGTAAATAAATAAAATGGAACCTTAGTTAATCTCAGACCAACATGTGAATATGAAAAGATATGAAGTGCAATCCTCATGACATGTGAAAGGAAATAAGGGAGACGATCCATGTTCAATAAAGAATATGAAAAGAATAATGATCCTTTTCATGTGATAAAGATGAAAACTATGGTACAACAATGAAATGTTCACGAACATGATAGATAGTAACAAAGATAGGATTAATGACATGTAATCATCTATTGAATTCCTATGCTAATGGAAAGGAAACCTAGATGAGACAAGTTAAAACGATACATGAATAGTTGAAAAGTCATGCAGCAATCAAAGAAAGTGATAATCCTTTCACCTTGATAAGAAATCTCTAGGTAATGATGTATTGATAAGAGGAATATGTTCCCTTATGTTCTATCCTTTTAAAGATGTGGCAGTCATGTGGGTCTTGTGTCACTTGATGTGCATGGGTTAAAAGTGATCCATAGTTGGATACTTTGAAAAGTATCAGTTGGTCTTGGATTTTGTTCCAAGATAGGGATATATGTGATAGGAGATGTCTCAAGATGAAAGAAAGGTTCTTTTGACATGTTTGGTTTTGGTAAAAAAAATAGAAGATGGATGTGATAGGAGTATGATGAGTTTCTGTCACATGTGATGGATACTGAGGTAAGGAATCCTAGTATCCAAGTAGTTCTAGTTGTATAGGAAAGTGAGAACATGTCACTTGATAGGATGATTAGGTGTTTGTCTAACTAGAAATATAGACTTGGGATCAATATGATTACAAATACCCAACCTATAGTATGGATATCACATGTTAGGGGTTTATGCCCCGCATAAATATAGCATCGGCAAGGATGCATAAGTTGAAGAGACAGTTGCAAGATCTGGTTGGGTAAAGTTCATCAAGCTGGGTATAATTCTTTGGAGCATCCCTACCGGGATTTCAAGTAAGAAAGGTTCCAAGAAGGTTGTGCCTTTGGCTGTAGATGGATAAACATGGTTTCTACTTCCTATCTAGGATAGTTAATGTGACATATAACATCTTAAGTTACCTTTGAGATAGTTTTCTTGGATAAGTGGCCTCTTCTTATGATAAGATCATGTACAACTAAGAGTGAGTATGTTGGCATGATAGTTGGTAAGAGTAAGACTAGTGTTGAGTCAACAAATCAAAGTATCACTATGGAAGCGTGATAGGTTTTGTAGTTCCAAATGGATGACAGAATGTATCTCTAGTCCTTTTTTGTAAAAGACATAATGAGGCTTAAGGAAGGTATGGTAAACTCTCAGAATCAGGAATCTTATCATATGATGTTATAAGTTGAGAAAGTGATACATAAGAAAGAGTTAACACCTGAGTTGGATAAGTATGTATAGCGCTTGTAAGTCCAAGAAAGTATCACCTGGCATAGGGTTGACTTTACAACCGATAATGGAAAGGATAAGTTGAGTGTGTCCTGTGCAACAGATCTTGTATTGACCTTGGATGCAAGTACATCATGTTAGTGAAATCTTGTGACATCACCCTAACATCAAGGAACTATGTGGAATTTTGAAGGTATGATGCATGAGTAGTATCCATCTCCTTTCGCCTGGGATTTCGTGGACGAAATCCTTGTTAGGGGTTTATGACTTGTAAGGACCCTGACCTACGTTTTGGGCTAACCTTGTTTGATTTTCCTAAGTAAGTTTATTATAACTATAATATAATCCTTTGAGGTGTTTTTTTTATCACGTGACACACTTATGTTTCAAGTTTGGTCCTATTTGAATGTTATTTGAGCAATGTTTGCTTGTTTTGTACCAAAGTACAATTTACCCAAGATGAGGGCTTACCTTGCAACATGTCACATGATGAGTGCACCCTTAGTCTTTTGGCATCATAAGAGAGATAATGATGCTAAGGGGCACCTTGTGGAGAGTTCTAGTATCAAGTTGAGCATGTGTAGATGATGCTTGTGGTTTATGTGCTAGTTTTGGTGTAAATTGCAATCTATCTAAAGTGAAGGGTTAATATGCAATTTAACATCTCTAGAGTGTTCCTTACCTCTCTTGGAATCATCTTTAGGAGAGAGAGAGATGGACACCTTACATGGATCTTGGTTTTGTGAAAGCATCCTTGGTGATGTATATGATCCATGAGTTAGATGTGTTTTTCTCTTAGATGGGTTATCTTGGGTTAGGGAGCCTTAGAGAGGTTTCCTATTGGTTTGTGAGTGTGTAGGGTTGTGCCCTATCAGTTTGTGAGTGTGTCGGGTTGTGCCCTATCAGTTTGTGAAGTGTGTAGGGTTGTGCTTTATCAGTTTGTGAGTGTGTAGGGTTATGCCCTATCAATTTGTGAGTATGTTAGGTTTTGCCATATCAGTTTGATGGTGTGTAGGGGTTTGGCATATCCACCATGAACTTGGAAGGAGATAAAGAGGGAGAGATCTTGCCTAGACCATATAACCATGTCTTGCATGTTGTTTCATGTGGCCCCTTCCTTGTGGACAAGTGTCACCTAAGCTCCTAAGGTGATGACACCTCTTCTTTGATCTCTCTTCCTTCGCTCAAGTATATAACCCTCTCCTTCTTCACAAATGTAAATATTTTTCATCCATTTTTGTTCCTATCCTCTTAGTGGATGAGATTTGGAGCTTGTGGAGATAGAGGAAGTCCCCATGGATCTTGGGAGGTAGAGTTCCTTGCTCATGGCGATTCTTGGTTCAACTTCCATCTTGGCAAGTTACGTTTCTTTGATGGCCATTTGTGACGACCCCAATTTCTATATACTTTCCTTAGTGACATTCACCGATATGTGTGCGCTCATATCTATAGATGTCAGAAGGGAAAATACAAGAGATTGTGGTAGTCAACTAAATCAGAGAAGCGAGACAGATCGTTGTTCACAACACCATTGA
Organism: Alisma plantago-aquatica; assembly: GCA_963693085.1. Lineage (NCBI taxonomy): Eukaryota > Viridiplantae > Streptophyta > Magnoliopsida > Alismatales > Alismataceae > Alisma > Alisma plantago-aquatica. Next base: position 723,014,259 of record OY856412.1, read on the forward strand.
ATAGCCACACAAACAATCATTCATTAATGATAATAAAGTCATTACATATACTATTCTGGGATAGAAGAGATGAATAGTTCTATAAAAGAAAATACATAGGATTTAGAACATCCTATACATCATCTAGGAGAAAAGCATCTATCTAACTAAAATAAGATAAGAAAGGAAATCTATCTAGTCTATCCTCCATGTCCATTTATTTGATGGCTTCATGTACTTTGAGATGCTTTATTTGTTCCTTGTACCTAGGAAATATGAGAAACAAAAATCATCAACAAAAGTTGGTATGTGGTAAAAGATACAATAGTATGGTTGCATATATGGAAATACCTAAAGAAAGAAGAAAGAAAATAAAGCCATTGCTTAAGGAGGAAAATCAGGTAAACACCTCTTTTATACATTTCATTTGATGCAATTGTACTACAATTTTATAAGCACTTATCATACATCCCGTATGGGAAAAATTAATTCATCATACATCTAACATGGGCAATTCATCATACATCCATGTTAGGCAACATACATCCATACTGGGCCATGTGTACTAGTAGAAACAACTCATCACAATGTCCTTTTATGTTTCATTAAGTTTTGGTGAAGCATATAGTATAGTAGTTCAACCAACAAGGTATAAGCACATAGTTTCACACAAGATACACCATATCATAAGCAACCAAGCAAAACTAGTCTTATACTTAATAATACCACATACCTATTTTGGTTAGATCTGGATTCCAAGAGTCTAGAAGAACAATAACTTGATCACCCTGAAAGGAAATCAAGGGTATATTTGTTACTATTGGTCCATATGACCCATGACTAAGGTTTATTCTTTAGATATGAGTACTTTTTTATCTATCACAATTAGATCATGGATTATTCATGACTTTCATCTTATTTTCAGAGTCACAAGATCAGATGTTAAAACTAAGGTCTCATACCTTTTAATGATACCTCTTATCATCCAAAAGGAAAAGTCCACAATTAGGGTTTATATTATGATTTATTAGATCATCAAGAGTTTCCTTTTAGGATTCACATGGTCCTAGGGATCATAGTTTTATCCAAGTTTCAAGGTCAGTCATGATCATATAGGGTCATTAAATATTTAGGGTTTGACATATAGATGCATGAGGTATACATATGTGGAGAGAGAAAACTAGAATTTAGGCTTTCCATCATTATTGAGTCAACTATCCCTATTTGATTAGGGTTTCGAGCCATATGAGGATCATGGACTCAATTAGGGTTTTAGATGTCCACAAGTCAGATATTAATCATAGATGACTATTTTTACACAAAATTAATATGAAAAAAGATCATTAGGGCTTTAGTCTATTACTTTTGAAAAGTACTCGGATCTAGGTCATGATTGTATTTTATTTGGATAGATCACATTTTTCTAATGAAAATGGTATATAGGTTCATTATAATCTGACATTCCTAGCATTTTCTAGGATTTTTCTAAGATAATCCATTTTCTTAGATAAAACAAAACAAAATAAAAGGAATTTACCTTGATCAATGGCCGGATCCGACTGGATTGACGGCTCAGGTTGATCCAAGGCTTCGCGAGACCAATGTGGCATTCACTGATTGGTACTAAGTCACTCACAGTCCACTGACCTTAGTTGACCTTGCGCTAAGGCTCGCTGATGTGTTGATCATGGATAGGTCCACTGGGCGCCACATCCTCCTCCTACTCCCTTTACTTGCACGTGAGCAGGCGGCCAGGAGTAGCTCCGATGAGAAGTATCTTCCCCGATGGCCTTCCTCGCACTTAGGGCGGAGTGGTATCGTCTTCGTGGTGAAGCTCTGAGCCTAACCGGCTCTTTCAGGAATCACGACTCCCTCTGGACTGGAGCGCCGCCGAGGTGGGGGAAAGGAGGTCATCGAAGAAAGGTGGTTTAGGGTGAAGCAAGGGTGTGGGACCTCATTTCATAGTCAGGAAGTCTCACGAGTGGAAGGCAGAGATGTCGGTGATGTGGATTTAGTGGGAGGAGCTCTGAGGCAGCGGGGCAGTGGAGGTGCTGGAGGTTGATGATGGTGGGATGGAGCAGGGTGTTTGAGGGGGATTGGGTCATGATTATTGGTGGGGAATGAGAAAAGGAGTGGTGGAAGAGCTATTAGAAGCCTTAAATAGGCATTTGTAGGTGAGGGAAGTGAAACCCTAAAACCTGTCGTCGCCACCATGAGAGGAACGAAGAATGGGGAGTTCATTCTCCCTGATCGTAGGGCGAGGAGGCTCGAGATAGGGATGGTTGAGTTCAATTTGATGAGGAGAGGAATATTATCCCAGTGGTTTCATGATAAGGTCTCTAGGTAGGTGTGGGGGTGTTGGGGTTGGTTGCCGATCTGTTGGGCCCGAGGATCGGGTCATGCGGGAGGTAGGTGACGATGCCTCAGGAATCCAATCATTTTTAGATGGTAGTGATGAGGGACGTGATACCTCCCTCGGCACCCAACACTTAAAAACTAGTGCGTGACACATAATGTGTCACACTATGGTCAAAAAATCATCAGACTTAGGTCATAGGTCCAATGAAAAAGAAACATGCACAAAAAATTCAATTGTTTATATCTCTCAATTGGATAATCCAATTGCAACAAAAATTTATGTATAGATTTATATTGTCATGATGTAGTTGTGGTATAAAATTGGGATTGAATTTCAAATATCGATCATGGTTATTGACTAAATGTATTTATACCTATAATTCATCTTCAAAAGACACTAGCATTTGCGTTAATTGAATTTTGTGATTCCTTTCTATTCAATTTAGTGAGGGAGGAATTTGAGGACATTTTTGGTCAATAATTTGAGAAATAAAACTTTAATAGAGAAGAAATAATATGAAAAACTCACTCTGTCGCACCATTACTTTGAGCTCTCTTTTTTGTCTCTCAGCCATGGGTCATAACTTGCATGGAGGTTGATTAGGACATGGTTATCCCTCTTTCTTTTCTTCTTGAGCTATCATAACCATGTCATCTTCTTCTTTCTTTCTTGAGGTGATGTTGAGGTCGAGTTGGGACTCTTGATGGATTATATTCAAGTTGAGGAATGTTTTCTTTGGAGCTTTGATCTTGAACCCTTGATGGAGACCTTCTTGAGGCGGGTTATATAACTCTTAACCTACTTTGTTATTATCACTCTTTATATGCTTAAGTTGTTCTTCATCTCTAGATCTTGTACCTCATATATGTTAGTAGTTAGAGATTTTTTTAAGGTATGTTTTGATGAAGGAACTTTATTTAACTTGCTGCCCATGTCTTGCTCTTTCCTGCATTGTTAGTAGATTGACTAGTGACTGAGTTTCCTAAGGTTTATGATGACTAATTCGACACTTAGGCGGTGAATGGTCATCATGACTCATGCTGCTTAAACCGACACAACATGTAACAAGTCGTTAGAACTTGGGAGTACTTTGACTGATTGGTTTGGATGGGTGCTAAACTGTCATGCCCTAGAGATGCCTAAACTAATCTATGGGATAGGCTGACATGCCTTGATGATGAGCTAATTTGTCTTTCTCTAGAGGTGCTTAGATCGATATGATTGCTAAACCAATAGGCTTGGATGGTGCTAACCCAACATGACCAAGAAGGGTTTGACCAATATGTCTTGCTAGTCTGTCATGACCATGAGGACATCTTGTGTGAGCTGATATGTTTTGAGTGCTAACCTGTTACACCCTTGATGGTGTAAGAGGCCATCATGACCTAACCCTAACCCTAACAACCTGTCACCCCTAGTATTGCCCTTCACACTTCAAGTAGGATTTCCTGATACACCAAAGGTGAGCTTGCTCAACACTCCTTGATGTGGTCAGACCGATATATGAGGATGATGAGACCAAGATCCTCCTAGCCATGAGAAACCGATAGACCAAAGATGACCCAAGAGGTTGCAAACTGATACACCCCTTGAGAGATAAATTGATACACCACAAGAGGGTCTAAACCGATGCCTTGGATGAAGCTCACTTGACATACCTAGATTTGTTAACCCAACACACCATGATGTAGTCAAGCCAACACAAGTGGATGAGGTGAAACCGATATCACATGATGAAGGTTGAAGGGTATGCTTGGATACCCAATGATGCTCACATATGAGCAATACATAATATAGAAGAGTGTTGTTTTGGATAATGTATGATTAACCTTAATTTCTTCTCCTAAAGCTAGTGCACCATAGAATGATGTTATTATGAGTGGTCAATCCTTAACTATAGATCTTATCCCTTAACTCTCCAACTATGTGGGAAGTAATGGATGTAGAGTTCAATGGTTGAATACCCATATGTTCACCTTAATAGTGGAAGAATATGACCCTTGTGCTCATCTTAATGAAAGATTATAATCCATGACAAGTTCTTATTATATTTCCTTTTCATATAATCTTAACTTGTGGAGTGAGGTTAATGACACAAATATGTGAATATATATATATATATATATATGAGGGTAGTGATGAGCCTTGTTGGGATCAAGGGGTGTTAGTTTTATGTAGAAATCATATAAAAAAGTCTAATGACCTAATAAGTGCTTTGTGAAGAGTTTGAAGTGAAACCCTCTAGTTATGTAATCTAAGGTTTGACATCCCTAAGTAAGATATTGTGGTTGATAACATATGAGGAGTAATGACATCTAGATCATTCAATGATGAAACATAATGTTGGTGAGATAGTCAATGTGTTTGCATGATGCCTTATTGTAACCCACACATAACTTAATGAGATGATACACAAACACTTATCAAATGTTGATATCTAGTTCTGATGACATAATGATCTAATTATATATAGATAATGTTGTTCAAACCTAAATCAGTTTTAGAAGGTGGCAATTGGTGTGATTAGGGTTTGGTGATGTAACCATGATGTAAAACCCTAATTGGCTATATGAGAAAAGAATTGACCCTGTATCTAAGGGTAGGTCATATTATTGAATGTGTGTGAGTGGAAAGCATGATATTATACTCTCTTTCTCTTAATTACATAACTTTAACCTTGTGAGTTAATGGGGTGTTATAATTAAAGAACACTATGAAGATGGATAAATAATATTGAGCTTTGGCTATGAACCTTGATAAGGGAAAATGGGAAGTATGACTATATTAATGTACAGAATTGGTTATATTGTCTAAATATACTCCACCTTATTGGGAGACTGTGAAAGTCAAAGATTTGAAATAGAATGATACTTGAGAAACCTGTGGAATAATCATGAAGCCGAATCCAAAATTAGAGATCTTATGATGCATTGCTTGCTTTAGTTAAAGGTGTTTAATTTGTTCTAAAATATTCCCTCTATGAATATAGTGGCTAATGGCTGCTATGGAAAATATACGTGATGTGGCATGAGTGATGTGGCATAAGAAATGCTTATATGTCCAATAAAGCAAGATGAGGTAACCATGAATCACGTGTGATGTGATGGGTATTAGGACTAGCTAATGCTTAGTTCTTGGTTGAGGTGATATCCTCTGGTACTGGAATGAGGGATTGATATCCCATGATAATATGTTGATGATAGCCTTGTGGCTGGCAGTGGTGCAATGTTATGAGATGATGGGAATCAGTTTGTAGTTTAAATGATGATATCTTCTGCTGTAATACTATGCCCTTTCTTTTGAATGATTTGTTTGTGGTTTGAAAGTTGTAACTTGATTAATGATAAAAGACACTTTAATTGTTCTAATTAATCAGTTGGAATCTGATCATGTAGCTTGCCTTATGCAATAGATCCATTCAGTGTCAGCATTTGTTGGATGGTGAAATGAGTAAATCCTATGGGAAACTTAGAGCGCATACTATTGAGTATGCGGGGATAGCTTGGTACCTTAATATCAAGTAATCGAGGGTGACTTAGGCCATGTGTGAACCTCAAATCATGCCTCATGATATGTGACATAGGTTTGGCTGTGGGCCATACCCTGGAAAGAGTGAGGCTTCAAGTCGTAGACTCAATGATGTTATGTTTATGAGATTTCACAGGATTGGCTATGGGCCCCACCCTAGAAGAGTGTTATTGTGGTCCGTAGCTCAGTTTCACTAGAGCCATGAACTATACCAAGGAGGGCTAGGTTTGCACAGCTGGACTATATGTCACTAAAAGCAGTTGACTTGTGATGTCACTGCAAGTTCACTCATACTGATCCAGGGGTGAGGTCGTAGATTCCAACTCTTCCACTAGACCTTGTATGGCACCAATTTTGACTTAACAGTGGTCATGTGGATTTGGGTGGTACGACTCAAATCCTCATGGCATAATAAATACATAATCAACCTTGTAGTGTGCATGTATAGGATCAAACATGAAAACATTGGATGAAGCCTTGCCTTACTTTTATACTATTTAGTTCATAATAGTGATACATGTTCTTCATATTCCTTTAAAATTGTTCTATTACTCATTGGCAAGTGCATATTACTTTTCTATTTACTTCATCCCTGAGATATATGTCATTTAGTTAATTATGTTCAATCTACTCAATATGTTAATCTATCTACTTAGTTATCTGTGATAATAATAGAGTTGGTGGGGAGTTATATCTCTCGCTGGGACTATTATCTCACCATGTTAGTTAAATATCTTTTTAGGTGGATGTGCTTGATGAGTTAAGGATCATGTGGCAAATGACATAATATGCAAAGAAACTACACCTGGTGAAACATGGTATACAAATAGTGTCCAGTAATAGAGTCCTATGTGTTTTCCTTGTACACTCATGTCCTTGGGGGTATTCTCGATGTGTTTTGTAGACATAATGTTTGATACATGGTTTCTGGCTTGTGTGCCTTTGGTATGTATATACATGTGAAACTGTTATCTTATGTAACAGGTTGATTGGAATATGATGATATAGCACCTTAAATATATATTATGAAATGCAAGTAGTGGCTCTTGTATAATAAATCTCAGCCCCTGGTTCTTGCTGCAAATCGATTTTAATTTCCGGTGACTTTTGGTAATCCGTTGTTAATGGTTGATTGTGGTTTAAGTTTTGATTAATCTCGCATTGTGTGACAAAGAGTGTCACAATCATACTCATTTCAAAGATATACAAAGAGACAAATAATGGTTGCTTTTGATCTTTCATAGATGATAAAGAACAAAACATGCAAAAGAAGAATAATATGGAACATAAATATAGAATACACTATGATGAAAAACATAGTCTTTATGTTTTGGGATGTGATGCTCAATGACAACACAAATATATATTATCAATACATGTATTAGAAACATCTAATTAATAGACCAAAATTTGTATTCACAATATTTAGAGATGATATGAAAAGTAGATGCTAATAATAATACAACATGTAGATATGCATTTATGGTAATAATAATTTCTATATTATAATCATGTCCAATATAATGATCTCATAAAATCAAAGCTACATAATATGAAAATATAAAATTAGAAGAATAAGAGTCTAGTTTTGAAGGTGTATTAAATGAATGTTGTTGTCAAGAA